>JARFJB010002396.1:680000-695000 GCA_036346205.1 Vesta saturnalis | reverse complement strand
TATAGTAGTAGTAGTAGTATAGTGTGTGTGTGTGTGTGTGTGGTGGTGTGTGTGGTGTGGTGTGTGTGTGTGGTGTGTGGTGTGTGTGTGTGTGTGGTGTGTGGTGTGTGGTGTGTGTGTGTGTGTGTGGTGTGGTGTGTGGTGTGGTGTGTGTGTGTGTGGTGTGGTGTGTGTGGTGTGGTGTGTGGTGTGGTGTGTGGGTGTGGGTGTGTGTTGTGGGTGTGGGTGTGGGTGTGGGTGTGGGTGTGGGTGTGGGTGTGGGTGTGGGTGTGGGTGTGGGTGTGGGTGTGGGTGTGGGTGTGGGTGTGGGTGTGTGTGTGGGTGTGGGTGTGGGTGTGGGTGTGGGTGTGGGTGTGGGTGTGTGTGTGGGTGTGGTGTGGGTGTGGGTGTGGGTGTGTTGTGGGTGTGGGTGTGGCTGTGGCGTGGGTGTGGGTGAGGGTGTGGGTGTGGGTGTGGGTGTGGGTGTGGGTGTGGGTGTGGTGTGGGTGTGGGTGTGGGTGGGTGTGGTGTGGGTGTGGGTGTGGGTGTGGTGTGGGTGTGGGTGTGGTGTGGGTGTGGGTGTGGGTGTGGGTGTGGGTGTGGTGTGGGTGTGGGTGTGGGTGTGGGTGTGGGTGTGGGTGTGGGTGTGGGTGTGGGTGTGGGTGTGGGTGTGGGTGTGGGTGTGGGTGTGGGTGTGGTGTGGTGTGGCGTGGGCGTGTGGTGTGTGCGTGTGCGTGTGCGTGTGCGTGTGCGTGTGCGTGTGCGTGTGCGTGTGCGTGTGCGTGTGCGTGTGCGTGTGCGTGTGCGTGTGCGTGTGCGTGTGCGTGTGCGTGTGCGTGTGCGTGTGCGTGTGCGTGTGTGTGTGTGTGGTTTTTGTAATCTTGTGAGGTATTTTTTCCAATTTTTTTCGGCGTTGTGGAGGACACAACTTCTAGTGAGGACGTGTGTATGGTCCTCGTAGCAAAATTTTATACGCAATGTATATGTATTTCTATAACTTCGCGTATAAATCCACTTTCAAAGGGTCCCCACAACATACGTTACACCAGTTTATAGGGTACCATGCGTTAAAACGAGGTGTCGCCTTAATAGGATTTGACTTACACTTTCCTATGTACGATACGGTGCTTATGAGGACTCTTCACACACACACCCCTCACAGTGACACTTCGTTTTATTGCGTGAGTTACTTCAGTATCGAAGGGCTTTTGGGGACTGGGTGTTAATAAGTTCTGGGGATTCTATTTTACTTTTTTTTTGTCTCGTAAACGTTGTGTGAATTATGTTACTATGTAGATGCTTTATGGGGACTGTTTTGTGTTTTCATCGTGACCATTAGTAATAATGTGTTTGATTTAAAATCAATATCGCCCGTTTCATTGTTTATACTTGTGATTTTTGAATCTAAACAAATTAGGATTTATAGTTCCGATAAAATTTATTTTATTAGTCGCATTTGATTCTTCATTTCTTGTAAATATTCTACACCTATTATAATTTAAAGAACAAGATATAGCCTCACTTATTGCTGTATATCTTTCAAAATTCTCATAATTTGGGTGTAGCTAAAATTTGAGTTGGTGCATTAAACCATTATAAGGATTTGAATTAGTTCTAGTTCAGTAATTTGTTCACAAAACTGTTGTCTTTAGATTTTGTTAGATTTCATAACTGAATTATAGTTCTTAACCATAATTTTACGTGATTAGATACCCGTAATACGAACCTTAACATTGCAAACAACAACAAATTCTCCAGGATATGCATTATCTGACAACTTCTGCTTGATCTGTTAAATGTTGAAGGAAATCATGTAGGATTTCGTCATAGTCCCAAAGACTTAGTGAGTTCATTACCTAGTGTTTTTAAAGTCTATTGAATCATATATTTAGTGCAGATAATATCTACAGCAAACTCATTTAGAGCAATAAGACAATTTCCTGAGAGTAATTAAAATTTCGGATTGTTCCCAGATAGGTACACAATATGCAAGCAATATCAATCGGTACGAGGACCTTACAGCTGCCTGTAATGACATGGTCCTCAGTATTGTTTGTATAACAGGTCCTTCTAAATTATTGACAAATCTTGGTCCTCGGTAGCCATGGTATGTATAACAACACACAAAATGTTTTATTATTACTCATGCTTTAAAGAATCTAGAAGTAAGTTCAATGAATGGAAACTGGAAAATACACCAACCTATATGGATTCTTATATCTTCATTCCTTGCCTACCGAAAGCATTGAGAGTTATCAAGTATAATATATTTACAGAAAACATGCAAGCAATACCAATCGGTACGAGGACCCTACAACTTTCTATAATGACATGGTCCGCAGTAGTGTTGTATAACAGTCCTTTTAAATTATCGACAAATCTTGGTCCTCGGTAGCCATGGTGTGTACAAAAACACATGAAGCGTTTTATTATTACTCCATTCTTCAAAGAATCTGGAAGTAAGTTCAATGAATGCAAACTGGAAAATACACCAATCTTTATGGGTTCTCATATCTTCATTCTGCTGCCTACCGAAAGCATTGAAAGTTATCTAGCACATATTCAAAGTACAATATATTTACAGAAAAAAACAATACCACTCAGTACGAGGACCCTTCAACTTTCTATACATGGTCCTCAGTACTGTTGTGTATAACAGTTTTTTAATTATTGACAAATCTTGGTCCTCGCTGACATGGTATGTATAAAACACACGAAATGTTTTATTATACCATGCTTCAAAAATCTAGAAGTAAATTCAATGAATGAAAACTGGAAAATATACCAACCTATATGGGTTTTCATATCTTCATTCCGCTGCCACCGAAAGCGTTGAAAGATATTTAGCACATATTCAAAGTACAATATATTTACAGAAAGCATTTTCTGCTCTGTAATTAAAAGCCACGAACTGGGCTCAGGCTGGCAGACAATGCGTAAGCAGAAACATTTTCCTAAATACTTAAAATAAAATAATATTAATATTAAATTATTATTATATTATTAATAGATAGATAGTCCAACTAGTAAGGCGTGCAAAGCGATTGGTACGGGGACCCTACAAGTTTTGTAAAATTTGATATATACATTGCTGGTCCAATCAAGTCAATATGACTTGGCGATTGGTTCCATAATTGTACAAATTCGTTATTACAGGAAGAAAATTTCTTAAATTATATACACAATGTTCTAGCGCTTTTAAGCAATTTTAATATAGTATGATTAAAAAAGAAAAAGTTATAATAATACTAATATAACATAACCTTAATTCTAATCAATTTCAGTGAAATTGATGTTTTGTGAAATTAGTAAAAAATAATAATATAATTAAACTAACATTATTTTTGATCAATTTTGATATTATGTGACAAGTTTGAAATGTATTACCAGGTTTAAAGTAACATAAATTCTAATCAATTTTAATTAACTATCAACTATGACAGTTTGGGCGATAAGTGAGAATTTACTATCCAGTTCCTACTAAAATTAGTTTTTGTCAATTTTACTGAACTGTGATAGACTATGTTTTGGGAATATGCTTATGACAAAAAAATTACAGGCAAAAAAAAAACAATTTTAATCAATTAAAAAAAAATATAAATAAATAATTAAAGATACTCTGATATGTTTTGAAAATAAATGTTACAATACTAACATAATTCAAATACATGTTTAATCTATTTTAAGAACTTGCGAAAGGTTTCGCAAATAAATTAATGAAAAATACTATACAAGTATTAAATAACATTACTTTAGTTTCATTGTAGAAACAAAAAGTAAATAGTAAAAACACAAATTTAAGTTTTAATATGACTTAAGAAACAAAGCTAAAACTTAGTCTAGAAGTTAAAATTATTATTTTCTCTTTTCTTTTTTTTAATTAATTTTTAAATAGTTTTTGTCATATTTAGGTAGTGTCGATTATCCATTTCTTTGCTTCTCGTTTAAATGTTCCAATTCTTCTTATTGATACTAAGTTATTTGGTATAGTGTTGAATAGCTTTGGTACCGCGCATTTTAATGTTCTTAATCCATATTTATTATAGGTGTAAGGTATTGAGTAGTATGTCCTTCTGGTTTCATATTCATGAATAATTTCGTGTTTGTATTCGTTGTCTTCTAAATGGATCCGTAAGTTATAATACCTATAGAAACCATACGGCGTTAGCGTCCCATTTTTTCTAGTAGATTTTTTTTTTTTCTGAATTTTGCGTTACCATAATTAGTTTTAGCAGTTTGATATGTAACGACTCCAATTTCCTAACATGCACTTGATCACACCCCAGATCCTGACTGCGTACCTTATTAAAGACTCTATTTAATATACCAATATTAATATTTTTTTATTAGTAAATCTCTTCAATAAATATATGCATCCAGATACTCTTTTTATTTTAGAATATATATAATTTATATGAAGATTATATTTGAGTTGAGCGTCCTGGGTGAGTCCAAGGTAAGTAGTGTCCGTAACATTTTTTAATATTTAAATTTCCCTATGACATTACCCAAGCAGTCACATGCGTGTAATATAATTTTTGGAGAGTCCATTCTTTGCATATGCGAGGTTGCAAAAGTCATTGTAACGGTTTTTTCTGGATTTACATAAATATGCCTGCCATGTATCCATTTACTTACATTATTTAAATCGGTCTGAATTACGTTGTTACGGGTGTTAATGTTGTTGTTTGAATATATGAGGACTGCATCGTCTGCGTACATGTATATTTCTGCCTTAGTTACGGAGTTGAAGATTTCGTTTACATAAATGTTAAACAAGATCGGTCCCAAATTGCTACCCTGGGGTACTCCACTTTCTACTAATTTTTGCTCACTTAGCTCTTCTTGTATTTTTATTACATATCTCCTATTTGTCAAATAACTTTTGAACCAGCATAAAAATTTGCCCTTACTCCTATTTGTTTCAGACATTTAGTAATGCTGTGGTTAATTGTATCGAACGCCTTGGAGAGATCCATAAATACCGCTGTAGTAAATCTGTTTTGTCTAATGCATTGTTTATGTAGTCAGTTAGGCGTGTTAGTAGTTGCTCTGTTCCTTTTCCTTTTGGAATGCATATTGTTTGCTATGTATAATTTGATATTTAGATATTTATTAACGTATTTTACTACGTAAATTTCGAAAACTTTTTCTATTACCGGTAGTAAGCTTATTGGCTTGTAATTATTATAATTCGTGCTTTCACCTTTTTTGTAAATAGGCCTAATGATTGACACTTTTAGCGGTTCTGAAAAATTGCTTTAGAGAAACATTGATTAGATCCGATATTAGTGTTTTAAAGATATCAATGTTATTTTTTAGGTCGATAGTTCGAATGCGGTTTATTCCAGGATACTTTTTAACTGATAGATTTATTATATGTTCCATATGTTCTTCGAATCCTTACTATTTTCTTTTAGTCTTTTCTGGAAATAGTCATTTTTAGCATCGCGTATTTCATTGTTTAGTCTGTTTCTAAATGCCTTATATGACTCCTTGTACATGTTGTTATTAGGACATGATCTCCATCGCTTGAATAATTTATCTTTTTGTTCAATTTTTTCGTGATCCATGTTTTTCCAGTATTCCTTTTGTTACGGTTTTGTAAATCTTCTTTTTTGGTCTCATTGTACATTTTTTTAAACGTATTACTAATATTGGTGCAGTAATTGTTAACATCTTCACTTTTTGTTGTTTCCCAGTTATGTCTTCTTATCCTAGTTTGTAATAAATTTTCTTTATATTTTTGATTTGGTACGTCAGTAACGATATCTTCTTTTTTCAATATGTCATTGTTCAGAGTTACACAAATACAGTAATGATCGGATATTTTGTGTTGCAGGATTCCAGTTTTCACCGTTTTTAGGTTGGATCTGATGTATATATGATCAATCAACGTTTTTGTGGTTTGCACGTTTCTTGTTTCCTCGGGTAGATCTTGAATTGCTGAGACTAGCCCTTTGCCAATTAGTAAATTATCGTACTCGCATGTGTTAGAATCATCTTGATTGAGCAGGTTGATGTTCGTATCTCGAATCAGTACTAAATTTTTTAAAGTGGATTCGGTTAAAATTTGGTCCAATTCCGTTATAAAGTTCTTAACATTGGTATCAGGTGGTCTATAGACAAATATGATTTGAGTCTCATTTACTTTATCAGGGAACCTAAGTTGGAAGATAATGCTTTCAAAATTAACTGTGGACTTAATAATTTCTTTAAATGTGATGTCAGTTTTTACATATAGAGCTAGTCCACCCCCTCTTCTCTCATCCCTCAGCTTAAACTTAGATTTATAATTTTCTATATTAAAGCAGCGGACATTACTTTCTGTTATATTTATCTCTGATAAAAGTATTACGTCGAACTCCGTCCGTCCCAGTAAAAGTACCTAATTCCTGATGCATTTCTGCTTTATTTATAAATTTATATTCACAAAAATTAACGTAAAGTTAAAGCTCGATTCTGTATTTAAATATAGGGAAAATTACGAAAATAATATTGTTTATATTTGCAGGTAATAAAGAGTTATTAACTCTATTTGTTATTGTAATTGTTTATAACATCACTTGTCAATAATGTTCATGTTATCATTTAAAATAAAATAGCATTCTAGAAATAAGAAGTAAGAAATAATCTAAAGAATTTTCAGTGTTTAGCCATAAGAACATTATAGATTAGCAATATCACTAGGCGCACTCACCTTCATGGCTTTATCGCTTCAGTTTTTGACCCAGATATTACCATTCTTAGTCCACACGAATCTGTAATTTAGAGGGCAGCTTTAATTCTTGTTTGTCGATAAAGTTGACGATTTATATAGGTCAGATGGTCGTTAAAAATAAGCGGCAATTATTGGATCGTCGTTCTTCTTCCGGTAGCTCACGCCACCATGTGCGCCCTTTTTTAAAAGTTTTGCTTATCAACTTCGTTTTCAAGTTTCACAACTAAAATATTGGATTCTTTTAACTCAATCTTATTTACAAACTTATAATTTAGATCTGCGCATCCAATTTTTCTGCAACCACTTTGAATTGATTTTCCGGTGTTAGTTCGTTTTTTTGTCCAAACC
This sequence comes from Vesta saturnalis, assembly GCA_036346205.1. Taxonomy (NCBI): domain Eukaryota; kingdom Metazoa; phylum Arthropoda; class Insecta; order Coleoptera; family Lampyridae; genus Vesta; species Vesta saturnalis. The sequence goes on along the minus strand of JARFJB010002396.1, from coordinate 687,952 downwards.
ATGGATTTCAATAAATTTCCTTCGTTTTGTTGCTCCAATACATTGATTCTGGAGGACAAGGCTTCAATTTCCTTATCTTTGTTTTCAATTATTTTTCGTAACGCTTTTATTTCGCCCTTTAGGATTTCGTTGTCTGTTTTTAGAATTTTATTGTCTTCTTTAATTTCCTTTACACCATTACTTATCTCATCAAATTTATCAGTAAGTAACTGTATTGATGACGACAATTTTTGTAAAAAATTTTTTAAGTATGGCTTAATTTCTTGACTACTTTCCTCTCGATCACTATCAATATCTCCCCCTTCCGCTTCCGTATTTTCCAATTCAGTTTGCGATAGCGATTTGTCTTCACGGCAGATTTGGCATTTCCAAGATCGTTTGCTGACCTTTGACTTTGCACGATACGTGTTTTCAGATATCGAACACTTAAAATGGTAATATTTATTACAGTTAAAGCATTTAACTTCTTCTACATCTGATAATTCACCACAACGATTACACTTCATTTCAATAGTATGTAATTAATTTAGTAAAACGAATCAATAACTATAATCTGTTTACACACTTTTTAAATTCAAGAAATCTTAGCGAGCACCGTAAGAACGCGTCTATACAGCTTGAACGCCGAACAAATAATAATAATAATAATAACAATAATAATACTAATAATAATAATAATAATCTACTGTTGCCAGCAATGGTGAAGCAAAGCTATCCCAATTCGTTTGTCTTCGTCTGCTCTGTGATTGTTCTTGACCTGTTTTTTGTTTCGTGTTCGGAGACCCCACACCTTAAAGGCGTAATCCAAGACGTAACACGTACCGTGTCGAGGGATGAATGGCCACACGCTAACGGTGTCTCTTGGGTAACAGGCGACCCCCAAGAGTATGTAGCCTTGCTGCGGTATGGTGCTCTGCCGTAGTGGACCTTTATTTCACCAGTACTCGTGGGGACTGTATGACAACCACAAATTCTTTTTCTGGAGCGCCCTTATCCACAAATGAGGGTGGTGATAGTGGAACACCCATTCCCACTAAGATCAGACAGGAAAAGGAGGACTCATGTCCCCGTTTCCTGTTAATCAAAAGAAGGGAAAGCGACTTCACGAAAGTAAGCCCTTTCCTTATATCTAAAGCTTTACACGGACTAATAGGAGAGGTTAAAAGTGTTAAAAAAGTTAAAGGATCATTACTAATTGAAACAGCAACTAAAGCTCAATCAAACCGGTTAAGAAAACTAAGTAGAATGGCAGATATGGAGATTGAAGTAACACCTCACCCAACACTCAACCATCGAAAAGGTGTTATATACTGTCCCGATTTTCTAAACAGTACGTTAGAGGAGATTAAAGAAGGACTTTGCCACGAAAATGTCGTAGACGTCCGTAGAATTAAGATCAAACGAGGGAAGAGTGGGTTGACACCAACCCATATCCTGACCTTCGAAAGAAGCCAACTACCAAAATCGATAAAAGCAGCCTTATATCCGTTAAGAGTAAAACCCTACATACCGACGCCTAGAAGATGCTACAATTCCCAAAAGTATGGACATGCAGCTACATATTGTAAAAACACCAAGCTGTGCACGTGTGGTCAACCTCCTCACGAAGAAACACCTTGTAAAGACCCGAAATGCTGCCCAAATTGCAAGGGACAGCACTCCGCCAACTGGAAAGGTTGTCCTACGTACAAAGAGGAATACAAAATTCAAGAAATCATGACGACGAACAAAATACCGTACCAAGAGGCAAGGCAGATGCAAAAATCAGCAGTAACGAGCGAATCAACTTTCGCTCAAGTAGCATCAGCACACATCATGCCTTCTCCACAAACACTTATACCCGAAATAAGGAAAATTATCCAAGAAGAAATAGCATCTCTAACACCAGCTCTCACCAAACCACCGACACCAGACAGTACACAACAAATGATACTGCTATCTGAAATTAAAAAAGTAATCAGAGATGAAATAAACACAATGCATAACCCATTTTCCGTTTTCGTCGCACCGCAAAATAAACCACAACCAGGAGCGACACTGGAAAATGAACAAATGGAGGACGAGTCTCGCGAAACTAAACGAAAACCAAGTCTCAGCAGAACTATCTCAAATGAATCGAGTGTTGCGTCAGTTGATGAGGAAGCTCTGACAGACGCAAAACAGAAAGAAAAGAAAAAAAGGGAAAGACCGCTAAAAGCGAAAAGCTAGTAAAACTGTGATATTCCATAGCTGTGATTTTATAACCTGTGATACATATTAATTGTCGATTTGTCCATATAGCCATTTATTTACTTATCTGTTTATTTATTGATTTGTCTATTTATTTATTTGTTTATTTATTTATTGTTTGTTTGTCTAATTTACATCATATATTATGGTTATTTATTTATTATCTATTTTTATATCATGTATGAGTTTATTGATTTGTGTACACTCTATATATATATATATATATATATATATATATATAATTAATAATATAATCCAATGGAACTGTAATGGATGCCAAAAAAGTTCAAGCGAATTACGATTATTAATTAAAACGTACACACCATCAATAATCTGTCTACAAGAGACACATTTGGGAGCCACAGATATATTTAACCTGCCTCAGTACCTATGTCTACGAAAAGATGTACTTAACACAGAGCGAGCTCAAGGCGGTGTAGCAATTTTCTTAAAACAAGACTATATATTTAAACGCTTAGAAATTAAAACAGGTCTACAAGTCGTCGCGGTACTTATCAATTAACATTATGCAACATCTACCTCCCTCAACAAAATTGGGTAACCCCTGAACTAAAAGATATAATATCACAACTTCCTCAACCCTACCTGCTTGTGGGAGATTTTAACTCGCACAGCCCACTAGGGGGATCAAAAAACGCGACCTGAAAGGACGAGAAATAGAAAACCTGTTAGACCAAAAGGAAATAGTCATTCTTAATGACACTAGACCAACGTTTTTCAACGGAAAGTCCAATGAGTTTACGGCTGTAGATCTAAGCTTGTGTATAGCGCGCATAGCACCTAGTTTCACATGGAATCCTATCAACGATTTGCACAGCATTTCCCTATTCTAATAAACATACCATGCAATAACACTATAATTAAGCGACCTCTAGCATGGAATCTAAAAAACGTCAAATGGGACACGTTTAGGGAAAAAATCACATCTTTAAGCAGAAAATCAAATGTTAATGAATTAGTACAAAGCTTTAACAAAATCATTACGGATGCTGCGAAGCTTACTATAACCCTCCGACAAACACAAATTAATAGGACGCCAGTTCCTTGGTGGAACGCAGAAATTACTGAGGCAATAAAAAACAGAAATGTAACATTGAGAAGATTTCACTTACATCCAACTATGCAAAATCTAATATCATTTAAAAAACACAGAGCTATAGCACGCCAACTAATCAGAGCCGCCCAAAAGAAATCCTGGCAAAAGTATGTATCTGAATTAAAAACCGAAACACCGGTTAAATTGGTTTGGAAAAAAATCCGTGCCATTTCCGGAAAGAATAACTATCCGACACAACCGAAACTGCAAGATAATAATAATATTATAATGGAACCATTTGAAATAGCGGAAAATTTCGCCTACCATTACGAAAAAATAAGCAGTACTCAAAGTTATAGCCCAAACTTCAAAGTCACCAAAAGTGAAAGTTAAATTTTGATGAACACGATAACAAATGGTATAACGATCCCATCAGCATGTATGAATTAAAAAGTGAAATCCAAAATCTAAAAAATACATCTGCTGGAATCGACACAATACCAAATGAAATGATCAAAAAACTCCCTAATGAAAACCTTGAAGATTTGTTATTCACTTATAACCAAATATGGGAAGGAAAGGAATATCCTCTGGAAACTGGCTATAATAATTCCAATACACAAACAAAATAAAAATCCTTTAAACCCAGAAAGTTATCGTCCGATATCACTGTTATGCTGTTTAGGAAAGCTTCTAGAAAGAATCATCAATAAGAGACTAGTAGAACTTATAGAAAAGGAAAACTGGCTAGTAAAACACCAAACCGGCTCCAGAAAGAACATGTCAACAAACGACAACCTAGTAATGCTAACACAAAACATTCAAGAAAGCTTCTCAAAAAGGGAACACCTCACAACAGTTTTCTTTGATCTACAGAAAGCATATGACACGGTCTGGCGATACGCGGTCTTACAAAGAATACATGAATGGGGTCTAAGAGGAAACATGGCGTTCTTCATAAAAACCTTCACAGATAATAGATACTTTCAAGTGAGGGTAGGAAATACACTGTCACACAAACATGTTTTCGAAAACGGAATAGCTCGAGGTTCCTCTATTAGTAGCACACTTTTTAACATCGCAATAAATACCATCACCCAAAACCTACACCCATCGATTGGACGCAGCATATACATAGATGACATCGCTATATACCACTCATGCAAAAAAGGTCAAACATCAAACACCATACTTCAAAACTCAATAAATTCAATACTAAACCAAGCTGAAAGCAATGGGTTTCGAATATCAGTCACAAAAACGGTTTGTATGCATTTTTGACAAACTCAGGACTCCACACCACGAACCTAATTTGATCCTAAGCAACCATAAAATCGAATGTGTACAAAGCTTTAAATTTCTGGGAGTAACGTTGAATACCTCCTTATCGTGGATAAATCACATTGAAGAACTAGAGATCAAATCCAGGAAAGTATTAAACATCATAAGGTGCTTAGCAAACTGCAAATGGGGTGCAGATAGAGAATCTACGCATATACAAAACCCTGATACTCTCAAGACTTGACTACGGTTGTATCACATATATGTCAGCATGCAAATCACGTCTCTGCAAACTAAATGCCATACAAAATTTAGCACTGAGATACGCGGTTAGGGCGTTCCCCTAACCCTACTAGCAGCTTACATGTAGAAGCAGGAATCCTACCACTACGTTACAGGAGAATGTGGTTACTTTTGAAGTACGCTTCAAAAGTATATACGAACAAACGCATATTAACCACAACATAATCACCAAATTAAATGCAAAACGATTGTTAAATCCCACCATACAAGAGAACATCGATAAATGCAAAGAACTAAATATACAAATAAACGAACTAAATAAAAAAATCAAAAAAATAAAAACAAATGGCAAAGTGATTGGACAACAGAAAATAGAACATTAAAATAACATCAACCAATAGCAAACGAACGTAGAAAGGTACTACAAATAAACAGAAAAAAAGCGTAATACTCACCCCTTTAAACAATACCACACTTAATTGACAAACTCAGCTGGAGTTGCCAACTGTGTAGCCCAAACAACATTAGAACACATTTTCAACGAATGTCGTAAATGGAGTAAAGAAAGAAGTCATAGCAGAATAACATACCCATTCCAAAAGGAAGTATTCTCAAATCCAAACAACTTAAGACAGTTATTCGATTTCTTAAGAACCACAAAACTACACAGAAATATAATCATATAAGCAACAAAAACAGAAGTCGAAGCCGGGTATTAAATACAATAAGAATAATAATAATAATAATAATAATAATAATAATAATAATAATAATAATAATTGATTGATTGAATGATTGAATGATTTATTTATCTAAATATCTACAATTTTGGATCCAGCTAAGTCTTCAAGACTTGTCAGCCGGTTCCCGTATTTAAACATTTCACGTTACACATAAATCAATTAATAACAAAAACACGTTTGATGCTAAAAGAGAGAAGAAAAAAAAAGAAAAAAAAAAGGATAATATTGTTGGCAATCCAAAATTTTCAATAATAATAATAATAATAATAATCCAAGAAGCAGTATTATCCGTTTTCACTTACCAAGATGTAAAGGAGGTCGTGGAATACTAGATTTTAGAAGATTACACCACAAAATTACGGTAGATCTTAGAAACCATTTTTTATTTCAAAATAGAAAATCGACACTCCATATATCGATTGTTAATAAAGATAATCAGCTTACACCTCTGAATTTAAGAGACCGAAACTTCATACCAGGAGTGATAATAGACGACAATGATGAAATTGAAAGATGGAACAGTATGCCGTTGCATGGGACATACATAAAGAACATCAATAATGACTACATAGATCGTAGCGCAACTTATAGTTGGCTTCAAGGAGGATATCTATTCCCTGAGACAGAAGGTTTCATAATAAGTATCCAGGATCAGATCATTGCGACATTAAATTACAAAAAATTTGTACTAGGTTTCACTAACACTTGTGATAAATGTAGAATGTGTCACTTAAAACCAGAAAGTATAAACCACCTAATGGGAGCATATAAGATATTAGAAGGAAGAGAGTACATGCAACGGCACAATAATGTAGGCAAAATTATACATACATGGTTGGCGTATAAAATTGGAGCTATACAAAACAAAGAACCATATTATAAATATGTTCCTCCTACAATTTACGAGACGGTAGACGCTAGACTATACTGGGACAGACCAATACTTACAGACCATACAGTACCCGAAAATAGACCAGACATCACTTACTTGGACAAAGGACCAACATCTGCTACATAATTGACATATCTATTCCACTGCCAACAAATATTAATACCAAATACAACGAAAAAATAGTTAAAATATGGCACTGGGCAGAGATTAAGCAGGTATGGCAAGTTCACAAAGTAAATATAGTTCCGCTTGTAATTGGTTGTACAGGAGAAATACCACGAAACCTTTTCAGGGAGTTAGAGAAATTGCAAATGCCAAGAAATCTTTATCAAACGATGCAAAAAGCTGTAATCCTTTCTACCTGCAATATTATAAGGAAAGTCTTAAATATCGACAAAAATTTATAAGAATTAATTTTGAAGGATGGATTGAAGAAATCAAATAATTGTAGAATTAGTTATGAATTGTATCATTTTTTTCTGTGTTGTACATTCTTTGCATTAATGCCGTTATACAAACTGTAATTACCCTTATGGAGAAATAAACTGAATAATAATAATAATAATAATAATAATAGAAATAAAGAAAGATACACATCCTTAGTTTGTAAATGACGAAACCTCAGACGTTTATGATAGACATATAACAAAATCAATGGTAAATCGACCTAACGACTCGTGATTAGTTTTAAATAAATATTTAAAACGGATAACGTCGAAATTTCAATATTTATTCATGAGAGCTTAAATTATTTATATTTATCAGAAGCAAATCTACTAGACTCAGCTTTTTACTTGGTTATTGATTAATTAGAAACTTTTTTAATTGAAGTCGGTAGCTTTTACCTTCTCTAAACATATATGCTCGCCTTTTTGTCGATAACTAATTACTCACAATGAAAAAAAAACTGGTAATATGTAACAGAGGTCCTCATACGTTACTGACACCGTGGTCCTCGACATGCATGGTGTGTGTAAATCCCAAATCCTACATATTTGTTGTGTTAAACAATGTTTACTCCTAGAAATTATCACATTAATCTTTCGGTGCAAGATTACAAGGGCAAAGTAAACTGGAAACGTAAAATATTGCTAACCGTACATAAGAAAATGCAAGAAATAAGCTTCTTTTAGAATATAATTGGTTTATACTGCTACTAGCTATAAATATATAACTATTAGTCGGTCCTCTTAAGTATATGATATGTATGAACTGATGTTGTCATACTGTGGTTTTCGAAGACTATCGTTAAATCTTTTCATTATGCATGGTACGTATAAAAGAGTTTAGAGGGAGTTCCTCCTTATCTGTGATACAGACGATCCAACGGATAACCACGTTGTTTGCAAATAAGCAAGGTTTTCTTTTCGACAACTAAGAAACAAATTTTTACCTATACCTAAAAACGATAAAATTGCAAATGAAATAATGCAAAACGTAAGCGTCTTACAAATGGTATCTGTAACCGATGAGCTATAAATAGAAAATTATTAAAATTGGAAGGTCC
>JARFJB010002396.1:565000-670000 GCA_036346205.1 Vesta saturnalis | reverse complement strand
TATATATATATATATATATATATATGCAATATGAACTCATTAAACTTCAAGTGCATATGTATTGTAGAGTACACATGCGTTGCTTACTTGGAAAAGCTTCCCTTGCAGTTTGTGTGAAGGCCTAATATGACGCAATCTTTCTTGATCATTTACGGGAGGGGGAATATCGTTTCTACCGCGTTTTATAATTTGAATGTATGAGGAGTATGATTGGTTGTCGTTTTTAAAATCGAATATGGCGTAACTGACGAATTTTTGAATGTATGCCCTCAGTTGCCACGTGTCTAACCACCACACGGCACAATATAGGAGAAATGAGTGAGCTCCGCTATAACTCAATCAAACGGTCTGAAGACTGCAGAGCACTCGGATCGCATGGTTGTTTTGGAGGTGTCGGTAATGTAGTTGGAATAAGAACTTGGTCAGTGAAGAAAGAACCGGAATAGGCGCCGTGAGCTTTAACGAAAGAAGGAACAGTTCTTATTCCTTGAAAGAGGGAGACCCTGCAAAGCTTGAAACCGGAAGTAAGTAATAGGAATAATAAGTGAACAATTACCTCAACAAACCTAAATGTATTTCCTTCCTAGAATTCCTAAAAAAGGAGGCAATAAGCCAAATACTGTTGTATAGCTATATAAACATAAATAATAAACGAAATAAATTATATACAGTATGTATGTTATTCCCACAATTCACACCAAAAGAAAATAAAATATAAATTAGAATCAGTTTACGAGGGCAAGTCGTGAGCTTGCATTTACGCCCACAAGAATTTATAGTTTAAAATACCAAAACAAACAATTCCCCGTCGCCAAAATTTATAAAAAAAATTGATATAAGTTAAAATAAGCTTGACGAGACCAAGTCATGAGCTTGCATTTACGCCCTCAGTAATTTATAGTTTAGAATATCAAAACAAACAATACCTCTTCCGGCCGACGTGAGATCTTACGTAGCTTAGCCTGAAAAGGCCAATTTAATAAACTTATTAAATCAGTTACTTATAGAAAGAAAAAATGAAATAATTCAGCTTGCCTTTCGTTTAACAAAACTGAATACACACCCTCTTTGATTAAGTTGCATAAATACAATCGGAAAAGCTTGCTCAGTTCCAATTTTATTTCAAGAAACAGAGAAAATAGTAATTAAGCAATTTAGAATTAGAAGCAGAAATTGGTCTGAACAACCTTACCCATATTCGAGCAAAGAAAAGAATATTATATGTTTGAGCTACCAAGTAATTTAAACTAGCACGAAATCTCGCGCCAACAGTTAACAGATTCAGTATTACATCTGTATACATAAAAAGTTACATCTGGTATACATAACAGTTGCAGCAATCCTACTGCGTACGACCACAGAATCAGTAGTACAAAAGTAATTATTCAAAATGGAGGTTATACATACATGGGTGTGGCATATAAATCCAACTTTAATAAAAGTTATTAAAAGTTTTGACTGTTGATTGTGCGTGAAATATTAAAGGATGGTTATTGAACATATAGCAATTCTACGTGAGAGAAATGGCTACAGGCGGGTCTCCAACTGACACCGAACTTATACTATAGGTAAATGTGTTTAACAAATACTTGTTGATATAGGTAATATAAATATATTTAATTTCCTTGTAGGCAATCGTAACCTGCTGGAGGCAATTTAGGTACGATTCTTATTCAGATGTAAGATGTTTGTAACATACTTGTTAACGAAACTAAAGTAAATATCCTTCTTTTCGTTGTAGAAAGAAATTTATTTACACATGCAAGAAAAAGGAAAAAGCTGACCTGCGGTGACGAATGCTTATGCGTTTTTCAACGCAGCCAAGCAACGAGCAAGCAGTCCCCAGCATGTGAGCTACAGCTGATCGCAGTTTATCAGCAAGACAATCCAAACAATAACCCAAAGAGATACAGAACGGATACTCTTGTTACATCAATCAAGACAACCAAATTTAAACATGAATTTGGATGTAATCGTAACGGTAAAGTTATATGGACAGTTCAATAGATGGAAGCTTAAATATATGGAAACATAGGTTTATGGAAGTCCAAGTTAGTTGCTGAAACGAAAGTAAAGAATGAAAACGATGTTTATTCTGTGCTAAGGTATTACCCCTAAGATCGAGTACGAGCGGTAGTTTAAATGTCTTAAACAATTTGTTGCACTTATTTCTTTGAAGAAGTAATGTGAAATTCTTTTGTGCGTAAAACCTAAAAGAGAAGTTCTAATTATAACGAGGTTAACAAGATTTAATACGGCTTACCGAAATGTGTAGGTGTAGTGAAACATTTCTGTTACACCGCCTTAAATAGCGATTATATCACTTGCATATAACAAAGCGATATTGTATAGTGAAAATTTTACATGAAAATGATGCTTAACATCTGGTAAATAGAAACAAGAAAATTTCCTAGAAACTTTCCACTCTTCTACAGCAATGGCGATTTTGAAAAGAAAGCCAACGCCTCAAGAAACAATTTTACAACCTGAAAACTACTCCTTTCACATCATTGTTACCACGTTTAAATGCATATTGTTAACAGATGTTTGTTTTCAAAATAAAACATGGTAAGTAAGATGTAGCTATGTAATGGTATCACTAACTAGTGCTGATTGAGCAAAGTGACAGGTACCTATAAAATGCAAGAATTTTTAAAATAACCATAACCGAAGTTCATCTCAGAGATGGCACTATAGGTATTAATTGAAGTTACGTTTTGTAAAAACTAGTAAACTTTTAAAATACAGAAGTAGATACGATAGAGAAATAATTTTCGTATAAGGTAACCGCATACACGTCCTAAAAGAAAATTGTATGTGAAGTAGAACTTAACTACAGTACAGGAATGATTTTGCATATCATTTAATCCATCATACTCCTTACTAAATGCGGCAAATACAGAAATTTTAAATCATTAGTACAGAAAATAGAAACTAATAAGCTTAAAGCGTATTACTAAATGTTTAAGTCACAGATACTTATGTAAGGTCGCTTTTAGAAACAGTAACCAGATAAAATAATACAAGCGATCCTATATCGATTTTTGCACGTTACACAATCTTGGTCTTGATCTGGTGAAGGAAGTTGTGGTATGCGGGTGGACACCGCTCTTGCCGTCGACGTTCCCGGTTCTATCGAAGGTATCGTGGACTGTGAGTCCGTTTCGCCTGTATGCGGCTTTTGTTGTTGATTCACCAGACGGGAGTACTTTATGTGGTGTATCGTGGGCAACTAGACCTACCTTTCCGAAATCAGGACAGTGTTTAACCAGTACTTCCTGAATTACGGAGTTTTTTTTTAGCTTTTGCGGATTTGATGGATTGTTTTTGGTGAAGTATTCTGTGCTCGAACCCTGTGTTTTATGTGTTTCTGTAAACAGTCTTTGATAGACCAAGTCTCACGGTAAATAATTTGTAAATAGACCTATACAATTAATGGGACATTAAGCAGATAGTGGGTAAATATACATATATATATATATATATATATATATATATATATATATATATATATATATATATATATATTGTGTGTAAAATCGTGTTGTTCTGTGCACATCAACTTTATAGCGCCAATTAACGTAAGCGTATCGCTATCGAAATTTGAAACCGGGAAATTCCCGCATGGGTTTGCCTTGCCGATCGAGAACGCCAGCAGGTATCCGGAAGCGGTTCACGCCCGTTTTACTTTCATTGCTATCTGTTGAAGAGGTATTCAAGAGTTCTGTGATGAAGGTACGTTATTGTGATTGCTCTATCATAACTTTGTTGGAAAATTTGGTGATATTATTTGTTGACGGTCGAATAGACGCAGTCGTTTTTTTATTATTTTGCCGAAATTGACGCTCTCATGTTAATGTCAATTTAAAGGTTGACGAACTGCTTTTATTTTCGATATCTTTGGTACTTTGTTTTTAGCAAATTTGTGTATATGAACATTTCGCATGGTAAAATTGATTTTTAGTGACCAATTGGTTACGTATTGTTTTTGATTTATTCATATTTGGATAATTCTATTTCCTTAGTTTAAAATCAAGGGCCACTGTATAAGCTTACAAGATTGACTATTTTATGTTCCCGTCTTCTAGTATTTAAGATTTTAAATCAACAGAAACCATGGTTGTAAATAAATCTATGTATTTATGTGCTTTTTGAGATATATTTAGATATAATAGACGAACAATTAACAGAATTTTATGTTGTTAATTTTGATCTCCTCCCGACCAGCGAAAGCAATAATTTGCGAAAGTGGTGCTTGATTTTTTTTCAGTATTCAAACTAAACAATTTATTGAGAGCTAAATTTTGATTACAATTTTTATTGATTCATTTTAAAAGTAACCGTTGGTAACTTCCTATTTGAAGCATTCAGGGTCATACAGTTTTTTTGAGTTTTATTAAATCTTTTGTGTTGTTTTACGTAACCGATTAGAGGAATACTAAATGACGTTTATCCAGTTTCTGTCTAATTATTTTAGTTTGGTGTTCAATTAATGACAGAGCTTTGAAGATGAGTAGTATTTAAATTTCAGTTAATGAGATTTAAGCGTAACGTTTAACGTTCATTATTTCTATTATAGTGTTTGAATTATTTTGTTCACAGCGTTGAGGGTAACGTAACAAAGTATTAAGTTACAGAAGTCATTGAAACCCAACAGCTGATTTGGGCCCACGGTATTTTGGTATTTGAGCATGTGGATATTTTTAAGATTTGTTATAGAGCTAAAGTTTCGATGCATCTCCGATGCGCACCTGAAGGTTGCCAACGTAAGGTAAGTGAGATCTTTTGACTGTTGAAGGTTGCTTTATCTACGTGTGCCCAGGTGTATTCTTACCGATTTCGTCTTAATAACAGTCTAGCGCCCCTTTACTTGACTTTATTTTAATTACGACGTACCCTTATTTGCGACTTTCGACAATACGATTAACCATATTCAGTATTTTTAAATTCAAATACACGCCCACGCCCTCCTGTCGTTTTAGTTTCATTTTCGACCGTAACAAAATGCCAAAAATTAACGCTTTTATCCGTATTCCTTTTTTACGCGGTTGAACAGTGATAAATCCCTTTTCAATGGCATTATCACAAATAGGCCATTTGATAATGCTTGAGTCGTCTTGTAGAAGTACACCTTCTTGATTAGAGATAACCTCCTGTGTGAGTTCTTTTCGATTAGATGCTGTATTACGTACTGGTTTAGAGTCATTGTGTTTGAGTAACACTTTATCACTTAGAATTACATTTTTGTTACTGGAATTATTTAATAATAACTGCTTCTTTAGATAAGATTTTAGTTTTAGTATTTTGAAAAAAAATTATAATTTGTAATTGTTCTTTTAAGGCGTTTACTATGTCGCTTACTCGTTTATTGCAACGTCACATGCATTTCACTACTAATACCACTAGAACAACAATTAATCGTATTATCACTTAGCGTTAACACGTTTTTTAAATATTTGATGCATCCTGGATGTCTCAAAGAATCACATTTTAATACACTAAGTGGCACATTCTTACACTTTTTGTACGGCTTTGTTGAGACATTATTTATGTCGACCGTATTTGACGCCATTTTCCAAGATTTTTACATTAAACTTGACTTAAATTTTTTTAGGTGGCTGTCAGTGTTTGACAAATGCTTCTTGTTCATGACAAGAATAGTTCTGTTACTATGGTAGTTCAATATGACGTCATTGCAGTTGAATTACCGCTGTAATTCATAACGTTGAATGGGATTATCGCTGTAATTCTAACGAAGTTGCATTACTGTATAGGAGTAACTTATACATTAGCGAAATATTAAGTATTATCCCTTTAATTACAAAATTAATCCAAAAGCTTGAAAAAATGAAACTATGTTAAATAGTGCCTAAAGGTATCACAAATTCTTCATCGTTTCACACTATTTCCATTAATCAGTGATTAGTGTATATTAGTGTAATTAAATTTAATTTTTCAAAATATTTTTAATTAAACTTACTGACAAACTAGTCCCGTAGCATTTGTGTCATTACTCTTCTGATATACAGTGATTATGGCAACATAGCGTAAAAATAAGTTACCATAGTTTCTTTGATTACAATAAAATATAAAACTGTTATATTTTACCGTTTTAACAATATAATTTATAAATGCAGTGCAGTAAAGTAGAATTAAAAACCATTGACTTCGGTACAATTTAAGTATTACATTTCCACACCGTTATAGTGAAAAATAAGCGAATTTAGTAAATGGAATAAAGATTTTTCTAACCCTCCATTTTGAAATCCAGGGATTTGGAAGATAAGCGTAACAAATTTTTCTTTTGCTATTGGATTTGAATATTTATTCTGCTATATTGAATTTTTAAATAATTTAATATATGCACACATGTTTGCCTACAGTTTGGCATAGAAAAAATATCTCGATTCACATTTTTGTACAAATATATTAAAGCAAATTACATGTTGCTTTATTAAATAATGAACATTCTTAAATTATTTATATCGAATCGTAAAAGCCTATTATATTTTGTGAAAGTAGGTTGAAGACTTGTCAGAGGTGAATTTCAATTTTTATCCTTGTCAATGTGTCAATTTGTATTGATAATTCTATTTTAATGGATATATTTTCATAAACCCAATTTGTTTTTAGTAATATACATAAAACTCAGCTGATGCAACAAAAATAAATCCTACAAGCAAATTATGTCTAATTTTCTTATGCCTTGATGAAATCCACCACCTAGTGAGATATGCTGTTAAATTAATAAACTTGTCGAGGAGTAATCAAATTTTGCGCTGTCTTGAATTTTCAAGATTCGCTTCATCACAAAGTTTGAAATTCGACTCTACTGTCTATTGTATAACTCTCATTATTTTCCAGTATTAAACTTAACAACAAATGGAATTTTCCTCTAATAATTATTTCTTTCTTTTTTTAAAAGGAAAAGTTCAAGAAACAACTAATTTTCAAATTAAAATGCGGGTATAAAGGAAGTATGGAGATTAACCAAGGGTGGTACAAGAAAATATCCGAGTAAGAGTAACACCTGTTGTGTCTCATCCCAATTAGTGGTTTTCTCGTTAAACTCGGGATCAAAATGTCGCCCTTCTCGACTGTTTTCTTCGTATCATGCAGCTTAAATTACACTTAATATTTAATTTAGTTCTGTTGTGCGAGTTTTTTAGTATTACATAAAGTTAATTGTCAGAATATGATAAATAAAAATAGAAACATTGTAATGTTTTCTACTTTTTAGTCACTACTCACTAAATGTCTCACTAAGATATTTATCAAAATAGCAAGTAATTCTGAATACAAAACGTGTACGTTGAAGTTTTCAATTAAAACACACGTATCGCACGTAGCTGCGTTTGAAGTACCTTAACTTTGAGCTACAAGACTAAATTAGTTTAAATTGAAATAACGATTTTTAGGAAATTGAAATTTAGTTATTAAATCTTAATTCAGCTTTATTATAAGAATTAATAAAGAGTGAAGTTTTCGGTACCGTATTCGTTAGATAATTGAATAAGAATTTTACTATTAGTAAAATTAACTACGTTGCTAATTAATTATAGTAAATATTTCGTTATTGCAGCAATACACAACTAGAAAGTAACCTGCTTTAGTTCGTTAGCGAGAATAATCTCACTTTTTACCGTCACTCTGATAGTAGGTTCATCTTTGGCTGCATAATTTATAAAATGCAACATTCGCCGCTACTCAAAACATGTGCACATTTGCGGGTTTTTGTTGGAATTTTTAGGAACACGAAACACACAACGAGGAATTTGCTGAAGGTTAAATTGAACCTGATAAAATTATCTACAAACAGATTCTAACGTCATGTGAACGCTCCGGACGAATAGAATATGAGCTTAATAATTTATTATCAATTTTATTTCTTTTTACCTTCTTGTGCTAACACAAAACAAAAGTATTCTTGCCAAAAAGATAATCGAAGTCGACTGATTTAGACGTATTCACCATTTCAAAACCATATATAGATACGTGATTACATACCCCCTCCCTCACCCTTTCCCTCTCCCTCTCCCTCTCCCTCTCCCTCCTCCCTCTCCCTCTCCCTCTCCCTCTCCCTCCCTCCCTCTCCCTCTCCTCTCCTCTCCCTCTCCCTCTCCCTCTCCTCTCCTCTCCCTCCCTCTCCCTCTCCCTCTCCTCTCCCTCCCTCTCCCTCTCCCTCTCCTCTCCCTCTCCTCTCCCTCTCCCTCTCCCTCTCCTCTCCCTCTCCTCTCCTTCCTTCCTCTCCCTCTCCCTCTCCCTCTCCCTCTCCCTCTCCTCTCCTCTCCCTCTCCCTCTCCTCTCCTCTCCCTCTCCTCTCCTCTCCCTCTCCCTCTCCTCTCCCTCCTCTCCCTCCCTCTCCCTCTCCCTCTCCCTCTCCCTCTCCCCTCTCCCTCTCCCTCTCCTCTCCCTCCTCTCCCTCTCCTCTCCCTCCCTCTCCCTCTCCCTCTCCCTCCCTCTCCCTCTCCCTCTCCCTCCCTCTCCCTCCTCTCCCTCTCCCTCTCCCTCTCCCTCCTCTCCTCTCCTCTCCCTCTCCCTCTCCCTCTCCCTCTCCCTCTCCCTCTCCCTCTCCCTCTCCCTCTCCCTCTCCCTCTCCCTCTCCCTCTCCCTCTCCTCTCCCTCTCCCTCTCCCTCTCCCTCTCCCTCCTCTCCCTCTCCCTCTCCCTCTCCCTCTCCTCTCCCTCTCCCTCTCCCTCTCCTCTCCCTCTCCCTCTCCCTCTCCCCTCCCTCCTCTCCCTCCCTCTCCCTCTCCCTCTCCCTCTCCCTCTCTCCCTCTCCCTCTCCCTCCCCTCCCTCCCTCTCCCTCTCCCTCTCCCTCTCCCTCCCCTCTCCCTCTCCCATTTTTTTTAGAAAAATCTAAAAAATCTTTAAATTTGCAATAAAAATAGTGACCGTCACATACCAAGGAAAAAACTATCCTATCTTTTAAGTTTGACCAAACAATACACATTTACAGAATTTCATCTCAATATTTTCAGTCGTTTCAGAGTTCGCGTTACGAATATCGTAACACGAGATTTTTATATGTAATCGATATGGTGTTAGTGAACTTTATGCGTATTATTTCAGTAATATATGTAATACTATATGTGATTTTCTCGCAGCTTTATCATTATTTACAGTGCATATAAATTAGTAGATAACAATAGCTTGTTAAATGGTTTAATAGTAATTTTTCCAATTATACGGCCTTGAAATGTCAACAATTTCTTTATTATTTGGTTATGATTTTGACGAAACCTTTCTTTTAACGTTGATTAGTTAGAGACCTTACTGATTTTTGTATATAGAGTTTTATTAATAAAATTAACGTAATGTAAAATTTCAGTAAATAAGATTGATCACCTTAACGATTGGTCTTGCAGAACGATATTTTGTATTGATTGGGTGCGAATATTTTCATCCTTTAGAGAAAGCATCGGTCTAGAAACCGTTTTTCTGATTTACCTGGTGAACGCCACGAAGCATAAGCAAGTGTTTGTCTACTTTGAACATTGGTATGGAGTACTAGCGTTTACTTGTACGCCTATGTTTGATTTTAAACAAACTGACGCCCATTGATTTATGGCTTTGCCTGTTTTGTATTATGTTATTCTATTCACCCTGCACGCAAAACGCCCCTGTACCTACCCACAACTAATGAGCTATCGGCATTCACTCCTTTATTTGTTACGTCAGATTCTACTGTCACTTTCACCCGTACAGCACACACGTATACACACACGCACACACACGCACGCATGCACGCACGCGCTGTTGAAGCTTTTCATGTTTTACCTTCCGTTGTTCGAACATTGAAAAATCGTCTTTTCTTCGTTGTGATTATTCTCAAGATTTTATAATGCGTGGTACATGAAAAAGATCACATGGGAAACACGTATATTTTGTTATACTATCAATCGTGACGCGTAGGCTCATTAAAATAAGCATGATGCAAACTAAAGGCAACGAAAAAATCGGTCTCGGTAAGTTGTAAAGTAACTGAAATATTGCTTCAATATTCACACTTATCATGGTATTATACTTAAACCTCGCGCGCGTATTTACCTAACATAATAACAGTGCGTTTATTAATCTAGCCTAATATTTCACGTGTAGTGACTTAACCTAAACGGAGAAACGAGAGAAATAAGGAGATGAGGGAGGGCGAGAGTCGGGATAGCCGTAGGACACGATAGAGACGGAGACAGAGAGATCCACGAGGGACGAGAGAGAGTTGAGAGACGGTAGAAACGAGAGCAACGAGAGAATTGGAGAATCGAGAGAAACGCGAGAGATGAGACAGACCAGAGAGAGGCTGGAGAGACAAGAGAGGCGAGCACGATAAACTTCTATTGCAGAAAATATTAACTAGTTTAAAAATACATCACTACACGGCGACGAAAACAAGCAAATCTACTTTTAAAAATATACTACTAAGTAAAGCCACAATCAACTACAGAAAACCTGCCCTAGTATAAAAGTACACCACTAGATGACGCCACAAGCAGTCAAGTCTGCTTTTAAAAATATGTATAATCTGATTGGTGGGAATTTTTTGTCACTCGGAAGGAACGTGAACATCATATCATTGAATTTTCATAAAGATTTCACTATTGTAGGATTCTGTATTATAAGTGTTTTGTAATTGTGGTTTCATATTAGTTGAGTACTACTCTCAGATTCGAACTGAGTAATCTAATACATATTTGTTAGAACTTATATACATACACACACACACACACACACACACACACACACAAAATTCTAAAAGATATGTACTGGATTACTCAGTGGCTCGGGGTGTCAGACTAGTAAGTGAAAGGTACCAAGTACTTTATATTAGTTTGGTTATATTTGTTGTTGTATAGGCATTTTTACTCATTTAACTGTAAAACGTATTTTTGTCACTGTATGCAAAAATAGTGTACACTTTAATTTGAGCGATATTATTGTTATTATGGTTGTCTAATGACAATGATGAGTCCTATAGCTGCCTTACGAAATGAAACCGGTCTTAGTTTTGACTATTTTAACTGTAAAACGTATATTGACAGTAATACCGAAGGCTATCTCATGTAAATTTGAGTTGTGGTTGGTTTTAGCAAGCTGTAAATTAAGCCAAAGCAGTATTATCTACAGAGTGAGTGGTCGCTGATAGGAGCTAAGTATATACCGTAGCAGAATCGTTACCTGAAGGTTATGAAGAATTGTTAGCTCAGCTTCTTGTTTGATTTGATTGATGTTGATTGATTTGACTGATATGGTTAATTGCTTTGATTGATTGATTGTGATTGATCTGATTGTTTGATTGATTTGATCGAGAGTGATTTGTTTGAGATTGATTTGCTTAATTGATTTGTTTGATTTGACCGAGGTTGGTGGTTTTAGTTTGATATGCTTCGGCTGATTTTATTGATCGATTGATTGATTTGATTAATTTATGGCTTTTGGCAAGAGGCGAAGGCCCAAAAGCAAGATCCAGTGGCCTACACCTGTCGTATGAGATAGTATGACGGACCGTTCTTAGAATACAATTTCAAATTTCCTGCCAAGGGGGCGAAGACGATCCTAGAACCAACTCCGGAGTACTACAACTGTGTAAGTTAGCATGAGGGCCCCTTACTAGAACAAGATTTTCAAATTTCCTGTCAAAAACAAAAATGGCGTCCAAGATGGCTGACAAAACAAGTTAGCCTACAAAATTTAACTATGACTCGGCTGCGGCATTTTGGGGCAAAGGTCCGAGGACAAGTTCCAGGTGTCCTATACCTGGCTTATGAGATGGCATGAGGGCTTCTTATTAGAATACTATTTCAAATTTCCCGCCAAACTAAAGTGGCTGTTGAAATGTAATTATGATTCATAATTAAAAAACAGCTTAATAACGACAAAGGCGGACGTTCAGGCTTGCTTATAAATATAAGACCCTTTTTGACAAATGTTTCGATAAGGCAGATCTTGCATGTAAAATATTTTAATTAACATTTTTCAATTTCCAGTAACGACAACGCCTGTTGCAGAAAACATTCATTAGCTTTAAAAATACACCAGCAGATGGCGTCAAAAATAATCAGGGGCCAGACAGGGGGCGAAGACCTGAGAACAAGTTCCGTAGGCCTGTAGCTGTCTTATGAAATAGTATGAGGGGCCCTCCTCAACAAATTTAATATTTAAGTAGAAAACGATATTATAAAATTATTTTGTTATGTGTCATTGGTTTAATAAAATTCTTGTTTCGTTGTACATGGGATTAATTTGATAGCGGCTGATTTGAATGACAGCGAGATTTAATTATCACTCATAATTAAAACCAAAATATATTGTGCGTAACCGTAGGTTCAGACCCAGATGCATACGTCCTACCTTAAAAGTTAGTTCTAGACCCCTTATTTCAAATTTCCCGTCATAACTATTGCAGGGTCCTGTATGTACTTCTAACATATACTCCTAGGCCAGCTATATTACAGAAAACATTCATTAGTCTATACACAACTAGATGGCTCCGCTAACAAATTCAAACTTTGAGGCAAGGGGGCCACGACAAAGGGGCAAAGGCCCGAGAGCAAGTTCCAAAGACCTGTACTTGTCTTACAGATTACCATTAGGGCCCTTCATTATAATACAAATTAAAATTTTCCGCTAAGGGGGCCACGAGGTAAAAGTATAGGTGTGGCCTAGTTTTAGCCCCGCCATAATGAAGCCATAATGGCCTAATATAGTCTTAGCATCTCACAACCAAGTTTCAAAAATCGCAATATATTGCGCAACATTTCTGGAAACGTTGGAGCATGGAATATTTACATAATTTGCAACAAAGAGCAAAGTGGATCTAAACGATCAAAGAACAAAGACTGAGTTAATGGTTCTTCTCAAAGAAGACAACCCCAAGGAAGTAATGGTATCATACGCTTTGTTTCAGTGAAAACTAATAGTGGTATATATAAGCGGTCAGTGACAAAAATTTGCATTTTGTCTCTTGAAGATTAATTTATTTTCTTTGTTTTAAAAGTCCGAACTTTTCAAGACGGGCGGTATATTAAAACTATTGTAAATTTCCAGTAGGTTAAAGAGTTGTAAACTTAGTATAGATTATGTTTTATGTCAACCTTTTTTTTTCTTTTCTTTCTTTATTACCAGACATAATTTACAGCCCACTAATGTGTTCTCAACTATCTTTAAGTTGTAAGAACTTCTTAAATTTAATAATGGCCAGATTTTTACATCTATGAGACCCATAAACACAAACTTTCTAATGTTGATACTCTTGACAATATGTAATAATAGTAAATTAAGAAAAATCTCATAGATAATAGGTTTTAGTTTCCTTTCATACACTAGGGACCAAAAAAAGGGGTACGCTTGTAAGTAGGTAGTCTGTCAGTCACCGAGTTTCTCTCGGACCAGATGTACGAAACATTACAGTTTATCGTGTAGAGATCTGTGTAAAACAAAGATTTTTTTTAATTCAAATATATTCATATTTAATAGTACTCTGTTTATCATTCAATCATTTTTGTTACATTAGTATCAGAAACTGCATTTAAGTTAATAAATGATGTTTAATAACATTAGCATTATTTAATTGCGAGTCATCGCACACGAACGACAGTGTCCCGATAAATAAATCCAGCAGCACAATTGTGAGATTAAAACAGAGATTATTCGATAAATGATGTCGCGCCACTCGTTCTGTATGAACTGGAAGGTGTTGAACCCTCCCTGGCTTGCAGAAAATTTATGAAAAAGATACAAATATTATAATGAAACAAAGTTTACTTGAGAAATCTGAAAATTCTGTCTTTCCCAGGAAACGTTTGCCTAGTTTTCATACATTTTAAATAGGTTACGCAGTCCAAACGTCCTTAATGTATAAAATTTCTAACATTCTACAGTTTAATCGACGCCACCATTGTTATTTTCCTCAAGATTCTTTTATGAAAAGACTGAAAACATTAAGTTGGATTGAAGTAATAACTAAACGTTTTATACCGCTCACTGTCTGTAACATATAACTTCTACATTAAAATAAAGTGTAAATTCAATATATTAATTCTAGGTTCAATTACTAACCTTTATGAATGATGGATTAACTAAATCAGGATTACATGTCTTACGATCCTGATCTACATCATAAAAGAATTCATGCTCAACTATTTCTGTTAAAGCGTTACCCTATTTGTTCAATATTGTTCCAAATATGATACAATTTCAGAATACTGTAAAACTTTTATTACAATTCATAAATTGATCGTCAGAAAAATTCTGTACAAACACTACTCTGTAACGTAATTCATTTTCAGATAATGCAAAATATTAAGATTTCTACTGATTTTAACCACAAATAACAATTTCATATGGAGCCTGAAACGAACTGTATTTGTGGTATGCACTGTGGTTACGTCTACATTGCTAATATACACACGAATTAACCGTTATTTCAATTAAATTAGCTTGAATACAGCTTGCAGGTGGGAGATCCTTAATAGTGATTTCCAATTTTCTGAGCTCTGCGATCGTCCTTTCCTTCTCCCTAATCCATTCTCATCTCTCCTCACCTCTCTACCTTACTGTAGTCTTTCTATCGGATTGAATATCCAAAATTAACAAATAGATGCCTGTGATTTCTAATGTGAAAAATTCGTGTCATACACCTTGAACAATTACAACCCGACATTTGGTTCCTATCTGGAACACAAGTCCTATCTGAAAACTCCGGTTCGCTCCATTTGCGATTTTCTCAACACAGTCTTCACTCTAACTTTCGATACAAAGGGGGAGTGTGTGCCTACCTCAAAGATAACATTCTCGTTATCAACCTTAGTTCTACAGGACGTGTGCTGATGCAATATCTTTAAAAAATAAATTTTACACCAAATCGAAATTCAGTAAAACGGTCAAAAGCCATGCAGACTACGTTGGTGCTAGACATACTTGCAAAAGTGTTGTCACTAATGTTTTAGTAACGAAAATGTAATACTAATAGTCCTTTGGCTAGTTTGTTTAACAGACGGTTTTCATTCATATCAGACCCAAGTTTTTTTTAATTTCGAATTTAAGAGTTTAAATTTTTGCGAGCTTTTATTTGAGTACCATTCTTTTGGTTTTGGAGACATTTATAAATGGAATTTTTATTTGTAAAACTACGTTTCGCTCACAGGTGGTACTGGCCTTACTATTAGATTAATGTTAGAAGAGTTTTTGTGTAAATAAGTATACTCGTTATTGTAAGCTTTAGGGCAGTTAGTTGAAAGAGAGAAACTATTTTTTTGTAAGAATCAAAATTGACGCATTTAAAATAGATTTCTTTGATAAAATTCCAGTTAGTTGAAACTGTAATTTTATAAATTTCTCATGGTCTGAAATTGAAAAGTATTTTGTTCCTGATAGTGTCCACGTATAATCTCGTTGCAATGTTGTGCCAGAGATCTTTCTGAATGTAGTATACCGTATCACTTTTGCTAAGCTTTGCTATTGCAGAATGGGAAGAATTTATTTGAGCTACAATAAGTACTAAAGAAAAATAATTAAGCGGTACATTTTGTGTCGGTTGCAGCGAAGCTGACATTGAAGTTGGCAGCATGATGTAATTTCTTTCTCTCGGTTATTTTCGTATTTGAGTATCGTTTTTACCGCGCTTAAGATGGGAAGGGTTAGAATTGAAAATGGCGAGATATGAACGAGGCTTAAGTCAGTCAGCCCACGATGTAGGTGACGGCTCACATTTCAGTCAGAACTAAGCGGTTTTCATGTTTTTTAAGTGCTTGGCCTCTGTTACTGCTATTGTAACGCATATTGTTTGTGCGGATTATTTTTAACGAGTTCCTGGTGAAGAGGTAGTTTCACGTATATGGCGCTGCTCAAACAAACAAAATACACACTTCCTGTACATAGTGCCGCTTTAATTAAGTGTAGAATAAATAGATTAACGTTAAAGATCGCTTTGTAAATAACGCGATGCTCGCAAGTATGGTTAAATATTTGTGCATTAACGATAAAGCTTATGAAAATTTAGTCACTGTGTCTTTTTGGCTGAATTAACTGTCGTAAATTTAGTCCGTGTAATTAAGAATTTTGAGTGAACTGTTTATCTTTGTTGATGCAGTTGTTTGCTGCAATTTCTTTATTAGACTGACTATCGGAAACTAGTCATCCTTCATAACTATTTCACTACCATGGAACTGTTATAATTTGATAAAACCGTTAATTAGTGCCCTTGTGTGCATATTATAACTAAATTTAGATATGTCACCACCGAAATTTCACATAAAACACCCATTGTTGTGTTAGTACTTAGCGTCCATTTTTGTACGATTTTAGGGAGTTACTATGTAAGGGCTACCATTACGCAGAAGCACGAAATAAAAACATTGTGTTGTATTCTTGGTATAATTTATGTATTACGTCAAACTTTAGCGCGGGATACCGTGTCCTTTTTAAAGTCTGTTTCGTAGATTTAAGTACACATTTTTCTTTTATTGTAGATAAAAATGTTCAGCTCATTGTGACCTACTGTTAATTGATCGGTCACTTATACGTAAATTCATGCCAGGGTCGATTGGGTGAACTGAACAATCCTCTCCGGTAGTATAGGTAAATGAATCTGTGATTATGAGGAGGGTTTTGTTTTAATGTGAAACCATGGCAAGTTAAACTGGTACCTTCCTCAATTAAAACATTACTGGTTATATGAATCTTCCTTTGCAGGTTAACACTTTGAAAGATCTTTCAACGAACTAGAGAGGTGTACTATATTTCATTTCATTAAAAATTAATATGTAGATTTTGTGTGATTACAAATAAAATATTGCGACTTGGCCTCGTTATTATAGTATTTGGATGTCTGTTTATTTACGGAATTCTTATAGCTTCATTGGTGGAAACCTGTCATTTTTAATATAGTGATAGAGTAATTTTCACAAGTCAGAGTAGTTGCGTCACTAATATTAATACTGTCAGAGGACGCCGATGATGTTGTCAGATTGTGACAAATAACAGTTTGATAACTGTCAAATTTCAGCTTCAGGGGGTATGTTTATTTTATCACATAATAACTGATACACCAACAAAATATCCGAAAATATGTGTTATATCAAGTGTTTAATGCCAGAAATGCTTGACAACAGAATTTCCAACCTAAATCAGTTCTGTCTGCATCCTCTCGTGCACAATAGGAGGGTTCTAAAGATGGTAATGAAACAAAGTTAGTTATAACGCAACTACTCTGACTCGTGAAAATTGGTATATTAGGATCAATTTATGCTTAGCAGAATGAAAATTGCGTGCTCGGTATGCATGCGCAAATTGTCTAGTCTTATTTATGTAGTAGATATAAGAATAAATCGTATAAGTTGTCTAGTTCTTTTGGGAAAAATCTTCCGTTAGTTATTTAGTCAATTGATTGGAGATTTAGAAATGAATTACGCTTACCGCTACTCTTGTTGTCTCCCCTGGTTCAAGCTTTACAGGGTCTCTCTCAAGAAATCATAATTTACCTGTTTTTCTTTAAAGCTTGTGTCGACCGTTTCTTGTCCGTTCTCTTTAACTTTCTGACTACCACTTCTGTGTCTGCTTCCTAACTAACCTAATCATCTACGTACCTTTTATCGACGCTCCAAAACTCCCCACGTAATCCAAGTGCTCTGCGGCTAATTTATCGTTAGACTGAGTTCTCAGCCGAGCTCACTAACTTCCTTCTTTTACGTTACGTGGTAGGTTAGACACGTTGCAGAGTATCCTCGAAGAAGGAAGGACCTATAACTATTCATATTGTTTGTTAATTTAACTGTAGAGTGGATTAGTTTTTCTGTTACTATGTGTATAATACGTTCACTTTGTTATGTTGTACTTTCGCAATTGTATATCACCAATAGTGGTGCGTGTTACCTATTAAATAAACAAAATTGAGAAAATAAGTTTTATTTCTTAAAACTAAATTTTACAAATGTTTGAAGGAATCCTTGAACGTGTTGTGAGTTGTTATCAACCATTGGAATGTGATCCCTATAATGGAAAGTTTTATACCTTGAAATGGACTTTAATTTTACATTTTGATGTTGTGGATGTTGAAATGAATTCCGAATCTGGTGTAATCAACAAATTCGGAGTTCCAATTGCACAGGGTCGTCCGGAAGGGGCGATATGGTATGTGGTGTATAAAAGTTTAAAATGTACTCTGGTGATCGGGATAGTAATTATGATTGAATTATGCTGGTGGAACGTAATGAGATGCTGGTGGGTAAGTATTGGTGTAATGTAGTGGAGGAAGTGGGTGAATTTCGTTTCATAGGTCATTGGTTATGAATCTTTTACTGCTAATTTCCTTACTATAAATATCTATATCTAATTTAGTACTATGTCTAATTAATAGTAGTTTGAAGGAACACATCATCTACATGTCTAATCCAAGCTCTAAGAAAATAAGGCAAATCGCGTTTTAAGTCAAATTTACCCATGAATAGATGGCCATAAACGGAGATAAGCTGGTAGTACTTATTGTCGTACCATGTTATTGTTTGAAAAATTGATGGTTAATTGTGAAAAAGATTTGTTTATACACAACTCTGTTAATTTAAGAAATTCTTCTACTTCTCCATCGTTAAAATGGTTTTGATTCTAAACAAACTGAGGTTTGGTCTATTGAACGTTCGGAAACAATGAACAAACATCGAATTAGATTAAAATTGTGTATTTTGTTCAGTGTTCAAAGTTTTTTAATTCCTACGAATTGGAAATATTGAAGTTGGGCTGTTGGTAGGAAAAATTATGAAATTTACTAGGCAACCACTTGGACAGCAGATAAGTAGGTGCATTAATACGAGAAACAATGAGTCGCAAGCATTACCTGGTTTATGAATCTTAGGCAAGCAATACATTCTTTGTAGTACCGGACTGGATACCGTTAGTCGAAACCTAAGCGTGCCATGCACAACTATTTTTTGTTCTAATAAAACTTTCCTAGTTGGAGTAATTATTTTCAGAAGAGGATCTTTGGAAAGATCAAGTGGATAAGCAGGAGAGGTCGGAAATTTGTATGATTAATTGTAACAAATATGAGCAAATATATGTAGGGTAAACTAAACGATCTTCAAAGAACATTTAGCTGATATCAAATACTAACGTTGGGACAAGTCTGCCGTAGCCCACATGCCTTCAAGGTTAAAGTAAATGTACAGACGATTAAGTTAGAAGTAGGTATTAGAAAACGTTAAAAATGTGGGATCTTTAGAAGTACAATCAGCGAAACAAGTTCCCTTCGTATATAGTTAACTACCGGTTTTTTAATCTCTTTTCATTGTAGATGCAAACATATTTCTCGCTATATTCAACTTTGCAATGATAGATATTCAACAATTTATTAACGCAATAACATATCATCACAAAATAAGAAATTCATCTACATAAATTTCACAAAATTATAATTTCAAACAATTGCTTTTTTGTCTAGATGTTCATCATATTAGTTAAAGGCACATCATATTTAATTTGATTAATTGTAAAACTTTATTGTTATCACAAATTTTCATAATACAAAAAATTGGAACATCGTGCTCATTATTTCGCATTAATTTATCAATTACCAAACTGCTTAAAATTTTTGACGGACTGGTTGTATGAAAGTGAATACTAAAATGAGCACCCCACCAGATACTTTGCATACAGTGTATCATTAATCAAACATGTTAGCAATAAGTACGAACTTGATTGTTTGAATGTATTAAATAACGAAGCGTTACTGACTGATGGTATATAAATTAACAATTTCTTTAGTTCACTTCAATTGGCCGCTGATGATAATAGCTTAGCTATGCGTTCGGTGTTTTTTTCATTTTTGTGCGGCACGTGGGTGTATTTTGTTTTTTACAGAAAAGAATGTTATTAATCCACGTAAATATAAACAAAAAGTTCCATTTTTATAAAATAAATTCAAATCAGTACCACATCTGGTATAGGAAATAGGAAATGAGAGTAAATTGAAAAAAAAATGAATAAAATACAATTTCCATAAATTGCGTAAAACGTAGCGGCACTAATTTATGTTTCGCGGGTAATGGACTGATTGGAATTCCTGATCAAATCTTTTAAATCAATACATTTTAAAAGCAGATTTAGCTTCAATGAATTATGCATTACTTTGTAATTGTTTGTTTAAAACTTATACCTGTGTGTAAATTTGTAGATTCTGTTAACGCATCTCGCTTGCATCAGATAATAATACGCTAAAATTAAGCAATAAAGCGAAATATGGCAATTGCTGTTTCCGAAGGTTTTCTTACACTAAATTTGTTTTTAAAGAAATACAACAGACTATGTTACATTTTACCCAGAGAAATTGTTTTTGGCTAAGGGATGATTATATGTACTCTGTACTATTATATATTTTTGTTGTTTTCTTTTAGATCTGTATTTCGAACAGTACTATAAGCAATATCATGTATCTCAATTTCACGAAAATAACCTATAGTACACCAACCCTTTGAGCTTTTGAGATTTTCGGATAGATGCGAATGAGGCACTTGTTGAACATTTCAAACCTGTTGCATTTAGTCAAGCTGTGTAACAAATCAAACAGTTATCATTTTGCGTAACACAAACATTTGTAAAATTGGTTTTCTTTTTACTTCAAGATATAACATAAAGAAAATAAATCCGGATGATCGATCACATACAATTATGTGTTATTAAAGAATTGTATGAAACCGTACAGATGTGTTTTTATTGTTGATTAAATTAATATTTTGTTTTTCAAAGATGACGACCAAAACAATGACATCAACCAAAAAAATTGTATCTTGTATTTGTTCGAAAATGAGTAAAAAAATCCAATATCGAAAACAACGAGTAGAATCTTCGGTGACATAATTTATTACACAAAAGGTAACTAATGGTTTACCTTGTATACCCGGTGGACCTAAGCTGAATCGATTTATCCCTCTTGCTTGATTGACTTACTTTTCAAAGTTTAGAAATCGATTGTGAACGTTTTTCTTGTGGGATTAACGTACCTACATTATTTTCGAGTAGAAGCAAAATGTAGTTTAATTTATTTATCATCAACTTTACCCTTTTTTTAGCTAAAAATCGAAAAATTAAAATGCAAATAAATAATGTACACATTTAAACTAATATTTCATTGTGCGATTCTAACTTTAGTATGATCATAAAATATGTATTTACAAAACTGATGTATCCAGTACATGACTTCCTTATGCTGCTCTCTGTTGTGTTAGCAAAAAGTAAGCTTGACAAGGATAGCCCCGCGGATGAGAATTTCAGAGTCCTGCGTACACAAAGAAGAGAGAACAAGACTGATACTACGCGCGCACGACTGATGAACAATTATTCGTGTAACTGCATTATAGGGAATAGATAAACGATTATCAACATCTATAAGTAAAAAAATTTGGTTGTTCTAAATCAGGGTTTATAAAAGGATCAAATTCAACATTTTTAAAATCCGATATTTCGTAAGATCAAAATCATTGATGGCCAATTGATATAATTGTAATTTCTGGAGAGTTAATTATTATTAAATGTAAAAGTTGCAATGAAGGTATGGCAATAAAGATTAATGTATGGCAGGAGAAATAGTTCAAATTAATTCAATGTTTAACGTTCTAATAATTGTCGATTTAAAAATTTATTTATTATGATTGAAACTATAATATAAGATGCAAGTATACAATTATTGTTAAAATTATTATTGTATGATCATAAAAAAGGTATTCTACTCGAGGAGAAGTTCTATCTTGTGAATTAAAGTTTAATCAAGTAGCTATTTCTAATAACATGTATTTTTATTCGTTTCGAGTTCCAAGTTAAATATTAAAATAAAAGATAATAATGTATTGATTCATTTACAGTTCTAGAATTATAGATAATTCAGTTTGCAAAATTTATTTAAATAGTCGTCACTTATTGTTCTTTGTTATTGAAGTTGAACACTGAACGTCTTCTATTCAATTCCAATCTCTCTGTCGACCACTGCGCAGCAATAGGCGGGGTTGATTTTTATTACTTCAGCCGCAGAGCTACGCTTGCCAAGCACTACTTATGCAGGGGAAAGAGAATAGAGAAAATCATTATAAGGTCACGTTGGTCACTCCGAGAATAACTATTTTTAGTTTATTAATGCTTTGACCTATATGAAATGTTTTATTTATTACTTATACCCACTTAATAAGTTTAAATGTAACTTTAGTGTCATTACACACTATGCAAAACACTATTGTATTTCATCAATCAAAAATGTTGTTCATTTTGCAAGACTTTTTATGATGTGCGATGAAACCATCATATTCACTCAAAATAAAATACTCTCATCCTTGAAAATTCTACTCCAAAAATATTTACGCAAAGTTCACCCGAACTGAAATCCTAAGCTTGCGATAATAAAACTAAAACTCATTAAACATTTCGATAAACTTCAACGTCAAAATTATTGACTCAAATATCCAAAAAAACTGATCAATCCGGTAATTAATTATTCAATTTAAAGCAAAAAATACGTCACAACAAAGCTATACGTGACTTTATAATTACGTTACGGTACGTCTATTAAAACTTATCTTCAGCTTAAGTTATATCTAATTATCTCTCAAATTATTACGTTAAGGCTTAAATAAAACTACAAAAAAAAAAATGGTCATCGTAAATTTGTGTATATCTACAATTTCGGTAAAACCAGTAAATCACTGAATAATTGGATGCAATCCAAAACATCTAATAATAATAAATAATAATAATAATAATAATAATGTCTATATTAAAAATGCAGTACAATTTTGAACCGCAAGGGGAAAGTTCAGAAACATTGACAATTCTGCTCTACCACTTAACCCTTGACATAATACAAATAATGAAAAAATATAGATGTATAACAAGTCATAAGGTAAACAAATCCATATAGTTTTTTAATTGGATTATATTGAGAAAAAAAAAGAAAATCAATTTAAACATTGTTTGTTAAACAAATAACAAAATAACTGTTCTTTAAATGCTGCCAAACCTAGTTGTATCCTGAAAAGAGGAATTGAATTATATAACTTGGCCACATAAAATGAAAAGCTGCGTTCAAATAAGGAAGTGCGATGTATAGGTGGAGTAATAAGGCCTTTAAATCTTAAATTTAAATTGTGCACACTTGTTCGAAGTGTAATTTTTGTAAACAAATATGGTGGAGTTTGAAAGAGAATTATTTTGTTAATGAAACACGCAGCATGTAAAAGTCTTCTATTTTCCATACTTAGCCATTTAATGTGACACAGTTTATGGGAAACTCTTTTAATCGTCTAATACCATATATGAAACGTAAGCAAGAACTTTGACGTTTTTGCATTCTGCTACTGTCATAACGATTAAGACAAGGCCCGTAAACTGTATCGCAATAAGCGAATTTGGAAAGAACCAGAGACTCACATAGCTTTTTCTTGGTTTCACGTTTGAGTAAGTGTCTATGAGGGTATAGAAGCTTTAGATTAAGATATGCCAGACTAATACATTTGTTAATGTATGTAGTAAATCTCAAGGCTGAGTCCATCATTAATCCAAGGTTTTTTACTTCATCAACGGGCTTTATTACATTTCCCATTACTGTTAAGTGAATGTTTCATAGTTTCTTAGGGCCAAAAATAATTAAGGAAGTCTTGGTTGGATTAATTGTAAGGATAAATCACATAAGGTGTCAATTTCTGAATTTAGTTTTCTGATAGAGGTGTGAAGTTCAAAGGAATTAAACGTCAGGTATAACTGTGTGACAGCATAAAATGAAATGAACAGTGAATAATTTTTCACTAAATTCAGAAATATATATATATATATATATATATATATATATATATATATATATATATATATATATATATATCACACACAGAGTGATCAATCTCAAGTGTACACCACGTGATCAAAATATTTAAGTTGGTACCACTGATAGGTTGGTAAGCAGCTGTATTGCTTTAGCTACTCTAGAGCATGGATCGAGTAAAAACTACGATCAGTTTCAAATCTGTATGAAGGTCATTAACTTTAACTTATACATATTATAAAATATTATCTTAATTTAAATAATCACTATTTTGTATTTGATTAGACTGCATCTCTATAAAGTACAACAAAATAAATAAAATATTATTTAATGATTGGATTACATGATTACAAAATAATGAGTCTTAAGTATTTAAATGTTATAATTTCATTATAATTAAATAAAATTTACAGTACATGTTTGAAAACGGCATGACGATTAAATTCGATAACACAAATTTGAAATTCAGAATATATAATTTGTCTTGATATAGACAGTTTGTAAATAACTCAAGAAAATACAAAAGTGTAAAACGAAGGTATAATATGACATAAACTGGCATAAACTAAAACGACTAAAACCACACTAAAAATCCAAAGCAGCCATCTGCAAAACACAACAATATTGACAACTAGGGATTTTTGTCATACCACTACAGTGCACTTGAGATTGATCACGTTGTATATCTCACACAAATGATTTCTGAACCCACAAGAATCCCTGATAACCCTAACCATACTCCATATCTTCTAGATCTCTTTCTTATATCAAACCCTCTTGTTTATAAAACTTCCGTTCTTTCGCCTTTAGGTCTTTCCGACCATTGTCTAATAGAAATCATTTCTGCTGTGCACAATTCAACTGTTGTTCGCAAAACCGATAGAACCTTGTGGTTTTTTAAGTCAGCTCGATGGAGTAATTTACGGGATTTCTTTGCAACCTTTCCATGGCGTGAATATTGTTTTAAGTCGTCCTCTTCTTCGTACATCGCTCTTTCAGTATCTGAAGCCATCCTCATGGGAATGGAGTTATACATTCCCAAAAAACAGTACCATATAGGTCATTCACGTGTCCAACCCTGGTTCAATAAGGCTTGTGCTGATGCAATATCTTTAAAAAATGAATATTACATTAAATGGAAATCTAATAAATCGGTCGACAGTCATGTAGAATACGTTGGTGCTAGAAATATCTGCAAAAGTGTCATCACTGAAACTAAAAAGTTGTTCAAACAACGAAAATGCAATGAACTACCTACATCTCCTTTAGGTAGTCGTAAATTTTGGTCTTTAGATAAAGCCATTAGTAAAAACTTTGAAACATCTTCATTTCACCCCTGAAAATCTATTGACGAATCGGTAGTTGCTGATTCTGTAGACAAAACCAATGTGCTTGTGGATTTGTTTGCATCAAACTCGTGTCTCAATGATTCTGAGAAAAGATGTGCCCCTAGTTAACTCTTCTTCATACGCTATGGAACCCATTCATTTTCGGTACAAGCTCTTGGAATCGATCATCAGTAGGCTTGATCTCAATAAGGCGACTGGCCCAGACGGTATCCCAGCTATTGCCTTAAAGAAATGTTCCCCCGAACTAGTACCAGTCCTATCTAAGCTCTATACGATCTCTATGTCTTCTGGAGAATTCTCTTCATCATGGATGTTAGCAAATGTTCAACCTATTCCCAAAAAAGGCGATAAGACCGATCCCTCAAACTACCGACCAATTTCCATCACCTCCATTTTGTCTTAAATCATGGAAAAAGCCATCAATCATCAACTGCTCACGTTCCTTGAAACTAACAAACTCCTTAGTGACCACCAATATGGGTTTAGGCAAAGTCGTTCAACAGGTGATCTTCTTTCGTATGTGACCCAAGTTTGGAACAATACAGTGGAGCAGTCCGGTGAAACAGATGTAGTCGCTTTAGAAATCTCAAAGACATTTGACCAAGTTTGGCATAAGTGTTTACTTGCCAAACTCACCTCGTTTGGGTTAAATGATACGCTTACCAACTGGGTTTCTAGTTTCCTTGATAAAAGACGAACACGTGTCGTAGTTGATGACTTTTTTTCAAAAGAAGTTAGCATTAACGCGGGCGTACCACAGGGATCCGTTATAGCGCCTACACTTATTCTGCTGTACATAAATGACCTTATTTCTTCAACAACTAACCCCATCCATTGCTTTGCTGACGATAGCACTCTTCACTGTTGTTCACCTCAGTCTACTCATAGTGATAATCCACCTTCTATGTCAAATCAAGAAATTAAAGCTGAAATGGCAAATTCAATCAACAAAGACATTCAACGTATTGTCGAATGGGGAAGCAATAATCTATTCAAATTTAATGCTAACAAAACTCAGTGTTTCCTTGTGTCCGCCAAAAAAGATCGATTATTTCCTGTTGTAAGTATGAATGGCTCAGTTCTTAAGTTTTCAGACACTATTACTCTGTTGGGTATAACTGCATCTTCAAATCTCTTATGGGTTGACCGTCTTCTGTCAGCTACCAAAACAGCTGCTTGTAAAATAGGCTTTTTGTACAGATCTAAGAAGTACTTTACCTCTAGACAACTCCTTCTGCTCTATAAGGCCCAAATTCGGCCTCATCTGGAATATATTTCTCATCTCTGGGTTAGTGCTCCCCAATACGCTCTCGATATCGTTGATCGTATTCAAAAGAGAGCGATTAGGCTTATAAGTGACCCGTCCTTAACTTCTCACATACAGTCCCTTGAGCACAGAAGGATGGTTTCAGTTCTTTCTTTGTATTATCGTTATTACAACGGCTATTGTGCTGCTGAATTATATTCTTTGATACCATTGCGAGCGATCTTTGTGAGAAACACTCGGTTCGCTCATTCACATCATCAGTATGCAGTACAATTCTCCACTTTTCTACACGGCTTCTAAACTCTGCAATGATCTCTCTAGTTCCTGCTTTCCTCTCACTTATGATATGAAAAAATTTAAGGTAGCTGTTCATAGACATCTATTGGCAATTCATTATCCCTCTATCCACAAGTGTTCCTGGGTGCTTTAGCACGATAGGTCAAATTTAGCCTGTTCAGGTACACAATCATAAAAAAAAATATATAAATAGAAGAGGCCCTAAAATGGAACTTTTTGGCACACCAGCAATTACTTCCTTAAAATTTGATAGATTGGCATCATAGCGCACAGCTTGAAATCTAAGGAACAAGTAATTCTTTAGCATTAAACAAGCAGAGTCACTAAAGCCAATATGTCGTAGTATTGTCAGTAACATGCCATACGAAACCGTGTCAAACGCTTTTGTAAAATCTAACAAAAGCAGTGCTGTTAATTTATTACTATCCCAGGCATTAAAATATCGTCTAGAATCAATGTTAGTGCGGAATTACAGCTAAATCCACTACGATAGCCAGATTGATTAGGCGGAAGGATATTATATGTATGCTTTAATTTGCTGACTCATGATTTTTTCAAGGGCTTTTGACACTTTTTGAGCCACTAATTGGTCTTAAATCGTTTAATGAATCCACTGAACTTTTTTTTAGGAGTAGGACAAACAATTTGCTTCTAATACAACTGATATAAATTGGGTCTCACAAGCTCAGATAACCCTAATTTACTTACTTTATATATCTTAAATCTTTATGATCGCCCCAAAAATAAAACAGCACAATAATAATTGCGTTAAACACATAAATTTACAAACAATAATATGAAAAAGTCAATTACGAATGGATACGATTTTTTTACAAATTTGAAATCTATCCGTTACTTAGATAAACTTCAACAAAGGCATATTCATTCGCTTAAATAAGCACAAATAAACATTTTATTAACGTCACCGACAAATGTAAATTCAGAAACATATGTAATTACCTTCACAAGCATCAAAATAATTAATCAAACTTCCTTTTTTTTGCGGAACGGCACGACAATGGATCTTTTGATATTTAATCGACGTGAACCAATAACTCCTTCCAAATTATCTTTACCAAAACTTCATTACTGGACAATTATAAACCAGAGACCATTCACTACGATCAGTTCTTCCTCTGGTTGACGATAATATACACAAAAATAGCTGTATTTACTTAAAACTTATTAAAGCGTCACTAAATACACCAAATTTGTTCTTTATCATGCCCATCTATGTCTACCCGAAACAAACATGTTATAACCGGAACCTATTTACAAATAACCCGCCGGAGAGGCGATATTCATCCAAAAGAAACGAGGTGCGCTCTACCAGTAAACACGTAACCACATTCTTTAAACTCGAAAATGCATTATTTTAACGAGATGGGCGAGTCCAATCACTATGCCCCTTGAAGGGTTAACAGGGAATCTACCCCAACCAAAGCTCTTTCACCACGGCACACACGTAAGAAGATTCCATCTGCCACATATTTCGAGTACGCGGCTGGAGCCGCGATAACGGGATTCTACATCACTACCTCTCTAACAAGACGGCCTTCAACAGCATCCAGAACTCATCGCATTGGATTTTAATCCCCTTATATCTTAATTAGCCAATTACTCATCTTCATTCCATTAAATTAACATACGCGCGAAATACGATAGCCCCATGGCACTAAATTGGAAAAGAATCGTATTATCCGTCCAAATTACATTCCCAAAGGTACATTTGCGTTATCGCTGAAGTATGATCTATTTATAACAGATACATCCTACGAAAATGAGCTTTAAAACCTCGCCTTTAGAAATCAAACTCTTTGTCTATAGAATAAAATATTTATCGAAAGGAAAGGCGAAAGATTGTCGGCTACAATTTAAATTCGCAAAAGATGTACCATGAAACGTAATAATTTTATACTTGATATAATTTTACATGATTCAATTTCAAGTCCATCTAACAAAAATCACCAAAATTTAAAATAACGAGAACATTTGATTACACAAAACCAATCTACATCTCCTTCACTAAAATAAGAATATTTACGTGTGAAAACGAAACGTAATTTTACATAAGGTTTCAATTGGTGACAGGCAACAAATCGAAATAAAAAAGAAAGGTCTGTATCATTTACAGGATCGGGACTACAAATAAGAACGCCTTAAACACCCGCAAATAACAAAAGAAAAGCAATTACTTTAAAGCTTTCAGTAATTTACACTTGAAAAGTTCAATTTTTTAACCAATTACACTAACTAAAAACCTGAGGTTCGAAAAAAATAGCGATGGTTCGTAAGATATTTAACACAGGCGACAAAAGATTAACAACTAAACAATGTTATTGCTAAATTATTAAAGAAGAAGAACATATTGCTGTAATGAGCACATAAATTTTTTTATTTAGAAAATTTTTAGGGCTTCACACACACGAAACGCGTTTATAAAGGAAAGCTATCTAAAATTGGATTAGAATTCCTCGCTTTCTAACTTAGAGTGAAAGATTTTACAGATATTCACAAAAAGTACTGTAAAAGTACTTTTTTAAGCACCCTACCAAAAGCTTTCATTAAATTAACTTATCTAGAATTGAGACGTGCATAACTTGATTTCGCGTATTTTAATGCACATTCACAATTTTTTAGTAAATTTTGTAACCTACCTACGCACAATAATTTTAACCTAATAAAACCCCTATGTTACTCCATTGTTTCTTGTATACCATTCTTATATGACTTCTCTAATTAAATTATAATTTTAAATTCTATGGGATAAATAATTATTTAACTCATCAGTATTTACTCATTTTACATCGAAGTTAACTTAATGACTTAATTATATGGATAACATAAACCATTTCCACATCTAGTAGTGATAATCACATTCTAAAATGATAAAGATAACATACTCCAAAATAATGTAAATTGTATACACACTTGCGTAGAATTGGTTATGCTTAATATAAATTGAACGTTCCAAATTAATTGTAAACCTAATCCTACCCACTAATTATTGAATAAAGGTTATTGTATGTACTATTTTTCTACACTGATGATAACAAAATTATGATCATATCGTTTTGATTACTTCAAAAAAACATCTACGATTCTTACTGAAATTACATGGACAAGATTACTTACTGTAACTATTAATGTCATCATCTACAGTGTACAGACTACCAATATATCTTTAGCTGTCATCTGTCTCTTTGCGGACAACAAAACCGATTAGTTTACAATTACGTCCATTTCACCCGGTTGTTCATTTCACCTAGTTGTATGATCACTAATTATATAACACCAATGTAGTGCCTGTTTGCTCAAGTGGAGATTGTGTAGCAGTTGTATTAATTTTAGTGATTTCATTTCAACAATTTGATTGTTCGCGTCTGTTGTATATTAGCTAAAATATTGAAGTTTGGTTAATGAGCAGATTCTTGCAAAATGTACTTACTAATTTTATATTCATATATGTGTGTAACTTGTAGATAGTATCTGTTAACCGTTGTTTACTTATACGACTTTAATTGTCAGATTGCATTGACATGATACAGGTGACCTTGGACCGCTAGATTTCTGTCTTGGTGTCTCGGCTTCCATTAGATTTTTGTATTAAGAACTTTAAAGTGTAAATTTTATCTATTTGTATTTATTTTTCATTTGGAATAGAGACCTTGTAACGCGATCATTTAATATTCTTTATTATTAACCTTAAATACAGACAATTTCACTTGAAGATCGGTTTGTTTGAGATAATATTACTAGTATTGTAATAATACATTATACATAAACCGTTGAGATCAACGGTCTACGTTCCTTTTTGTTTTACTCACAATTACTGCGTTGAATAAATAATAACGTTTACAATCAACCATGACTTTGTTGTGTTATTGCTTTCTGCAGAATGAAAATTATGGTTAAGTCACTACCTTTAATATCTAATTTTCCAAACTAATATTCCTGGTAAAAATCTATAGTTTAGATTATTTTTCGTGTTATGCACAAAACAATAATTTTGGGTAGTTTAAAATTTGATTCCCCTTTTTTATATCTTTATTAAATAAACGAATTTTTAATTACTGGATACTTAATTTCTTGTTGGTTTATTTGTGTCCTCGTGTATGTGCTAATTTAGATTTTTCCTTTCAGCCCCCTTCTCTCTTTACTCCTTTTTTAATTTTTAGGGTTAAATATTAGAAAATTCATGGCACCTACTATTACTTCTAACAAGGCTTAACAACATTTATACTAGTCTAGTGCAAATAATAAATCTTCTGACAACAATTCCAGAGCTGCTAGATTGTGCTGGATCCCAGTCACAATCGTTCTGTGGTATTGTAAAGGAGCCATAGATACAAAAATTAGCCTCGTTACAAATTATCTTCAACGCTTTTTCTGTAAATGGAGATATACACAAAATGTTCTTCCGCACCTTCTATAAAGCACGTTTACTTTGTAGCCAAAATTTCGCAGTCATTTTAGGGGTAACACTAAATAGTTACATTACAACCTGATGTGTATTTTCAACTTATCGTAGCATATACACGCAGACACATACGCACACATACGACACATAGACACAGACACGGACATGAACACGGACACGGACACGGACACGGACACGGACACGGACACGGACACGGACACGGCCACGGACACGGACACGGACACGGACACGGACACGGACACGGACACGTTCACGGACACGGACACGGACACGGACACGGACACGGACACGGACACGGACACGGACACGGACACGGACACGGACACGGACACGGACACGGACACGGACACGGACACGGACACGGACACGGACACGGACACGGACACGGACACGGACACGGACACGGACACGGACACGGACACGGACACGGACACGGACACGGACACGGACACGGACACGGACACGGACATGCACACGGAGTTGAACTACATCAGATTTAAATTTTATTGAATTAGAAATAATCATTAAAGTACAAATGAAGACTGTTACCATTACATTACCCATGCAGATCTAATTATATCTGCATATTCAGCTATACTAAACTCACTCATTTTGACAACTGTCAACTTAAATGTAAAAGTTTTGTACACGTATTATAAATCACCCTGTATATATATATATATATATATATATATATATATATATATATTATATAATATATTATTATTTAAAAAATATATAATATAAAGGCAGGGTGTATTTTAAAATCACCGACAAACGAAAACTGGAGATTCTATCATTCAAAATAAGACAAAAATGATTATAAACGCTTTTCCGAAAATGCTTCCTAACCGAGATACGGGTTGAGTAAAA
This sequence comes from Vesta saturnalis, assembly GCA_036346205.1. Classification (NCBI taxonomy): domain Eukaryota; kingdom Metazoa; phylum Arthropoda; class Insecta; order Coleoptera; family Lampyridae; genus Vesta; species Vesta saturnalis. The sequence goes on along the minus strand of JARFJB010002396.1, from coordinate 637,985 downwards.
AATACTTTTTTTAAGGTTTTTTTAAGATTCTTCAAAAACTACAAAAGATATTGCACAGAGATTTGGTACACCTAAATTTCTAATTAAATACAATTAATCAGGTGAGTTTGAGTCAACTGACTCCATCCAGTGGCGTAGAATATTTTAAGTTAATCAGTTTAAGTAAAAAAAACGCACGCCCCTGGTTTTTTTGAAGAAATATTTTTTTGATAGATTCAACATTTAATTCAGCAAATAAAATCATACTTAGTATTTTTTCGATTCGGCACCCCATTTTTGAAATATTTTGCATTAACATAAAGGACCACATTATCCAATAAAAATGAAAATTTGTTTTATTTTACAAAAAAATAACGCAGTTAACTATTAGGTACATTATTGAAGGAATCAAAAACAAAATAATAATTATTTTTATACATATTGTTCAAAATGCCCTCCTTCCTTTTGAATGCAAGCTTGTATTCTTCTTAGCAAATGAAACCTAACACGCTGGAAAATTTGTGGCATAGCCCTAATCTCATCGCATGCCATCTGTATGCGATTCCAAAGTTGCTCTCGATTATCAATTTGAACAGAATAGACACGAGTTTTCAGATACCCCACACAAAAAAATCCAATGGGTTTAAATCTGGCAATCGTGCTGGCCACGGTACTTCACTACCTCGTCCAATCCAGCGTCCACGCATTTAAAAATTCTCTGATGTTTCGTGTAGAATGTGGTGGTGTACCATCATCCATGAAATACATGTTCATTCTAACATCTAAGGGTATGTCGTCAAACAATTCTGGCAAATCTTCTCTCAAAAAATTTAAATAGAATTCGTCAGTAAGTCTTTGAGGAAAACGGATAGGTCCGATTAGGTGATCGTCTAGTATACCTATCCAAATATTTTCGCTAAATCTATGTTGGTGAGCTGTAACTACAGTTGGTTGCTGATTTTCATCTTACCATTTGTGGAAATTATGCAAGTTTATTATTCCATTTCGGGAAAAAATACAATCATCAGTGGTCAATAAGTTTCTAACAAATTGTATATCTTCAGCATTTTTATTTAAAAACCATTCGCAAAAATTCATTCGACGAGGATGATCAGCAGGCAATAATGCATGCACTTTTTGTAGGTGAAAGGGATGTAAATTTTGTTCTCGTAAAACTTTCCAAGACTTGCTATGCGACACACCAAATTCTAAACCTAAGTCACGCGTACTTATTGATGAATTTTCGTAAACTCTATCTAAAATTTGTTCCTCAATTTCAACTGGTACACGAGCATTTCTTCCGGAATTTTTCTTTCCTTGTCAGGTTGCGTTGACGCACCCTGTATGTAGGATGTTATAATGACGTGTATTACGTGTTTTGAGCACGAGTGTATTGAGTTTGAACGGAAAAAAAAAATTTTTTGTGTGTGTGCATAAAGTATGTGGGTGTATGATACGCCACTGGAAATGTAGGAGAAATATAATTCAGTGTGTAGATACGTGTATTTGAAAGTTATAGAGACTTTAGTGTTGGAATAATTAGATTCTGATGAATGTAAATGTGAAGAGAAATTTGACGATGGGACGATAATGCTTACCACTGTATTGCTTCTGTTTTGCTGCTGTATGGAAATGGAATGTTTGAAGATAAATGAGTAATCTTGGTCAGAAAATGTGAAGAATAAGTGTAGAACGTTTTAGAAAATATGTAGAGAAAGATTGGGTATGTTTAAGTGTTTATTTCAGAAAGTTTTTGTAATGTGCAATTGTTTTGAGAATATATGTATGTATATGGAATTTGATCCCTTGGACGGTGCTTATTTTTGCAAATGTTGCGGAAGCAGATCGAGCGCAGGTTGGAGAGAAATGTTAAAAGTTGTGTAATGGTCCAAAGTGGCCACGGAATGAATGTGGTGACGAAAAATGATTTCTTCATGAAGTAATTGTAAAATTTGTAAGTGAAAACAAATATGGCGATGTATCGTAATTACACGCGTGCTTGTATAGAGGGAAGCAGCTATTGGAACTAGGGAATTTTGAATGAATATTATTGGAGAATATAACGCGGAAGGAAGACATGTTTAAAGATGGATGACTGAAGTTATAAATAGGAAAGTCAGAGATTGACGAGTGAGTTGAAGTTAAAGAGTTAAAGTTAGCTTTTGGCTTGTGATGAGAGCTCGGTGAGACGCGTGCGGAGGTAGTGTGGGATAAAATGTGATGATGTTGGAGTATGTTTGCGAATTTTAATGAGGCAGTAATTGTTTAAACAACTGCGTAACCCGAACCGGGGATGAATCGTAAAAGACATTCATAAACAAAACGATAATAAAATTGAAGTTGAAGATAAAAATTAGTTTGTTTATTTTCAAGAAAATAATAGTGCGTAAGCAGATTTGAATAAAGATAACAGATGTTATGTTAAAGTATTAAGTGCAGCGCGTGTCCTTGTAACGAGATTCAGCTAAAAGTATTTATGCGACCACCTGTTAAGTGAACGAAGGGTTCATTGTATATTAAGCCAATGTTTAAGTAACGTTAGATGACATTGAAAATTTATTTGCATAAGGGACTAAATTGGTGTAAAGGTTGCTAGAAATTTTAAAGAGGCAACCAAAGGTTTACCGTTATTACATGTTTGTGGGAGTAATAACCTCGCGTAGTGAACTAATCGCGGGTGCACAGAGGAATAAGTTTTGTTGAGCCTTTGTAATGTGCGTTCATGCAATTTAAAGGATTACCAATGGACTACACATAATTAATTTACGGAAGAAAGAAGGAAGAAAAGCCAAGGATTAATGAACAATTTTAAGTAAGGAATATATCTTAAGTATTTTGAAAATTTAGTAGAGTACGATTATCTCTTTGGTTTATTTCATTGGTGTAATGTGATCAAATATTAATTAGCTTAGAAGCGAAAAGATAATCGTTCTCGAATTATGTTGTGTTGGGTTGTATAGTATTAAGAATTTGTGCAGAAATTGGTAGTGACGTGTGGTTTTGATTTTCAACCACGTTGTTGAGGTATATGTAAATACCCTTGTGTATGTAAACATTTGTTTTTATTATTTTATGCAGGACAATATATATTTATCGTTATTTTTTTATTCTGTTGTTTATTTAACCAGGTATGAAACACAGATGTAACATTTACTTAATTGGTGATCTTGTTTTGACAATTTTTAAAAGTAAGCTTTGCATATTTTAATTTTCAGATTTATGAGCAACCAGAAAGATTTTATTAGCCAGGTTGATTGCAAAAGTTTATGTCAGTTTCATTAGAGCGATGCACTATTAACAGATCAGCTGTTAGTTTAAATTTCATTAAGTATAATAAAAGTTTGAGTTTTGAAACCTTAAATGTTTACGAATGTCAAATACGATTCAAAAGTAAAGTAAATTTAAAAGATATCGTTCATGTTAAGAATTAAAAAAAAATTAATTACCGTTCAGTGAATGAATTTGAGTGATAAATTTTATTTGGGAAGTTTTGATATACGAGGTGTATTCAAAAAGTTTTTAATTACCTGGGTAGTACTAAATTTATTTGAGTTGAATTGTTTGGGACGAGTGTTTGTTTTAGAACCTTCGTATATGAGTTTACCGAGTAAGCACAATCCTACTTTCCACAATCAAGTAGGGTTAATTAACATCCAGCTTAAGACAATTAAATTAGCAAAGTTTCGATTGTGAGAGACATATTTTTTCCCGAATTGAGCTATTTGAGTATAAGTGTAAGGTGTTTGAGCTTATTAATCATTCATTTTACATATTATTTCGACCACACCATCTTCCTGATAGCTGGCTTGGCAACCCGCTTACATTAGTGAGCATGCACGACGCCTAGTGCGGTTTGGACGTGTAACATCCTTTTAAACTTCCATACTCTAACAAATTACGATGAACGGTTCTAAACGTAGTATGATGTGGATGCCTTCTATTTGGAAATCTTTGTCCATAAAGTCGAGCAGCTGCACGAGCATTGCAATTAGTATTACCATAACATAAATCCCTATCGACCAGTTCTCGTTTGGAATAATTCATTTTTTCACAGTAATTAGACACAAACAATGAATTACAAAACACGCGTAAATGCAAATATTTTAGCAAACATAAGATACGTAACTGTCAAATGCAAAGCAATCCCTGATTTATTTAATATGGTTATTACTGAATAATGTAGTCGTTTATGTTAATGCAAAATATTTCAAAAACGGGTGCCGAATCGAAAAAATACTAAGTATGATTTTATTTGCAGAATTAAATGTTGAATTTAACAAAAAAATATTTCTTCAAACAAACCAGGGACGTGCGTTTTTTTTACCTAAAGTGATTAACTTAACATACTCTACGCCACTGGATGGAGCCAGTTAACTCAAACTCACCTGATTAATTGTACTCAATTAGACATTTAGGTGTACCAAGTCTCAGTGTAATATCTTTTGTAGTTTTTGAAGAATCTTAAAAAAATCTTAAAAAAATTATTTTTTAATCAACTTGTATATCGGTTAGAAAGCATTTTCGGAAAAGCGTTTATGATAATTTTTGTCTTATTTTGAATCATAGTATCTCCAGTTTTCGTTTGTCGGTGATTTTAAAATACACCCTGTATATATATATATATATATATATATATATATATATATATATTATATATATATATATATATATATATATATATATATATATATATATATATATATATATATATATATATATATATATATATATGCAGGTGTCCCAACAGCGCGGTGGAAGATTGTGGGTTAATTAAGAAATTTAGTGATTTTATGGTATCTCGACACTAAAGGAATTTTTCAGTTATCAGATCCATTGTTACCAAATTATGCTTAAAATATTGTAAAACGGTGGAAAATAAAGATTGTAAATTTAGTACTGGTACAACCCTCTAACGGTAATCAGCAGACGAACCAGATAACTTTTAAGTAAGCGGTTTTGAAACCAACAAGACAACCGTAGTAATCCCCTAGGTGGCACTACTATCAATTTTAGACCTGTAAATACCTAATTTGTAATGCAGAAACTTATAAGATACTTACCTCTTTTTGGGTTTTTTAGTGGTGTATTTGAAATTATACAATCTAACCGTTTCGATAACACTTGCTGTTATCTTCGTCAGTAGTAATATCTGTTAAAATTGTTAAAGATGTTGAAAACAATTTTGTCAGGGTTGAAAAATTAAAACATAAACATCAGCGCGCTATTAATGTAGCAGTTTGAGAAACGTATAAAGCCAACTATAGAATTAAATTTTAATAAAGGATAACTAGGTCATTAACAATTAAATATTGTTAAACAGTCTTAAGACAGGGCGTAATATTTTTCAACACGTTCCTGGAGGAGTTCGACCCCTTTAGTCGTAAAATTTGTGATCCTTTTTCTATGGTTCTACAATTAAAACGATAATGATTACATAAATTAATATATTTATTAAATAACACTCACTGAAGCTAAATAAAGGGAGAGATTGAAATAAGGTTTTATTTTTAAGCTTCACTTAAGTAAATTTTTATTTTTAGCTAAGTTTATACTTAATTGTATATTCATATACCTGCCTTTAGTCTAAAAATTAAAAAATATGGATGAAAATGGTTAATCTCTATTATTGATATCGTACAGAAGCGGGCGGCTTTGGAATTTTTTTTAAGTTAACATGCATTTATGTCTATTAATCTCTATCTGACATGAAGTTTTAAACGTCATTCTGACATAGATTATTGTTTTTGTTTCTACAACGTTGTCTGTTTTCTTTATTAGCGTATAAAAAAGATATTGTATAGTTATGCTAAATATCTGGTGTGGAACACTTCACAACCATCCAACCTACAAAATGGAAATTAAAAGAAATGAAACAATTTTAATAACATGTTTTTAAGGATAATTATGCAACCTCTTTTATAACAAGTTCATTACGGAAATAGGCAACATTGTAAACGCAAAAATAATAATCTACGTCCTACGGACATTTAAAACTTCATGACAGACAGAGGTTATTAGACATCTAGATGCTAACTTCAATTAAAAGAGATGAAATAATTTTAATTTCAATTTTTTTAGGATAACTATGCAACCCCCTTTTATACGTTCATAACGAAAACAGGCATCAGAGTGACGTTTAAAACTTCTTGCAGAGAGAGATTAATAGACATAAATACATATTAACTTAAAAATAATCTCCATAGTCGTCCGCTTTTATAAGATATCAATAATATAGTTTAACCATTTTCATTCATATTTAGTTAGTTTTTAGAAAATTTATAAAGAAAAGTTTAGTAAAGTTAAATTTCTGTAAAAAATATGTCTACATTTTTTCTTATAAAATTAATTTTTATTCAGATATTGAAAAAATTTGAACTAGTACTTAAGTTCTACCTTATTCTACCTAATTAGTATCAGAATTCATGTCAGATAAAGATTCATAGAAATAAATACATGTTAACGTAAGAAAAATTCCATAGCCGCTGGCTTCTAACACATGTCTATTAAATATTGAAGCTGACGTCATGTTAAATCTAGGAAATTTCTAATCTTAGTATTTGCAACACTGACAATTATATTGTAAAATCAATCGGTTTCTACCTTTTTTGCCATAGTCGCACGTGTCTGTTTTTAATTAGCTTTTGTTATAATTTTTCCGTTCATTCTTCATTTCTGTATTAATTTTTCATTACATTCACAATCACTTATTTTCATAACTCCAGATTACTTTTTTTTGGAAAGATTAAAGACAATATTTATACAAATAGATTGCATAGTTTGGATGAATTAATGGAAGCAATTGAATACAAGATTCAGGCTATTACACGGGAAGAACTTCAGCATGTTTTTGAAAACATGAAGCGCATTTATGTCTACAGCATCAGGGTCATCATTTTCAACATTTTTTTTGTAATTATATTAATTTAATGAGGAATATTTGTTTATATTTTTGTCAATCATTTTAAAATTTATTTTGTTAAATAATTGTAATTAAGAAGTAATGGCAATAAACATTTCCAAAAGTAGGGGTAGTCTGTATAACTTTAATAAACAATGTTTATAATTGCATCAAAGGTGATTACCCCTTGGGACGCTAATGTCAATTGTTGCGACGGAAATGAAGTGTAGTGGCACCAACCTAACCAAAATTTGCCAAATGATGTCAGCTTCAATCATTAATAGACACTCGATATAAAAATGTCGATAACACAGTTTTTTACAATCATATTTATTTAATTTTTACGTTTCTTTTGCTTTACATTAAAAAACTTTATCTTTAATAATGTAAAATTAAATTTTCTTTAAAAAATACGCCTAAACTTTTTCTTATAAAATTAATCGTTATCCAGATAATGAACACTTAAATTTTGGCTTGGGAATTTTTTTGCCGCTAAATTACGCATCATATCAAAAATTTGCATAGAATGTAATTAATCGATATCTTCAAGGTCTATATCCAGGAATTTTTATATCTTTGAAATATGCAGCTGTTTTAGAAATATTTCATGAAAACCAAAAACTGCCCCCAAATAAAGCTCCCCTATTCGCCGCTGGGTTTCTCCCAAAATCTAAGTCAAATGAAAACAAGCTTAAATACAGAATTTTAAGTACGTAGGTACTTTTGTTCAGGAGTTATCATGGATACTAACACATCCACACACACACACACACACACACACACACACACACACACACACACACACACACACACACACACACACACACACACACACGCACGCACGCACGCACGCACGCACGCACGCACGCACGCACGCACGCACGCACGCACGCACGCACTCTCACACGTACGCACGCACGAGCGCACGCACGCACGCACGGACGCACGCACCACGCACATACACACACACACACACACCCACACGCACACACACACGCACACACGCACACACACACACGCACACACGCACAGCACACAGCACACACGCACACACGCACACACGCACGCACACACGACACGCACACGCACGCACACGCACACGCACGACAAACGCACGCACGCACACGCACACACGCACACACGCACACGACACGCACAGCACGCACCACGCACGCACGCACAGCACCACACACACAGCACACGACACACACGCACACACGACACACGACACACGCACACACGCACACAGCACATACACGTCATCGTGACGCACGTATACGCACGCACGCGCACATTTGTGAATTTTAGTTTATAATTCGGATCGCTCACTAAATTATTTAACAGGTAATTGTTGGGTATTCTGTTTATCAGGTGCTATCAATAAATAATGATTGACGCTACCTGGGCAGCGAAAAGCTCATTCTTTCAGGATTATAAGAACTAGATTCAAAGCTTCCTTTTCATTGACGAGGAGTCACTTTTACCCAAAAATGCCAGAGCGTTAATTTCGTTTGACTGTTAAGCTATTGCGATGGAGTCGAGCATCGACAAATTAGAAAATTACGCGTCGCGTCAATTGGTGCATTGCTACGTTTTAAAGAAATTCGAAATATATAGGGTACTTCAAAATTGTTAAGCGAGTATGACTGTATAATGTTCCTCTACATTATACAGTCATACTCGCTCAAGCACGGACGTTTTATATATAACAAAAGAAATGAAACGTAACACCGTTAATGATTTGATCAAGAAACGTGATTACTTGTTTGTTAATCAAATAAGTAACCAACATACACTTTAACCAATCTTTGTGAAACCGGACAATGTTTTTAATAAAATGTTGCTAATTGAGTCCCGATTAATCTAGAAATCATGAAAGCTAAATGCCCGTAATTTGCAAACTCAAGAGGATGATCCTTGAAAGCAAACGGCCATATTTTTTGCTCTTTCTAAAGCAACTACGGTATAAATCATTTAGGATCTATGACCGCTATTATGAAATTTAAACATTGCAGATAATAAAATATTTAAACAGAAAAGTGTGGTTTATTTTCACACGTTTACGCACATTTCATTTTCAGACTATCCAAACAATTATTTTAATTGCCGATTTTAACGGTTTCTACGTTTAAACTTTTTTTGAACGTTTCAATAAACTATTAAATTACGTAGTCTTTAAAGTTCTGAAAGTTTTATATACTTACTCGTCTGAAACTTTTAAACTTTTACTTCATTCTTTAATATTAACGCTGTATAAGTTAAGTTTTTCTTCCATTATTTTAAAAATTCACGGTCTTTGGCACGTTGAACGTTTCCTCAGTTCATTTCAAGATAATCTTGTTATATATACTAAATGAAAAACTAAAAGTTTGAATTTTTCTTTTTATTAAATGTTCACGTCAATCAAATCATCAAGCGATGTTTGTAATTTTTACATTCAAAAGTAAAGCAAATAAAACGGCTTTTCTGTCAACTTCTATAAAGTATCACTTTAAACTATTTTCCTCTTTTGTGCCTACGCGTTGTGGATAACCTCTAGGAATTCTTGTATATATACAACGATGTTGCTCAACGATAAATTTTCATTTGTGGTTTTATGTCACTGTAGTGGGCTTTTATATATTTACGCTGTTTGCTCAGTTGGATTGCACACCTCAATAAGTACAAGTACGTTGCTCATTTGTTATAATTTTAATTCTTTCTTTTTCTCACAAGATATAAGAAATGTATAAATTTTACTTCAAAGTTGACTCATATCAAACCGAATAAAAATGCAACTGTAAAGCAAAATATTAGCAAGAGGGTAATGTGCCGAGATTTTTTAACCAATCAACTTTTTACATCTTAAGAGAATCATGATATCATCCTATTATTCCAATAAGGCAGAAATAACTAAATGAGATCCTTGTCTATTTTTCAGATTAGCATTTGAGCTAGTAGTAGATGTGTCTGAGATATTTATAAGGGATACTTTTACTGAAAAATGGGTGCATAATGAAGATTATATTTTTTTTAGTATAAAGTAGGGAACGATTTGTGATGAAGAAATAAAATTGTAAACACACCATATTGTGTTGTTTCTTTTTGATACTGGATATAAATAAAGCAATAGCCAAGAAATAATTAGTAAATTAAAAGAAAATCTATTGAATTCACAATTTATTTAATTAATATTACTAAACCGATGTGATTGCAACATATTGTTACTAGCTTTGAAAAATCATGTCAATTTATACTAGTAACAAGTAATAACGTTCATGGATTAAGTACTAATAAACCGGTCTGACAATGGCATCTCAGATCATCCTCCCTACGAAATGAAGCTTAACAATGAAGCATGCCACAGCCGCGTTATAATACCAATGCGTTGTTGTGAAAGGCATTAATTACAAAGAGTAAAGTATTCATCTCACAGTGTAGCTAAATAAACTTAAACATACAAAATTAATGATCTGTGATGATGCTATACAATACAATATATAGAAGAAAAAACATTAATATAAAAAAGGTATGATCGATTGTTCTTATTCATACAGGAAATATGTTCAAAATTTTTGTTGCTAAAGGACTAATTGGATACGCCTATATTTTTATATGATGCGCACCCTGATTGTGATAATTGTTTAACCAAATACATGAATTAAATACAGAAAACCTTCCTCATGGAATTCCTTAATATAATTGTATGTACATATATAATTGTATGTATATATGTCAAAGTGAAGTTGAAGCGACATATTTCGACAATTGTCACCATCAGGCTAGTAAAATTAATATAAGAATTAGAACATAAAACTTGCAAACTGGAATACTTACTATAAAATAATGCAATGGTAAATCATAGGTAGAACGGTCTCAGCTGACTGCAAAATGGAGTGGGTGGTAAGCCATGCCCACTAGGTGGTAGGGCTAGGAGTGGGGATGTGGGTGGGAGGGTACAGTGGGGTGAGGGTGGGGTCGACTTCTTTTCGGGGGCCATTTTCAATCCCTTAAAGGCATTTCATCCCCTAGCTAGTGACCTTTTGGTAGTATTAAGAGCCTTTTAGGCAGTCTGGCCCGTGGAGGGTAGGCAACCGCAGTCACCCTGCGCGCGCATACTGTGTTCTGATTGGAGGGCCTGAAAGTGTGCCACGCCCCCTAGTTATTGACTGGTCCCTGGTACAAGGACTCCACCCCCTGGTCTCTGATTGGTTGCGGCATTTTTGTAGGCGTGGCTTGTCGGCCATTCTGTGCGTGTAACTTCTCAGCCATTCTTGTTTTGGCGGCCATTTTGTTTGGAGGTCATTTTGGTGGCCATGGTGGGAAATTTAAAATAGTATTCAAATGAGGGGGCCCTCATACCATATCGTAAGACAGGTGTAGGACGCCGTACATCCCCTGGTTTCTGATTGGTGGCGGCCATTTTGTTTTTAATTATGAGACAATAAAGAACCTCAGCCATTTTGTTTTTAATTATGACGTCATAATAAAACGGTTTTCCCAATCGTTACAAAATAATAAACTTTCACTATTCAAATAACTCTATCGTGTCTGGGAAAAATCTACTAATCACCTAATGACGTAAAGGTAAACACGTTGACCTTCACTTCCAATTTTAAATCATATCAAACCAAATCAATAAATCTCGATCAAATTAAACAAATTAATTAATGAAGTCAAGTCAACTCGGCTATGTTGAAGGTCATTTTTGTTTTGGCGGGAAATTTGAAATTGTATCCTAGTAAGGGGGTCCACATACTAACTCATAAGACTGTTGCATAAAGTACCTAACGGCTTTCAGCAATCACAATAACGAGTATTTAAGTACATCTAATGTGTTGAGAAAAACACTAACCAGCCAATTACGTGAAAGTTGGACTGACCTTGAAAATGGAAGCATAATGCAGGTTCTTTGAGCATAGCAAAAAATTCCTTTAATTAGTATACACTAATTTTTAAAAGATTATTTTTAAACTAGCAAATGTTTTATGTAGTAGAAGTTGATAGTACTCGTATCTCTCACTTCTCCCATCTCTCTCGTCTCTCACGTTTTCTCGGTTCTCTAGCTTCTATCATCTCTCCCCCTCACATCTCTCGTCTATCACGATTCTCGTCTCTCTCGTCTCTATCGTTTCTCTCGTCTCTCTCGTCTCTCTCGTCTCTCTCGTCTCTCTCGTCTCTCTCGTCTCTCTCCTCTCTTTCGTCTCTCTCGTCTCTCGTCTCTCTCGTCTCTCGTCTCCTCGTCTCTCTCGTCCTCTCTCGTCTCTCTCGTCTCTCTCGTCTCTCTCGTCTCCCGTCTCCTGTCTCGTCTCTCTCGTCTCTCTCGTCTCTCGTCTCTCTCGTCTCTCTGTCCTCTCTCTCTCTCGTCTCTCTCGTCTCCTCTCTCCTGTCTCTCTCTCTCTCTCGTCTCTCGTCTCTCTCTCGTCCTCTCGTCTCTCGTCCTCCTCGTCCTCTCGTCTCTCGTCGTCTCCTCGTCTCCTCGTTTCTCCGTCTCCTCGTCTCTCGCTCTCTCGTCTCTGTCTCTCTCGTCTCTCTCTCTCTCCTCGTCTCTCCTCCGTCTCTCTCGTCTCTCTCGTCTCCTCGTCTCTCTCGTCTCTCTCTCGTCCTCTCGTCTCTCGTCTCCGTCTCTCTCGTCTCTCCTCGTCTCCTGTCTCCGTCCTCCTGTCTCCTGTCTCCTCGTCTCGTCTCTCCGTCTCTCTCTCGTCTCTCTCGTCTCTCTCGTCTCTCTCGTCTCTCTCGTCTCTCTCGTCCTCTCTCGTCTCTCTCGTCTCTCTGTCTCTCGTCTCTCGTCTCGTCTCTCCGTCTCCTCTCTCTCTCGTATATCTCGCCTCTCTCATCTCTCTCGTCTCTGTCTCTTGTCTCTCTCTGTCTCTCTCGTCTCTCGTCCTCCTCGTCTCTCTCGTCTCTCTCGTCTCTCTCTCGTCTCTCGTCTCTCTGGTTTCTCTCTCTCCTCGTCTCTCCGCCTATCTCGTCTCTCGTCTCTCTGTCTCTCGTCTCTCTCGTCTCTCTCGTCTCTCTCGTCTCCTCGTCTCTCGTCTCTCGCGTCTCTCGTCGTCTCTCTCGTCTCCGTCTCTGTCCTCTCTCTGTCTCTCTCGTCTCTCGTCTCTCGTCTCTCTCGTCTCTCTCGTCTCTCTCGTCTCTCTCGTCTCTCGTTTCTCTCGTCTCTCTCGTCTCTCTCGTCTCTCTCGTCGCTCTCGTCTCTCTCGTCTCTCTCGTCTTTCTCGTTTCTCACGACTCTCTCCTCTCCCTCGTATCTCTCGTTTCTTTCATACCCCTTTTTTTTGTTTTGTTGTTTAGGTTAGATCAATGCTCACAAGCGTGTTTTGACCTAACCTTCTATCCGATGGTTTAATATTGTCATAATAATAGTACATAAACAACAGGAAATTACTCACACTAATTCATACATTACACCTAAACCTATATGTTTGTGAACATATAAGCTGTCCATTAAGAACAAGTTCTTTCACAAAATTTTATTTTACCTTAACATGTTTCAGTCGTTCATGTTCCTATTTCCCATTTCTTAGTAATTTTTGTGAATGTTTAGTTATCTTCGAGAATTCTTACTTGTTTAACAGTTATTCCAAAATCAGATAAAAGATTGGGAAACCGAATACCTTCTCTGGCTATTTCAGATAAAGAAATATATTCTGCTTCGGTGGAGGACAGAGCTACAATGGTTTGTTTTTTAGTTGACCAACAAACAGTGCTTCCATTTTTGAAGATATAACCTGAAACCTACTGCACACATTAAGCGTACATTTTATCACATAGTTTCAAGACAAAAATTGTTTGACGAAAGAATGCGCATACTGTGCATAGGTCAGAGAAAATATTTGGGTTTTCAATCTTGAGATGACGTCATCGGCAGCTTTTTCTACAAAACCTACCAATTAAGCTTTTTGCACATGAAGCATCCATTTTCACAAATAAAGACCATTATATTTTGTGTATGTGTGAAAGTAGTGCTAGTGCAATACTGTGGTGCATTTATCAGAAACGCAGAGTCTAGATTTTAATAATGACCGGCTATGGAGACCGTAAGAGGGTACAGCAAGTAGTCTGTTTATCCAAATCCAGCACTAAATGTTCAGTCGGTAATCAGAAAGATAGTAAAGGAATTTAGGGAAACAGGACATGTTAAGAACCTTCCAAAATCTGGACCACCACCCGTGGCATCAAAACTAGATCCACACCCTTTAACAAGTCAACTCTAAACTACGACTTAAGTAAGGGTTCCATACGTAGTATGCTGAAAGGCGAAAAACTGTCCCATATAAACCTATTTTACTGCACGATTTGACAGGAGATGACTATGACCGACGCGACGTATGGAATTTTATAAGCTTATGATGGAGCGCATCAATAATCATTCAAACTGCCTCTATAACATACTCTTTTCGGACGAGGGCACATTTTTTTAAATCGAAAATTATAAATAGACATAATTGTTGTTACTGGTCGGCTGAAAATTGTTAGATGATCCATCAGAATACCCCAAGGCCACAAAAAATTCATGTTTGGGAATTTTTATTCTGTTAGTATCCTCATGATTATGGTTAGTTTCTTACTTATTTTAGCTTATCTAGATGTTGTGCGTAGACTGGTCAGGAGTCCTCTTCTTCAGCCCTGGTCACTCTTCTCTTGTTGGTGTTGAGCTGTTCTGTGTAATTATATAGAGATGTGGTTATTTTTAATTTGCTAATTGGTTTAAGTGTGCGTGTTGTTTAGTTGGGTGTAGCGAGCTGTGTGTGGTTAATCCGATTCGTTTGCCGATATCATGCTAGGTCGTCATCGAATAGACGGGGGGATTTGGAGGGCATATGGAGTGTTGTGTAGGGATTCTTCTGTCTTCTCGGGGAGGTCGTCAAGGAGTTAGGTTAGGAGGGCAAGAGGGCGGTGAATTTTAATTTGTTTTTTTCCGTAGGAGTTGAGAAAATCGGCAGTTGTAGGGAGTGGTAAGGATCTCTTTGGTTGGGTTGTGTCGCCGAAAATTCTTTAGTGTGAAACGTTTCTTTGTAATGTCTCTGTGGTGGATGGTATGTTTGCGTGTTGTATTGTGAGGTTGCTAGGGTAAGGTAACCCGTGTATGCGTCCGATTATTCGGCGTTCGCAGGAAGCTATAGAGGAGAGTTGATTAGGGTTTATGTTAGTTTATGTAGGTGCTCTGAAAATCCGTAAGAGGGCGTATGTATGTTTTGTAGTGTTGCAGTGTTTTGTGGTGGCATCCTCTGAGTTTACCCCGGAGGGCGCCCAGTAGGTTTGCTGGGGTTCTTATCCTGTTTAGTGTTATTTGTACATCGTAGAGCCAATTGAGAGTTCTGGTGAAGAGGAGTAGGTGACTTGTTGTTGGAGTGTAGTTTGGATATCGGAAGGAGGATTGTTGGGGTTTTGGTGGGATGTACGGAGACTCTCCACCGGTTCGCCCAGTTGGAGAAGTTCCGGAGGGTTTTGGATGAGGCGGGTAGCCGTCCCACTGTTCCGATTAACCGGAGAAAAGGCGGTGTCATAAGTAAACTGTGTTACGACTGCTCCGTGTTGTGTAACTTGAGAAATGTCGGATTCGAAGATAGTGTAAAGGATCGAAGCTAAGGCAGAGCCTTGCTGTACGCCTGCTGTAGGTTGGAAAGGATCGGAGGTGTTTCCTACTTTGACTCGAACTGACCGACTAATCAGGTACGAGAGTAGGAGTTCGGAGGAGAGGTCCGGTATGTTGAGGTTGCCGATCTTGTGTAGGAGACCGGAGTGCCAGACCCTGTCAAATGCTTGATTAATGTCCAGAAACACATCTAAATTGCATTGCTTGTGATTGAATGATCTGGTAATTTCCGTAAACAGCTTCAAGGAGGGATCGTGACACATTCGGTTGGGACGGAATCCGAACTGGCTGTTGGGAAGGAGTTCGTTGAATTCGAGGTGGCCCCTGAGTCGCCTGTCTAGAATCAGCTCGAAGCATTTTCCGAGACAACTCAAGGGTCTGTAGGTGTGGTTAGGTCGGAGTGGAGTTTGGGTATCATGACGGTGGAGGCCGATCTCCAGTCCGTCGGAAAGTGTGATAGGTTTAAGCATTTGTTGTAAATGTCGGAGAGGGCTGGGTCGGGTAGGTACCGGAGGATCTCACGGTTTAGGCCTTCATGACCTGGGGCTGAATTTCTCCCTTTTTTGAAGTAAGCGTTGACCTGGGCAGCAGTGATGGGGGTAAAGAAAGAATTCTCGTTATTGAATTGGATTTTGGGATGGTTAAGGTTGCGGAATTCTCCAAGGTGACTCCCCAGGAGTGCCTTGAACCGTTTCTCAAACTGGTTATCAGGTGGTGATCGGCAAATGGATTGGAGGTGGAGACCAAATAAATCGGTCTTTCTTCGGTCGTAGAAGATTAGGTTGCCCTGTAGGTCGGGTAGATGGGATTTAGGGTTTACTTTCCTTCTGGTCAGACTGACGCATTGTTGCGATTCCTGTAATCTAACTGGGAGGTGGCTTTGGTCCAGGAGTCTTCGGCGTATGTGTTTTCTTATCGCCTGATAATGGCGTCAAGGCGATTGTATTCGGTCTTGAGGGTTGGTTCCCTAGATCGCAAGAATTAACGATATATTCGTCTTTTCTCTTTGATCTAGTTCAGGATGTGCCGTGGGAGCGGTTTGCAGGAAATGTTTTTTAATGTGATAGAGATATGGACTGCTTCCGTAATTACGGAAGTTAAGTCTCTAATGGCTCTCTAGAGATCTTGGGTCGTTTGAAGATTGGGTGTTAGAAGGTTGTTGGAGATGTGTTCGGGGAACACATTTCAGTCTGCTTTCGAAAAATCTTTTCATCTGTAACAAAGCTAATGAAAGCCTGATACCGTTGTTATTATTTCTGGAGTCACTGAATTGGGTGTAGCGGGCATTGAAATCACCTAGGATGACTGCATTAGGGAGACTGGATGCGTAAATTAAAAGGCCTTCGGATAGGCTGTTGTGGCCTGGTGAGTTGTAATATGAAATAAAGATGATCTGGATGGGAAGGTTCACAGTCACAGCAACGCATTCGAGACGCTGTAGGTGCGCATGAAGTTGAAATGGAATGGATGGGAAGCAATTTTTAATTACGAGAGCGGTTCAGTGATTTATGTTGTTTAGGAATTCGTGATGTGTGTTAAAGTTAAGTGTGCATCATATTGTCAGTTTCGTTTCCGTGATGGAAAGAATGTATACGTTGTGTTCGTGTAAGAGGTTTTTAAGTAAGGAGGGTTTCCGACGAACTGATATTACCGGTTCCTGTTAAGATATACATTTTTAAGGAATTTAAGGGTTGGGCAATGGGATTACGGAGACCGCTGTCCGCGTGCCGTATACGCAGCCGTCGGTACTCCGTTGGAAATGGGATCGGGATAGCGAATCTAGGACACGAATGACCCTATTTTGCCGTTCGGGAAACATGTTAAGAAGGGTGTGGGTGAGAACATGGAGTGTTTAATGGAGAAGGGCTCTGTATGAGGGATGGGTTTGAGGTGAGCGGTGTCTTACGAGTCGAACTCTTCGGAGGGCAGTATGGAGTCAACGGTTGCCATCTTCGGCGGGGAACGGGGAGGTTCCCGTCGCTTCCGTCACTTTGAGAAGTTGGAATGGTGTGCTTCCTCGCAGTTGTTACACTTTGGCTTAGCGGAGGATTTACAGGAAGTGGATCTGTGACTTTCGCCTCAGTTGGGGCAAAGGATAGAGCGAGTAAGACACTCCTAGATGTATGCCCTATCTACCTGCAGGTAGAGCAATACATGGGTAGAGGTTGTGGGATAAGAGAGGATTCGCAACGGTAGTGTCGCCCAAACATGACGACACCGCGTGTAAGGAGGAAGTCGAGGGTGGTTTTGGATAGGGTGATGACGTGGACTAGGGATGTGGGTGTGTTCGTGACCTTAGAGGTTATACGAACGCCCTTTCTCACGTGTGGAAGATCGGTCGCGTCACGGATCTCTTCGGCTAGGATGTCATTATCTACTTGACGAATCACGCAGGAAAATGAAGGGGGTGTAGGAGTGGAGTTGGGGGGGCGGGGACCGGAGAGTTGTGTTAGGGTGAGGGTGGGATCGCCGAAGTGGTGTCGCAGCCTAAGCTGTGTACCATCCGGGAAGGGTGTGGTTGTGGTTGAACGTTAAGTTCAACCAGGGAAAGTTAAGGGATTTCAAGGAGTATAATTGGGCCTTCTGGGTGGTGATGGACTTGCGAATATTGCGAACGCAATATCTAGAGGATTGAGAGCGGGTAGGATCAGGATTGGGGATAGCGGGTATGTATAGGTTGCTGGGCGGGTGTAGGTAACAGGGCAGGTTTGTGTGTGTGTGAAAGTTTTGAAAGTTTTGTGGAGGCGGTGGAACGTGTAGAGATGTAGGAGTGTGTAGATGAGGTGGAAATGGATTAGGCGAGCGAATGGGAGCGTGTGCGTGAGGATGGTGGCGCTGAGGCGAGGGTGTGTAGGTATGTGTGTGTAGGTGTAGGTGGACGCGCGGCGTCGGGGGTTGGGGTCACAACCGTGAGTGTTGCACGGTGGCGACAGTGCTTCACCATCACGACTGTTACTAAATTCGCCGAAATAAAATAAGGAATAAATAAGAAAAAAATGTGTTTAGCGGAAGGGTACGTTTCCGGGAAAAAAGGCTTGTAAATCAGAGACCCAATAGAAATGTTAAAATAAAACAATCAATTAATTGAAGAAACAAATATTTTTTTCTTAACTGATACCTATTCCTTACTGCCCGACATCGATCCTTGTGTTGGCGGTGTCCTGGATGCTTCTGTTGCTCACTGTATCCTGCAGCTTCTGCTTGCTGCTAGGTTGTGGATCCTCTTCTGATATCCGCTTCTTCGTATTATCTGTATGCAAGCAGTGACAGGTCTACCGCAGAAGCGGCGAAGTTTACGATGCGCGTGTCGTTGAACGCAAAAACGCTAAGTTCCTTTTTTGGATAGCATTACAGTGGGCAATAAAAATCGCAAGAGCTCTTAAGCGTTGTAGGGACCTATGTTCGACCGAAGTACAAACTGCGGTGATTGCATTATTGGTCTTTTTTTATAAATGACAAATTTCACTGGAAACCGGTATTTACAATTATTGCAAGAGCAAATTATTCCAGATTGTCAAGAAGAATTTCTAAATCTGTGGGTGTTCAACAAGATAGGGCACCACCATACTACTCTCTAAATTTATATATATATATATATATATATATATATATATATATATATATATATATTGGATGTGGATTTTATGACTTTAATGGTGAACTTTTTAAGCATTTGTTGCGTAAAAAACGAAATGTTTTTATTAGAAATTTCAATTTTGATTTGAGATGTTTTTCTATGTGTTTTTGTTGGTAATATAATTCATGTTTTTCAATTTTCAATAATTTTTTTCTCAAAAATATTCTTCTGTAAGATATCAAATCTTTACTGTTATTTTGACAATTGGAAGAGGAACAAAAGCGTGAAACAAAATTACAACTAAAATACTTTTTCTTCACAATATGCGTATTATTTCGTCAAACAACCTTTGTCGCAAAAGTTTTGTGATGAAATGTACGGTTATGGTTGCAAACCATTATTCCATTATTTTGGACACTCTGTATAAGGCATTACTTCACGTATTGATTTGTTTACTTTAGGATTTTGCTGTATTTCTAACTTCAGCACAGACGTACGTTCGATTGGTGTTTTACATTCTTTACAATAGTCCATTTTAAATTTTCAATGTAACTTGTTTGATGAAGAAAAACTTCATCATCTTTATTAGTGGTGTGAATTCCAAGGAATGACTATAAATCCTAGGTCCTGCATTTCAAAGCGAGCATTTAGTTTAAAATTATAAACCCTCGATGTCAATTGAATTTTCACCCACGACCAAGAAATCATCTACATGTAAGGATCACTGGTAAAGCTCGCGGAATCAAGTACTCCTTGCAATGCTAAGGTTCTGCGATTATCATAATCGTAATATCTGACATTTTATACCATTAGTTCAACTGACAGTTTGATTGTAAGCAGAGAGTTTCATTTCAGTCAAATTTTAAAAGTAGCAAGTTTGTGGAAAAATTAATATTTCGAATCCTGGTTTGCAGAATTCAAACGTGGAATATCTACTTCTGATCACGAGTTTCCCGAGAGTCGTTCATGCAATTCTGTTGTCGCAAAGAATACAGTGAGATACAGGCGTCATTAGGCATTGCGGTGAAACAAATACGTACAATTCTGAAAAACATTTAAATGTCAGGACGCTTTGTATTCGTTGGATTCCTCACAATCTGACAGAAGCTCAAAGAAAAAGCACGTGTCAAGTGATGCAAGGAAATGCTTAAAAAATTTGACCATGCTCGTTCAAATTCTGTATATTACATTATAACAGGTGACAAAACATGGTCTAAAACTAAATAGCAATCATTTGTACGGGTGTTCCAAAATTAACCTAAACCAATAAAAATAGTGCGTTCGCGAAGCGTTTCAAGGAAAATGAGTACTTGTTTTTTCGGAAAAACCGGTCATGTTGCAACTGTTGCATTGTAGGATCGAAGAACAGTTACTTCTGACTTCTGTCTTCCCTAGGTGATCAGTACAATTAGAATCATTCTGCATTATGACACACAGCATGACAAGAATTTTTGACTAGTCAAAATATCAAGTTAATGGACGTATTGCCCATATTTGCCTGATCTGTCTCTTAATGACTTTTTGGTTCAAAAGCATCCAAATAAAATGCGTGGTAAGTGTTTTTCATCACCTGAAAACGCCGTGGAAGCTTTTAAAGTACTTGTTTTGGAGGTACTTCGCTGAGACTGGCAAAAATGTTTTGAAGATTGGTTTTACCGAATGAAAAAGTGTATTGATATTAATTGAGAATATTTTGAAAAACGATAGAACTATTACGTAATATAATGTGTGCATTGTTTACATTTTCCACGAATTTTAGCAGTGACCCTTGTACAGTTGTATTAAAAAAAGGGTAAAATTATTAGAAAGAAAGGTCATCCTATTTTTGTAAAACCGGCTGTCATTCTTCGAGCTGAATCAAATGTCAGAGGTTGACAAAAATGAATATCACTGGCGTTCAGTGTCCGATAAACGAAAGTGTTTATTGAGTTATTTACATTCAGTAGTTTAATAAAAGATAACAAGAACAATTAGAATATAAGACTATTTCAGATTTGGTATGACCATCTGATTCTATAACTTGATTTAATATAATTCACGTGAACCGGCTTCAATGAGCCTGTTTTACGTAAATAAAAATAACACCTACATCTATAAATTGCATTTTTGACAACCTATGATATATGTGTCAATCTAAATTAAAATGTCATTTTCAACAGCTGATTTTACGCAAATAGTGTGACAGTTACGTCTTTTTCAATACTTGTACACTTTTTTTTAGTACAACTGTACAGAACTTTATCATCAGAACTTTCGTATCCTTCAGGAATTTACATGTAAAGTCTTCTTCAATTTTTCCACTAAGAAACGACGATTCACGCCCATCTGTATGATTTGATAACTATTAACATTTGACAAAGCAAGTAACGTCCGAACAATAGTTATTTGGCTACTGGTGCAAATGATTCATTCAAATCTATCCCTTCTCTCTGGATGAACCCTTTAGCTGCATGTCTGGCTTTGTACTTAATCGGCTCGTTTTTATCATTATATTTGATTCTGAATACCCACTTGATGTAATCAGTTTAACATTTGCTGGGTTACTTACGACTAACCAAATTTCGTTGGCTTCAAGGGAGTTGATTTCCTGATTTCCTCATTAATAGGTTCGACCTACAACTCACTATCAGGTTTAATTTTCTCCTCATTTATAGAGTTTGGCGCATTCTCAACAAATGATAAAGCCCTCAATGCCATGTGCTCTACTTTATTTCCAATAATAAAATTAGTCACGTAGTTAGGCCTTTTAATAGTTCTCAAACTGTGCTTTAAAGGTAATACTCCTTTCTGCCTTTAGACGTTACATTTCCTAACTCATCACTACTACAGCGCCTGTCTAATTCCTCAACTTCACCACCAGACTCGTTTTTATTAGACCCTTCTTCGGAACTTTTGTCGCTATTAATATTAGTGATATTTTTCAACACGTAACAACATTTTTTGCAAGGATAATTTTCTATTTCCTAGGGCCCCTTAACCTGTAATCACTATATGAATAGCCTATCATAGTATTGATTTCATTTCACTCATTGCATTATTCGATTGTTCTTTAGGAATACGCGAGTAAGCTATGATTCCAAAAGTTTTGAGATTTTTAACGCTTGGTTTGACTTAATAGGACATTTCTGCAGGAGTACCTTTCAATAAAGTGCAACCGTGGGATTTCTATTTATTAAATATGCAGCACATAATACAGCTTCATCCCATAAATATTTAGGTAATTTACCATCCAACATCATTCCACGAGATTTATCTACTCAGAATGGCACTCCTTAGGCTTTTAGCTGTACCATTTTGCTCAGAATTATATGGTATAGTGTAAATTACAAATAATGATGCCAATAGCCTTATCCTCACAGAACGTTCTGAAATTTCGAGCATTATATTCTCCACCATTATCACATCTAACAGATTTAATATTTCGAATGCAGTGCTTAGTGACAAGGACATGATACCTTTTAAAATTCTCAAACATTTCACTTTTATGTCGAATCAAATATGCTACTGTGAAATGTGTGTAATCATCCACAAATGTAAGAAACTGTCGTTTTCCATCATCGGTGCTAATGGCCCACATATGTCTGTGTGTATAAGATCTATAGAGTACTTTATGACACTATTTTTACATTTTGCATAAGAGAAATAAGTTTTTGCTTTCAGCGCAAGTTGTACCGATAAAATTTTCCAAGTTACCCCGAAGATCTAAACCAATGACAATATTTTTCAGTTTCATTAATATCACCAAAGCCCCTGTGCTATACGGTATCATTATTTTGCGTACACACATTAACTGCATCTTTGGTTCTTTAAACTTTATCACATACAAATTATATTTCTTGTTCCCTACTGTTTTAGTTTTAGTCTCTTTGTAAATAGATACTTTATTATTTTCAAATATTATTTTAAATCCTACACTTCTGAACAGATAAAAAATTTTGTCCCAAATTTTTTACATATAAAACACTTTTAATAGTTACAGGTTCCATGGATATATTTAAGATAATATCAATATAACCTATTTTATCAGCAGTTATGCTTTCGTTACTTTTTTCAACCGAAATACTAATTACATAATCAAGTTATAATTGACTTAAAATACCTGTCATTATTTATCGTATGGTCAGTTTTACCGATGCCGATGAACCAGCTCACACAATCTTCTTCTTCCTGCTTCGCAGGCTGTCAAAGCCGCAAAAGCTATTGACTGTTCGTAACTGTTAAAGGTTCCCTCTGCCTGATTTGCCTGTCTCCCTTTGTGATACTTCCGGATGTGCCCGTGCTTGCCACATATTTGACATTTGGGCCTGGTAGTGAGTCGGTCTTGAGTTGGCTGATATCGACTTCCACTGATTTTGGATGCACTTCGTTGCTGAGTGTGCCTATTGTAACTGATGCAGCTGATGAGCGCTGCTTGGGAATCTGCGATCTTGAAGTTATTCGACCGGTTCACTTCTTGATCCATGAATTTTGTCTTCACAAACTCTATCGTTAGCTTGCTTTGGTCCATTGTTTCAAGGGCCGTCACCCAAGGATCTTAACTTTTTGACAACGTTAAGTAATCCTAGGCGAGTTAAGTGAATCCTACCGGACTGTGGAAGACAATAGATAAAATCATACACATTTCAAGTTCAAACATTCAATTCGTATAACACTCTTAAAAGAGCCCGTTGAATGTTGCCACAGTAATCTTAATAAATCTATCTTAATCCCAAAACAATACATACATATACGTCAATTCAATCCTGAATTTCAATTAAGATTAAAAATGAATTTATTGAAAGAAAACTTTGAAACATACGTTATCGTAAACTTATTGATCACACCCTGTGTATTTCTGAAAAAAACAGATATTTCAGTAAGTTTGAACTTTTCAAGTGCATCAACATGTATCGAGTAAGATGGACACCACACTATTGATCCATACTCTAGCATTTATGGACCATGTATCTTGCCTAATACTGTTTAAATTTTTATCATTAAAATGTATTTAAACGTTCGCAAGTATGAATTGATCGCTGTAATTTTCTACTTAATAAATAGATCCTGACCAATATTGTGTACTCAATGACTCTTAACGAACCCAAAGTAATTGATGTAAAAATTTAAACTTTCACCATTATTACACATATTTAAATTATTATGTTTGACGACTGTTTCAGTTCTTGAAACAATTCTCAATTTTAGGTCGGGTCGTCAAAGCGAGGGACGTGTTTTAAGTAGCTCCAGCTTCTATCTTCGTCTAGTGAAACAAACACGTGTAAAAATGACAACTTCTAAATGAATAACGTACTGTACTGTAAGGGTAAGCTTTTGAATAAATTTGTATACCCAGCGGAATAAACAATGGTAACAATAAT
Organism: Vesta saturnalis; assembly: GCA_036346205.1. Lineage (NCBI taxonomy): Eukaryota > Metazoa > Arthropoda > Insecta > Coleoptera > Lampyridae > Vesta > Vesta saturnalis. The sequence continues at coordinate 613,593 of JARFJB010002396.1, read as the reverse complement.
CTAACCAGTAGAAGTTTTGTAAGGTGCAAATGGCTCTTTAGTTGAAAAGGGCGCGAAAATAACATTTAGGATTGCTATAGTATTGAATTTCTACGAAAAAATACTAGTTTTTTAAACCCATACCAGATGTGATTGTTAAAACACGCACTTGAAGTGCAAATACCACCCTGCTGTGTTGAACTCAAACAGATAAACATTTTTGCAGTAACAATGAAATATAAAGAACTAATGAAATAACTTATTTTATCCCACGGTAGCGCAGGGTAGAAAACAATCATGGATATTTATTGGTAACTTTAAATACCACATGTGATTCATCTTTGTAAGGAACCCCTTCCTATAACAAATTCAAACGTAAAAATTGTTTTATTAGCTCAAATGATAAAAATAAATAACTTGATCGAATCCGTGATCCAAAGTTTAAAAAAAGTAATTAAATAGATAAATAAACCAATGACTAGCTCTAATTTATAATCAAAATTCTAAACATTAGAATTTCGTAACGCCTGAAATGCCTCTACATAAATACGCGAGTAAACAATATTTAGGATTTCTATCTCATTGAACTTCTACGAACAATACGGTTTCTTCAAAACTCATGCTAGATGATGGTTGAAACTCATAAAATCGTAATGATACAAGTATAAAATGCAAAAGATTTGACTATGAATGGCAGATCCGTATTTAAGTGGTAAGTTTTTGAACATTTTTTTCCATGTTTTCAAATTTGAAGGTTGGTTCAACAATTTGTTGCAGATTGTTTTATATTATATTTATCCTTGACTGCAAATTCAAAATTTAAGCTAACTTTTACCTTTGTTACTTTGTTTGATCTTAATTGTAATTATTTAATCCTAAAAGTAATCAATTAAAGTGGGGAGAGCTAATAGTGCCATTATGGTTATTTATTGTTACCCTTCAATTGATTAAAAGTGAAATTTAGAGGATGGAAACGTTAAGTTGTTACGGTTCGCGACAATAATAAAACAGATTTGATAAATAAATGTTAAATTAAATAACAAAGAACTAACTATAACTCGAAAATCTAAATTAAAAATAATTGAAGCATTGAAGTCCTGGCGCGAGACCCAGGAATCGCGTAGGGAGCAATCTGGTTGAAACGTGATGTAATTGAAGGGAATGTAAGTGAAAAAAATATTCATACAGTAAGTATACACTCTGTTGTTTATATATTTCTTGACTCTGTTTACGTTTCCACTTCTTACTTTCTTACGTGTCGGGGTAGCAGACAAGTAACTGTCCGGTAGGACGATACCGTTAGTAGGGAATGCTACATCGTCCGGGGCACGATGCGGTCAGTAACCTGTCTGCTCGCTATGGTATTACTCAAGATAACAGTACAATTGCCCCGGATCGACCTGGCTACAAGGGGCGGTAAAGGTCGAAACAGATAGGCTCCGTTGCGGACGACCTTGCAAGGAATGAATGGCGAGTCGGTACGTGGAATGTTGGAGGTATGCATGGTAAAGAATTTGAAATTGCGAGCGTAATGTATTAAAGGCACCTTGATGTTCTGTGTGTATCGGATACAAAGCGCAAAGGAAAGGATACTGTGGATATGGAAGATGGCAGCCTAGCACTATGGTCATGACGCAAAAGAAAAGTGTTACACAGTACGAATTGGCATCTTCCCGGGTAACGTGGGTTAGAATGAAAGTAGAGTTTCGAAGAATGTTTCTTATTGCGTGCTATGCACCGGTGAATGGAGAAAGAGACCAGGAGCGTGAGAACTTTTGGAATGAAGTAGAGAACGTGTTGATCGTATGTAAGCCAAATGAAAGAGTGATGATAATGGGGGATATGAACGGATGGGTAGGTGTACAGAGAGAACATACCGAACGCGTTCTAGGAAAGTTCGGAGACCAAAGAATCAATGAGAATGGTGAACGCCTGGTGAACATCTGTGTGGAGAGAAGCTTGTTTTTATCTAATACGTGGTTTAAACATAAAAATGTGCATATGTATACATGGCAAAGAGGTGAATCTAAAAGTACGATAGACTTGATAATGTATGATGAACGACTCAGAAACCTGGTTAAAAACACATAAGTAATGCGCGGATCGGACCATTTCTTGGTTGTATCGAGAGTGTGTTTAGGGAAAAAAATGGATCTGGAGAAGGAAAACAAACGTAGTGCGAACGTCCAGAATTAGGGTAGACAAAGTAGTGGATAACGTTGTGAGAATGAAATACCCCGATGCTGTGAGTAAAGAGTTGAATGTGAATGAAACAGTGAGGAACTAGCAAATAAAAGATACTGACGTTGAATATGCATGGATAAGCTTGATAAATTGTGTTGTCAATTGTCCCGTGCGGATATGTGGAAGTACGACTGTAGGTAAACAGAAAAAATGTGCTTGGTGGAACGAATCGGTAAAAATGCAGTGTGAAACAAAGAAGCGAAGGAGGCAGTGAGAATAAGTAATGAGGAAGTGATGTCTGCGGAAGGAGAGAAAATGCAGAGTGATTTTGAGGGAAACAAAAAACTCTTATGGAAATGGGCCAAAAATACAAAACGTGGCCCAAAACAGAACGCTGCAGGAGTGATGAATATGAGCAACGAAATATTATGGGACGATTGTGAAGTGAGGAAGTGAGGATATGTGATGTACCGTGGTAGTTCAATGTATACATGGATAAATGTGTTAGATCAGCATGTACCAATACAAATGGAGTAATGGTTGGTCACGTAATTGTAGGACTTCTGGTGTATGCAGATGACACAGTCCTATTAAGTGACAGTGCGGATGAGCTACAAACTACTCTGAGGAAGTTTGATACAGTCTGTGAGAGCATGGACCTAAAGGTAGACGTGAACAAATCTAGGATTGTGTTGTTCAATCGGGAAGGTGGAAAGGAGAGTAGAGTATTTACTATGAAAGATGAAGTTGTGGACCAAGTGTAGCAGATGGTATATCTGGGTAGAATGTCTACTGCAGATGGTGCAATGGAGGGCGAGATTGGACGAAGGGTCAATGCTGGAAGGAAAGTAATTGGTAGTAAGTGGTCGATAATGAGAAGTGAAAGCATAAGCCTAGCTGCGAAACGATCAATCCATAATGGCATGTTAGTCTCGCCAGTACTGTATGGAAGTGATACATGGGTATGTCAAAAAAAAGCACGAAAGAAGAATAAATGCTGTGGGTATGAGATACTTGAGAAGCTCATGTGGTAAAACGAGAAATGACAAGATAAGGAATAAGTGAATAATGAGAAAGTGTGGCGAGGGAAGGACAATGGGTTGGCCACATTGAGAGAATGTGCAAGATCAACAAAACAAATATATTTGGGTGAGATTAGAGGTAATGCTGGACCTAGTAGACAGGGTAAAACTTGGCTGAATGTAGTAGAATGTATGATAACGGAAAGAAAGATAAGGAGTTTAAAAAATAAAAGGGCATGTCAGAGACAATGTATGAATCTTGCGGAAGCTAGGGAGGTATGCGGAGATAGGAAAGCATGCAGAAAGATTGTGAATGAAAATAAATAAGATGCAGAGATTGTTTTGTCTACCCTGCAAGGGAATGGCGTGAAGGTTACGTTAAGTTAAGTTAATGGAAAGTAAATAAATTTTGCATCCCAGAATGAACAATTTTCGGATCAATGTATCTAAAACGTCAAAAGTTTGATTATTTTTAAACGGTGTAATTCTTTCTATCTTACTTCTCACATCAAAGAAAATAATGAAGTCTTAGAATGTAATATTGGTCCTCTTTAGATTGTACATAGAACCACTTTAATAAAGTCCTACAATAAAGCTATAAGAAGGTTGACCATAATTTAAACAACTGAGTAAGTTAACTGATTGGACTCTATTAACCAATTTTACAAAAATATTTACGTACCTCTGTGAAGCAACACATACAAAAAAAACAATTCTTATAGATTAAGGTCCCTACTACCCATATTCTAGCATATATACGAGGGTTATTCCAAAAGTAAGGTCCATTCTGGTTTAAAAAAAACATCAAAAATTTTTTAAAAATGATTGTTATATTTTCATTCTTTACAACTTTCTCTATTTTTCTACGTAATTTCCATACCTTTGAACGTTTTAAACATTTATCTTATCGTTCAACAAGTTTTTGAATGCCTAAGTCGTAGAAATCGCAGCAACATTAACAACGCCAATGGTTAACGCAGAAGGCATGCCGGTAGACGGCGTGCATGTGTGTTTCAATATTCGCGCGAAATTCAAATTGTTACGGTGAATCGGACCTTATTTCTGGAATAACCCTATATATATATATATATATATATATATATATATATATATATATATATATATATATATATATATATACAACAAACGGTGTTGGTGGGAATTGATATTCCGTAAGACGTCATTAAAATGTACCATAATAACGCTAACGCCTTTATAGGTCAATCAAGGGTTTACAAGTCAATAAATGTATGAAACTATCCTTACATACAGTTACTAAACTCCTTTGTCAGATGTAATATTCTATACTATGGGGTTGATTTGCTTTAATTAATCCTGAGTATGTATGTGCACTAATCATTAATAACTGACCTTTAACGGGGTTTTAACACAGGTCATCATACTATACGTTAACTTAAATGTAAGTTTTCATTCACGCCTTTAAACGCATGTAAAAATTTGGCAGTTTGATTTAATGACTGCCTTGTCATTGTTTGTCAGCATGTTTTAATTGCACTTGATAGCTAAATATTTGACTGTATGTTACTGTCAATTTCAATTTACAAAGCTTTATTTAGTCACATAAAAGACCAGTAAGTTTCTTTTCAATCGCACGGGTTTTTATACACAATAGTTTTGAACTGAATGATTGCTGTTTATTCATTTCTGGAAAAGTTTACTACCAATTTACAACCCTCATTAATCATTTACCTGTAAACGTTTAACATATTTTATCTCCAAAATGGGTTTTTGCAGTGAACTAATATATACTGCGGCAGTGAAATGTTTATAAAAACCTTAATTCTTCAAAACATCCAAATTGTGCATCCATACTCACTCCACATAACAACCAGATCTAGATACAACTTTTTATGAAAATCCCACATGTACGCTAACTTTCCTTCCGCAAAATTCAGTAAATTTTACACCAAAGGTTCTTGAGCGTACATAGAATGTTGCAATGCGAAATACCAAATCATTTTTACAGGCAAAATACTCATACAAATTGTTCCTCTACACTACAATGCATCAACATATCTACAATTCACACGCTACACATTTACAGCAATTTTAAATTCTGTAGTCCCTAAAATGCAGTAGCCAAGTACTGTAATATTCATTATCGTCTCAACAGGGGTGGTACTAAAACATTGTTTTTCATTCAGAATTAATACTTTCAGGTTATAAATATTGTATTACGATATATTTAAATATGCTTTTACATTGTGCACAACGATTTACAAAAAATTCCAGCGGCGCAGCAGTTACACCAACTTACATTATCTACACAAAAAATAATGTTCTCGTTCAAACTCACGTTCATACATTATCAAAAATATGTCCTACCCACAACATAAGACTGCATATACCCGGTGCGTCAAAATAATTTTACAGATGCGTGAAGTAAACAATACAAGATCTATTTGTTCCAATAAGGTTAAAACATTAAACTCTCTGCTGGTATATTTAGCAATCGATAATGGATAAAAAAGGTTACATTACCAAGGTTAAAGATTTTTTCAATCCCCACGATTTTATGATTACCAATATTAATTTTACTCTTTTTGCTATGTTCAAGATATTTATTACTGAACACAGGGTCCTATTTTTAAACCAATTCAATTATAAATAGTATTATGTTTATGTTTATACCGTTATGTTTTGCCAAAAATATATACAAATAACCACTCGATGAGTCTTACAGCTTGGTTTACCAACAAACCTGTGCGTAAACTTTCTGTGTGGTCAAATCGAAATAACTTAAGCTTTCAGTATTCGTTTTCCATTAAAGACTTTATCGATTATCCAATGATTGATTACCAAAGTTACCAATTACTCTCATTTCATCGGTTTCCAAGTATTTCTTTTGAAGATTTCTTAAATCGTTCAGACTATATTTGCGTTTAAACTATGTTTAAACTGTGTCTTAAACTATGCTGTAGTCAATTTTTTTCCAAATTCATTAACAATAACGGCTTCCAATTAACAGGCTTACTTACGCGTAACAATATTTCTTCTTTATTAGCTGAATTATTTTTGACTTCTCTCGAAATGAATATTTTCAACAATTTTTCTAAAAGAACTTTGTCTGTTACATAAGGAATGGAATCATATTTTCGTTGTCTTGGAAGGTAATGATCAAGACATTAAAAATTGTTTCCAATTTCTCAATAACTTACATCCTCAGATTAATTTTACTGCAGAAAAGGAATCCAATAATATTCTCAATTTTTATACATAAAATAACTAAACTGAACAACTTTGGGAATATCGCTATTTATAGAAACCTTACTACTATGGATCATATTATTCCTTATAGTTCTTTCCGTTCACTATTTCATAAATTTGCTGTTTTTCGGTTTTACTTTAATAGAGTTTTTAATTTACTTTTAAATTAATTCGACCATAATGAATAAGATTCTGGTCCTAGATTTGTGAAATTCCACTGTTGGATTTATAGGTCTCTTAACTAGCAAGACTTCTTGGATTCCTTTAGTTTGAAATTGGACTCAGTTTTCATTTTAAGGCATCTTAATTTTGGGAGATTTGAATGATCATAACTCTAATTGGCTCCAATATTCATCTACTACAAACCCTGCTGGTCATAGTGCAGATACATTTGCTATTTCATGTGATCACACGCAAATGATCTCTGAACCCACAAGACTACCTGACAACCCTAACGGTACTCCACATCTTCTAGATCTCTTTCTTATATCAAGCCCACTTCTTTATAAAACCTTCTTTTACCACTAGGTCTATACAACCATTGTCTAATAGAAATAACTTCAACTGTTCCTAATTCCTCTGTTGTGCGCAACACTGATAAAACCTTGTTGGTCTTTTAAGTCTGTCAAATGGAGAGATTTATGGAATATCTTTGCAATATTTCCATGGCGTAAATATTGTTTTAAATCGTCTTCATCTTCGGACTACCTGAAGTCATCCTCATGAACGTGTAGTTATACATTCCCAAGAAATAAAATCGTATAGGTCATTTTTGTGCCCACCCCTGGCACAATAATGCTTGTGCTGATGTAATATTTTTAAAAAATAAATTTTATACTAAATGTAGATGTAATAAAATGGCAGAGTCATGCACCTGCAAAAGTGTTATCATTAAAAGTTGTTCGAACAACGTAAATGCAATGAACTAGCTGCTCCATTGAGCAGTCGTAAATTTTGACCTTTAGTTAGAGCCATCAATAAAAACTTTGGTACATCTTCATTTCCCTCCATGACATACTTTGACTGATGTATAGCTGTTGATTCTGTAGACGAAGCCAATATTTTTGTGGATTTACCGATCCTACCTAAGATCTATTTGATCTCTATGTGTCCTGGGGAACTTCCCTTTTCATTGAAGTTACAAACGTTTAACCTATTCCCAAAAAAGAAGATGACACCGATCCTTCCATCTACCGACCAATTGCCATCACCTTTATTTTGTCTAAAATCATGGAAAAAGCCATCAATCAGCAGCTGCTTTCTTCCCTTGAAACTAACAAACCCTTTAGTGACTATCGATATGGTTTTAGGCAGTATTGTTCAACAGGTGATCTTTCATATGTGACCCAAGTTTGGAGCAATACATTAAAACAATCCGGTGGAACAGCTGTAGTCGCTTTAGATAGTTCAAAATCATTTAGCCAGGTTTGGCAAACTCAAGTTGTTTGGGTTATATAATACGTTCATCAATTGGGTTTCTAGTTTGCTTGACAAAATACGAATACGTGTCGTAGTTGATGGCTTCTTGTCAAAAGAAGTTGGTATTAACCCGGGTGTGCCACTGGGATCAGTAGCGCCTAATCTTCTTTTGCTAGACATAAATATTATTATATCTTATATTATTTCTTCAACGACTAACCCCGTCCATTGATTTGCTACCGACAGCAATCGTTATTATAGTTCGTCTCAGCCTACCCATACTGGCAATCTACCGTTTATTTCAAATCAAAACCGTTAAGCTGAAATGGAAATTATAATCAGAAAAGACATTCAACGTATCCTTTAATGCGGAAGTATCAATTTAATTAAATTTAATGCTAATAAAACTAAAAAAAAATCGATAATTTCCTATTGTAAGCATAAACGGCTCCTATCTTCAGCTTTTGAGATTGTATTACTTTGTTGGTAATGACTGTATCTTCAAATCTATCATGGATTGAACATCTTCTGTCAGCTAGTAAAGCAGTAGCTCGTAAAATAGGGTATAAGTAGGGTACAAATCTAAACAGTACTTTTCCTCCCGACAACTTTCTGCTGTATAAGATCCAAATTCGACCTCATCTAGAATATAATTCTCACGTCTGGGTTAGTGCTCCCCAATACGCACTTGATATTGCTAATCGAATTCAAATAAGAGATAAGAGAGATTAAGCTTACATATGACCCGTCCTTCGGGCATACAGTCACTTGCGAATAGAAGAATCGTTTCAGTTATTTCTTTGTAATATCGGTATTACAATGGCTATTGTGCTGGTGAATTACATTCTCTGATACCGTTATCACATTATCAGTATGCACTGTTACGGTCGAAATGAAACTAAAACGGCAAGTAACAGATAATTGGAGTGCACCGGACTAGCTCGGTGGGACAGAGGGCGTGAGCATGTTTTTGAATTTAAAAATACTGAAGGTGGTTAGTTGTATTGTCGAACGTCGCAGATAAGGGTGCGTCATAATTAGAATAAAGTCAAATTGTAACTACGTTGTAACTACGCACGGATCTCCAAAATATGACCCACCTGGTGAAAGAAAACGGCGAGTCGCTTCAATTTCCAAGTTGCGTTTGATTAATATCTCAATTAGTTGTACTACACATTAAGGTCGATATTTACAGGGTTTTTTATTAACTTGACTCTGCTTATATACTAGTTCTGAACGACAATTATTAATTTTTTAAAAACCTTAAATACACTACCCCGGTTTCTAAGATTCTGAACGATTCCCATCTGGACAAAACGCACTTAACGAAAAGTTAATCACATTTTTGTTGAAACTACACCAAAAGCCCTTTCACTGGTTGATTGATGAATCTGTTCCCTTTAACGGAAGTTCCTTCAGCATGGATCTGAGGTAACGTCGTTCCACGATAATCTCCGGCTGCGGTAACGTAAGCTTGTTAACGCCTCTACGTCTGCACCAAGTTTCCTATCGTGAATAATTCACTTTCCGCCACATTGCATTCTCTCTCCGTATATCTTAACACTCCGACGGTCGCTAGCAGTTTACATACATACATGGTCGCTATGGATCTGTGAGATCCCTATACGAAATTGGCTTTTTGTTAAAGTTTAGGTGCGAAGGTAAAATTAAATACAGAATAGGAATATTTTTGAAACATGTATTGTAAGTATAGGCTAGATAAATAATAATAATACTAATAACGTAACTCAAATATCGATACCCTATTCATCGGCGACATCTTCAGCGAATTTGTACAACATTCCCTGTATATATAGTTGCAATGTTGAAGACATAAATATTGACCACAACTTCGGCATGTATATTTAGTCAAACGCCTTGTGCTTTGTCTAAGACAAGGAATGCATCGTTTTCTCCCAGATGAATTGCCGTCTTCAGGTCTGGGTACACTGGGTCTAGCAGATTTACTTTCAGGCAAAATTTCACTAATTCGCGCCCTTATAGTTTTCGGTAAATTTGTAACCATTAATCTTCTAACTAATTGGACCTCAATTAAGTATTTTCCAAGCTGCCCAGGAACAGTCTCCGAGGCAATGCCTTGTTTTCATTTCCTAAATAAACTACTTTGAATATTCTGGCTACGTTAAATAGGGCGTAAAACAATACTCCATGTCCTAGTTCCGCGTTGAACATTATATGTTGAGCACATTTTGTCCACTATGTCGACTCCAATTTTATGTTTATTGTAGTATGTGATAATCTCTGGTTTTGTTTGTCTCCAGTTGACGAATCTATCTTGTCATCCATGTGGAGACTAGACACTAGAAGAACATTTTTTTTGTTATTTTGTGGCACATAGGAAACCATTGTTTCTTCTTTTCTAAACACAAACACGTTGGAAAATGAATCCCTGTTTTTAATTTCTTTTAGTTCCTTCGGAATCTGCCACTTATTTTTTCAATGTTCCCACATATGATATTCTATATTTTTCTTATAATGCTTGTACCAGAGAAACATCGGAAAACCAATTGTCTGCCGTGACATTGCGGCCAGTGTTACGGATAGGCGCTAATAGCCTTCTGACCACATCCGCACTCTTTTTGCTAACCTGAAAGGGCCCTTCAGGTTGTTTACCAGCATATCTCTCCAAATTGCGGGTGTAATACATTTTTGAGTCTACCACTGCAACAATTTTCAAGCCATATTTAGCTGGCTTGGAAGGTATATACTGGATAAATGAGCACATGCCCCTGAACGCTTCAAGTTTCTCATCAATCGTTACGTCGGCCCCAACTGAATAAGAAGATTGACAGTTTTTTACAAACTCTTCAAACAAATCTCGCACTGGTGCCAAACGGTCTACTTGTCTACGTTGTTGGCGCGTTTCTAGGTCATCAAATCGTACAGAATGAAGTAAAAAGAGAAATCGTCGTACATTCATAGTTAGTCGCAATATTTCAATTCCGAACCCCGTGGAGTCCCACAAATCATTTAAGTTTTTTCTTCCAGCTTTTTCCATTCCAGCAATATATATTAAACCTATAAAGGCTTTGATTTCTGTTATGTCAGTTGGCATTGCATCCCTTTCCCGTGAATAATTTTCATGTACTCGTTCAATGAATTTATTGGTGGAAGAGACAATCATGTCTAATATCTTCTGGTTAAAAAAACAATGCCACGTATCCACGATACTGTGAACGTCTTTTGCTTTTACAATGATACCTGGAAGTCTCACCAATAAATTTCGGGGATGCGTCTTTTTTCGGAATTTTTTTCCATGATAATGATTCTATTATCTTATTGCCTTTATTCCTGTTACAAATATAATATTCATCATTCTCTTCGTCGGTCTCCCCTTCAGTATCGCTTTGATCTGTGTTTGAGTCCTCTTTACACTGCTCTATTTCTTCCTCGGCATCCGTTTCATTTTCCTCATTTTCCAAATCATAAGTAGGCTCTAATTGCTGATCTGAAGATGCTGTTAGTAAAGACTCTTCTTGAACATTGTCAAATAAAAGTTTATGAATTAGTTCAACATCTCGGGGATCATTCAGGTTGAATATTTTCTTTGATGACATCTTCCTTTAGCTATAACACAGAAAAAGTAAACTTAAAAAGGATAGTTAATTTAAAAAAAAACAATAGGAAATAAAAAGATTGCAACAATATCTTTACATAAAAGGTCGCTTGGGATCCATGAGATCCAAGGTATATCTAATATATAAAAATGAATCGCCAAATGTGTTGCTAAGCGCAAAACTCGAGAACGGCTGGACGAATTCTGCCAATTTTTTTTTCGAGTAATGGTTGAAGTCTGAGGAAGGTTTTTATGAAGAGAAAAATTGGTAAAATCTCCCGGAAAAACCTGATAACCTAATTTTTCGTTTTAATTATTGTAACACGGCGCGCGCCCAATACCTTATACTTTCTCTCTCACACACCGACCAGTTATCTCACCGCGAATGCGAGAGTGCATTTATTTGTTATTATTAAGCCACTGGTATATGTGCATGGTGTTGGAATAATTAATTTTTTATTCTTCCATTCGCTAATATCGCTTATATGACTGTTTTAGCGTTAAGCAGAATAAGAGAATAACCAACTATTTTAGTTCATTCTGTCTACATGAAACAAAATTGACGTAATGGTGTATCCAGTTTCAGTAACCATGTACTACAACGAGAGTTGTAATGTCTAATGAACTGTGAATACACCAAATTGGTTAAATGTTCAGTTAATGCAGCAGTCTTTGTGTGAAGTACCAAAACAAAGAAATCAACCTAGACTCAAATCAAGTTAGAGATCAATTTAACTTTAACTTTAGGTATTACTAACTTTAGGTTATTGATTAGTAATTTTTGTAGCAATCTTAATAGGTAATCTGTGTATATAAAATTCAAAGTCCGGACTGACTCATTGACTGACTGATGTATCAACGCACAGTCTAAACCGCTGGTCCTACAGACTTGACAGAGGGTGTGATTTTTTGAAGTGTAGGTATTCACTGAGAAAGGGATTTTTCGAAATTCCACCCCTAAAGGGGTGAAATGACGGGTTGAGTTTTTTTTTAAATTTTTTATTCCATGGGTCGATTGACTCGAATAATTATGAAACACGTATATCACAAAATTTAAATATCCCCCTCCCCATTCTGAGATCGCAACAGCTCGCGACGGGTACGGCTAGTATAATATATAAATTAGACTTCTATAATTAATATTTGTATCAAAAATGTACATAAAAGCAATTACACAACATTATATGTAGCAGTACAACAAAAATAAATAAATTCAATTAACATAAGAATACTTACAAATTAAGTCGCTTGGGATCTGGTAGATCCACTATACAATAACTGCATACTACAACACTTAGTAAACGTCCGTGTAGTACTGAACTACTGAATCGTACAAAAAAGAGACACGAAAAGGCACTAGGCTGCGCATTAGTTAACGAGAAATATAACACATGTACCGGACGATGGATCTCTCAGATCAGGCGCGACCGTCCGAGTGTTAATTAACTAATCATAAAAAGGATTATTTAAATTTTTAATACGCGCCAAAAACGAGCTAAACTCTAAAGCCGACGCAAAAATTACCACAAAAACCACATCGCAAGAAGTGAGCTGTTGGAATTGTAATTGATATCCTGTAAGTTGATGATTTCATTACAACGCTAGCCCTAACGCCTCGTACTTAAAAGCGAAACTCTTTGTGTAAGACCAAAAATTTTATTGGGAAAGTTCTGCCGATCTGTCACCTAAAACGTTTAGAAAACTGCGATATGTGCTTTTCTACACTATATTTGAATACATCGTAACAATTTTAACGTGATATGTAATTTGCTAATGGCGCAATTTCATATAAATTACCATATTTAACGATATCTACAATATTATGAACAACTATTATTTCAACGGAACTACTTAATTCCCAACCAATTTAGTAAAAGGGATTTCACTACCCATTACTGCCAACATGTAAACCATATTTAATTAATTTAAAATTCCAATCTAAACTTGATAAACAAACCAAAAATTATATTTCGTTTTCAAAGTAGGAATTCTGATTGCGCTTACCATTTGTAAAAATTACCTTCAAATACGTAAAAGGAAAAAAACGTTACAATCTAAAAGCTTCCAGTTGAGTTTCATGAACTTATAGTTTCGAAACTAACGACAAATACGCGATAAAATCACGACCAACTGATAGTATAAAAAATTGTAACAAATAAGGTTGTGCATACCGATAGCTCAGTGGTTGGAGTGGGATATAATGGGGAGGTTAACGTGTAGGGTGTATAGAATAACATAAATCACAATAGGCGAAATCATCAATTAAAGAGCGCCAGTTTTTTTAAAATCAAAGTTGGGGATTAATTAGCACATAAATAGACGCTAGTACTTCACAGCAATGCTTAAAACAAACAAAAACTTGCTTACTTTTCGTAGCGTAAAACCAGGTAGATCAGCAGTGCTCGTGTAGGTGCAAACTGTAAAAGCTTTTGCATGCAATCAAGACAAAGTAACGTGCAATAATAGCTGTAAATGTTATCAATCTCATTTAGTTCAATTTTACTTTACGTTAATCTATCAGTGAAATTCTTTATCCAAAAATCTTAATCTTAAAAAAACGTACACAATAGCAAAAATAACTCTCCTTATTTAATCAACGTGAAAATCTTTTGTCATACTTCTAAAAAAATAATAAAAAATGTGTCGCCACTCCAAGGCTGTTCAATTACGTTAATCATAAACACACGAACAAATGGAAAAATCTCTTAATTAGTTTGGATGGCCAAATTGTCGAAATTGTCAAGTGATTCTATCACTGTGAATTAATCGGAAAAACTGAGAAACTGAGAAAAACACTTGAGGCCAACATATAATGTCTAATAAAACCCCATAACTAGAATTGAGATAACAAACATGTTTTTCAATGAGAAACCCTATTGTACCGAATATAGGTTTTATGATTTCCCCATGAATAACTTTATCTATAAATGAACTAGTGAGCTTGAAAGTACGCAGAAATACTTAACGCGCCAAAACCTTCTCGCTATCAGGCACAATAATAAATTCAAGCCTACAGATGCTTAATATTGTGTTTCTTAAAACACTCTATAATAATAAGCTTTTACTTCCTTTTAACGAACTTGCGATAACAAAGTAAAGTAAGACTCAAGAAAATTACTATTTACACAAAATCATACCTATGATATCAAGATACACTATATTCAAAAACATTCTACGTCAAAATTTAACAATTGGGCCGTTTGCTCAAAGTTTTTGTGCCGTAACAGAGAAGGCTGCAGGTTGTTCTCGCTTTATTTATTTTCCTTTAAAACCCATTTCAAGATTCATTATGTAAGTTAGATCGGTTAATCATAAAATCTTATTAATTTTACTTGTTTTAGTATTAAATGCAATATGCTTTCAACTTTTATCGTCTCAATCAATGTTAGTTTAATATCAGCTTTACTTTCTTTGTTACATTACTGCTTAGTTCAAGTTGCTTTTGGGGTAGCCAAGTAGTTTTTAGTTGCCTTGTGATCTCATCGTTTAATTCCTTCAGAAGATCAACTGAAGCCGTCGACCTTTAGTTCTTGGGTCCTTAGCTCAAGGTGTCATGGTAGCAGTGAGGGCTGTAGGTTGTTATCGTTTCATTTATTTTATCTTAAGCCTCCCCTTTAAGCATCACTATGTAAGTTATATTTGTAATGTTAGTAATAAATTATTTTTAATTATTTCTACTGTTCCATTTGTAATTAATTTTATTTTGGTTTAACATTGCATTATTTATTGTAAGCATTCTACCTTGTAAGTTTTATGTTCCAATTTTTGTATTAGTCTTAGTAGCCTGATGATTGCAATATAGTTATCGATAACAAATATAACAATTATAATAAGAATTCTGTGGGAAAGCTTTGTGTATTAACCCTATGCTGAGTAGCTCAGTGATTTTGTAATTCAATAAAGCAGCTTCTAAGGTGATTTTTTTTTCTGTTTTGCAATTATAACCCCACTTCCTGACTGTTCGTTGAATCTTAGACTACTAGTTACGATCCCAAAATTTCATTTTTTTTTGCAAGTTGTTCAAACATAAACGATGAAAAAAGCCTTTTATTATTAGCTATCAGTTTTCCTGGATGCCAAGCCAAAAATTCTTAAACTTAGTAATTAATTCATCTGAATCTTTACAATTTAACTTATAACTCTTAGTCTATTTTTAATAATAGTCCATGATGCCCAAAAATCTGTTATTCCCCAGTTTCGCATACATCTGCTATAGGGTTTGTAAGGAATGCCCGATTCATTAAAGGCTATTTCACAATGGATGGTTTAAATTTTTTACATATCCTACAACTTCTAACATAATCCTCGATGTTTTTATTAATAGATGGGCAATAAACTGAATTTCTAGTACGTGTCTTTGTGAACACCATGCATTATGTGGCGTATGTAAAATATTTAAGGTGTCCGTTTGTAAGCTCTTACGCATAACAACTTTATTATCATAAAATATTAACCCTTCAACTAAATGTAAATCAAACCGATTAACAAAGAATCCTTTAACTCTACACAATCAATAATTGTAGGTTATGATTTTACGGAGTACATCTTAACTAATTTAGTACTTATGTTTCGCTCATCGATTTGGTATCAAATTTCTACGAAATTAACCATTTCCACATTTTCTTAATATCAGGAATTTCTAACATCGTAATCACTTTAATTCTATCCTCGGCAACCTTGCTCTCCTTTTTAAAAAAAGGAAACCTAAATATTTCACTATTTATGCCGTGCGTAATTTTAATTTCGCTATTACAGTCCACATTCACAAGTTTTTGTGAGCTGTGTGCAGAATATGTAATAACTTACCCTAAGTAAAACCACTATGTTACGTCACTGGCATTTTTATTCTGTATCCCGTAATTAAATTGTAATTTTCTATTACGTGGACGCAAATAATTATTTAACTCATCGTTGATTATCTTTGTTTTTTTTTATTGCATTGAAATTAACTTAATGGCATAATTATATAAATTTCATAACTTATGACATTAAGTGGTAGGATTATGGTCTAATATATTATATAACCAAAAAGAAAAAGTGAAAAACAAGTGCTTCCCAACTCTTTCTTTAATTTTAATTAAATGATCCAAGTTGGTTGGAATATAATCCAACGCACTATTCTATCGAATAAGGACTAGTTTGTATGAGTGCTATTATTAGTATTATGGTCTATCTCTAATGATAATGATGAGCGTTGGGTAAAATAAAACACAGAGTCCTAACGAAATGAAATCGGTGTTTCAAAACGAATCTGTATTATCAAAATTGGCAATGAAGGTCAGCTTGTTTATTTGACCCTAGTTCTATTTCCAAAAACGAAATAGCGTGTTTAAGGAGATATTTACGATAAGGTAGTCCTTGTATGTAAAATAGTATAGTGGCCTAATTTCGAGTTTGGTTATATTGGTTATTGTATAGGCATTCTTGCTAATTTAACTGTAAAACGTATTTTTATCATTATATGCAAAACCCGGCAATAACGTTACACACTAATTTGATGTTCGTGTATTGACAGCAATGTCGAAGTCTATCACATAACGCAGGTATAGGAGCGTGTACGTCTGTATGCGTGTGTGGTGGTGTGGGTGTGTGTGGTGTGTGCGTGGGTGGGTGTCTGTGTGCGTGCGTGCGTATGTATGTGTTTGTGCTTGTGCTTGTGTTTTTTTGAAGGTTGTTTTTTTCTTACCACTGTCTTATGAGGTAGTATAAGGGCCACCTTACTAGAATACAAATTCAAATTTTCCACCAAAAACAAAAATGGCCTTCAAGATGACCGACAAAACAACATAGGCTACAACATTTAATTATGACTCTATAATGCTCCCCTACTTTTGGGTGCTATACTTATATTGCGCCCTTCTGGTTTGGTAACCCAACGCGGTTTTACTTTGCCTCGGCTTTGCTCAATCGGGTTTATTTTATAAACGGGGTGTGGTTCGTAGTAAGTACTGGATGGGCTTAACACTGTAACCTTAAATAAAAACCGTAAAGCATTTTTAAAATGTATATTAAAGAAATATCAACAATAAATAAAATAAAAAGGTAATTAACAAAATGTATGGGAGAACTTCTTTGTCCGGGTCTGGCGGCTGGTTCTCCTGGTTGGCGGCCCGTCACTGTGTGCGAAGTCGCTTCTGTGAACAAAGATAGTCTTTTTAATCTATTCCTTACCTAAGAGGTCAAATTTAGATTACGGTCCTGCATGTACAGTAGCGAGAGCGTTACCCTTGATACCGTTGTTGGTCGGGGCGCCAGCGCAATGAACTCGAGTCGGTGTGGGGATTGAGAAAATCGATATCGTACTTAGACTTTAGTAACTCTGAAGCGCTGAAGCAAGGATGTCCTCCTCTCGGGAAATAATACACGCGAAAGGCGCGTAGGCAAACGCGAGAACTCGGGACGGTCTTTCTCTAATTATAACCGGTTTAATGTAGGTAATTAGATTATTTATCTAACTAAATTAATTACTGATCTCTGTACTAAGTTTAATTATTTATAATTAATCAAGGGATCAAAACTACTTAATATTAAAACTACTCTAATCGGTTTACGTAAAGATAGAAAAATCTACGTACTCTCTAATTTATTTACAAACGTTCGTGCACCAGGTATTTACGATGGTTCGGTGGACGACAAATTTATTATACTATAGGTTATGGAGGTACTCTTCTGCGATTCACAGACACTGTGTATGGTTATTGTGTTTGTCTGTAGGTAGTGTATGAGTTTCGAGCGGGATTTCAGTAATGCCCAGAAGACGTAGGCGACGGCCTGTCTTTACTGGATATACTAAGAGAAAGGTCGTAGGTCTTTACAGCC
Organism: Vesta saturnalis; assembly: GCA_036346205.1. NCBI lineage: Eukaryota > Metazoa > Arthropoda > Insecta > Coleoptera > Lampyridae > Vesta > Vesta saturnalis. The sequence goes on along the minus strand of JARFJB010002396.1, from coordinate 595,365 downwards.
CTGTAACAACCCTTCACCCTCAAGTCTTTGCGAGATACGGCGGGGGCTACCCCTGCGTGACTCTAGGTGTACTTTGTAGTGGCGAGTGACGACGGGATCTACCCTTCATGGCACTCCAGGTGTTAGTGTACTTGGTATTACGTCGGGGATTACCCCTGCGTGCTACTCTAGGTGCTAGTGTACTTTGTATCTGCGAGTTACGTCGGGATCTACCCTGCGTGACTCTAGGTGTATTTGGTATAACTCCTGGAGGCTCAGCCCGGAATTATTTACGGTCTGTAGTGTTTGAGTGTAAATTGTTAGATTGTATAACTTTACAACTTACGTGTCTATCAATAGAAGGACTCTTCGTCGGTGAACAACAGGTCGGTGCTTAGACTAAGCAAACGGAGCGGCTGCGGCTACTGGTTTCTGGAACGGCTTGACTTGAATCTACGGAGATTCATTCATTTATACATTTATTCATTATTATGCGCGTCGTGAGTTTATAAAGGTGCATCTGTGGGCGGCTTCGCGGCTACCGTGCGGGGAAGGCCGTTATGTGATTGGTTAAAATCGTTCTGACGTGCAGAAACTTACGGTTTCTTAGAAATACACGTCAGCGGTGATGAATAAATTATTCGTTGTGCAATATCGCGTAAACTTATGAAATCTTACATACAGGATGGTCCGCACCTAATTTATTCTAAAACACATACGTACAGGACGCTGGTTCTTTACAACTCATAATTAAAAGCAAATTGGCGGCGGAATTTTCGGGGCGAAGACACGAGAACAAGCTTCCGAGGCCTATACCTGTTCTACGAGGTAATATGAGGGCCCCATTATTAGAATACTATTTCAAATTTCTCGCTAAAACAAAATGGCCGACAATATTTAATTATGACTTATAATTAAAGAAAACTGATTTGCTTGATTGACTTGATTAATTGATGTCATTTGATTTAATTTGATTAATTGTTTTGTTTGATTTGATCGAGATTGATTGATTTGGTTTGATATGGTTCGGCTGATTTGATTGGTCGATTTATTGTTTTGATTAATTTCTGTCCTGGACAAGGGCGCGAAGGCCCTAGAACAAGTTCCAGTGTCCTATACCTGTATTGTCAGATAGTATGAAAGCCGCTTATTAGAATACAATTTCAAATTTCGCGCCAAGGGGGCAAGACTCTAGAACAAGTTCCGGAGTACAACACCTGTCTTATGTGTTCGTATGAGGGCCTGCTTACTAGAATACTATTTCAAATTTCCCGCCATGGCCGACAAAAATGGCCGGAAAAGCAACATGGCCGACAAAACTAAAATAATTTAATTATGACTCATGATTAAAAACAAAAGGGCAGTGGCGAAGCCATAATTAAAAACAAAATGTCGCAGAATTTAATTATGAATCATTATTAAAATAATTGGACTTTGACCGGGTCACGCAGCCCAACCCCAGGGTTGGGCTGCCAAAAGACTCTTAATACTGCTAAAAGACCCCTAATTAATGGTGAAAAAGTCATCAGGGGGTTGAAAATGGCATCAAGGGGTAGAAAGGTTTAATTATGAGTTATAATGCAAACCAAATGGTGGAAACGAAATGGTGGAAGAATTTAATGCGCCGGAATTAAATTATGACTCAATTAAAAACAATGTGGGGGCGAAATTAAATTTTGAGTCGTAATCTGGTCACGTGATTATACCCACACCTCTAACCCCAGGGGATGGGTTTCCAAAAAGGCACCATAAACAAAATGGCTGAGGAATTTAAATATGATTCAATTAAAAACAAAATGACGGAGGAATTTAATTATGACTCATAATTAAAAACAAAGTCGCGGCGAAATTAAATTTTGGGTAATAATCTGGTCACGTGACTACCCCCACACCCCTAACCCCAGGGGATGGGCTACCAAAAGGGCACTTAATACTGCCAATAGTGCCCTTATTAGAGGTTAAAATGTAATCAATGGGTTGAAGACATCAAGTGGTTGAACATGGCCCCGAAAAGAATCCAACCCCACTCTCACCAGCACGCCTTTCCCCCGCACCTTCCCCCACCACTTGTAATTGATTATGACGTCACGTCACTCAACGGGGCCCATTCTATTAATATAGGTTGATTATAATTGGAGTTAATAGCCGTACGGTAAAGTGGTCGGACTGGTGATGCAAGGAATGAGAGGTCTAACACCAGGCGAGGAAATTACTGTTTAAAATTTGTTAGTTTAATTTGCATTTATACTTCAAAATAGCGTACTCATTCAAAATGTTTTTCAAACGTTAAAAATTGGAAACCAACTACTTAAAAATCAAATTTTTGGTTTAAAGACAAGGCATTGGAAATTACCCACATTAATATTTGAAACTACATCCTAAAACACTATTAAAATATCAATTAAACTAAAAGTGAAAATCGTTAAGAAACTGTAATTTTTGGTTTAGAGTAGAACTAAAGTGTCGAAGGTCATGTAAAACATGAAATCAGCAATGTCAGCTTCATTTTTGTATTGCACGTAAAGTTTTATTATGTAATCATATAAATTCGCTAGTACTTTTATGGTATTACGTATGTATACGAGAATGTGAGTGGAGACACTCCAGAGTTTTTAGATTTGTACATTCAAATTCACATAAAACTTTTTATGCGTGTCATCAACAAAGAAAACCCAATTTATAAAATGTTTAAGGCTATTGAATATAAAATATGCAAGTGCAAGTAATTTACTTAGTTTTCCGTTACTTGTTCAATACAAGAATTCAATTTATATTTAATATGAAAATGCTTCCAAAATATTAATATCATTTCTTTTTATTGGTATAACACAACAAATAATTTCAAGAAGTGTTCGGGTAAAAATACCTTTAATTATGTTAATAGCTTTTCATAGCATGTTTTTTTGTGTATCAGTCAACTTTTAACATTTCGGAATCGATTTGTGATGAGAAGCCATGTTTAATTAAAAATTTCGGCTGTGTATAGAGTTTGAAGAGGGTGTTTTCATACTTGACATGTCTTCCTTTATTTGATATATTCTCCGAGACTGAATGTAACATATGAAATAATGTATAATGCGTATAAACGTATACTTTCTTGAATGGAGACATTTACAACACATATATTAGTGTAAAGAACGCGGTTCCTATTGTGCTTATGATGGAACTTTTCAGTTTTAAAGCAACGCAACTGACATTGCACATTAAGCTAGTCATTTGATTTTATCATAACTATAAAGAAAAATCAATATCTAACAAACCAAAATGTATAAATACTTACTACATTGCCAATTCAAACATGCAAGAAATTATTCGTTCTCCCTTAATCAGACTTGTACTTAAAACGATCTTTGACAGCACAATTTTATAAATTCTGTTCAAATGATCACTATCGTTAATTAAGGCGCACATCCACCCGTTTTTTCACATTATAAATATTTTAACTACAATTTATTTTGAGATTTTGCTATATAATTAGCGCAGGAAATTATTTTTGTTTAACACTGGAAGTACGGATGCGGTCGAAATGACCGATCTCAATTTTAATTCACTGCAAACTTTTTTTCTTCCCTTGGAATGTTAACAAAATTTTATTACTTTTCCTAAAAATAACTAATGATATAATTTCTTAGGAATTTTTGTTTGCACTGTGCATATAATTGCTTTACTTATCATAATTACGTTTAAACAATTATTTCCTAATCTGCATGCTTTATACAAATTTCTAAACAATAGTTTTAAATAATGATATTTTTAATAGCTACCCACTTCCTAAAAGTTTTTAAAAATTAGTAAGTATAAATACTCCAACATATTGAATCAACTTTAGTTAGGTACTTCACGTTCAAGTTGTCGAAATAGTATGTTAGTGAAGCCGAACTGCAATATGAAACTGATAATTTAAATTTGTACGATTCCGACGGTCATAATCGTAGTGATAATAGTGTAGTGAGGCTACATCCTTTTGGTGCATTGTTGAGCACCAGTAGTGATGGTGACGAAAACGAGCATTTATCTAGTTTTCCAGGAACATCAAACACTAGTGTAGAATATAATGCAGCTGACGGTACTAAATTGAACATTTTGTGTAATTTGAATAACGGTTGTGGACGTATATCTCGTTATAACATAATTAGAGAAGGAGCTGGACCAACCGGATACGCGAAACGGAACGTTGACAGTACTTGTGCAAGTTCTTGGAGGGTCTTTATTGACAATTCCATAATGCGTAATATTGCCGAGTTCACAACTGGGTGGCATTCCATTTAGAAGAATTAGACGCGTTTATATCTTGTATGTACGCTTCTGGGAACAAAACATGGAAGCCTAATTCCTTTTGTGATACAATATCCAGAGATAAATTTAACCAAATAAAGTGACTTATTGGATTCGACTTAAAATAAGCTCGTCGAGGTCGTCAAAAATCTGATAAGTTTGCTGCAATATCTAAGGTATGGAATAAATTTGTGAGTAACTGTATTATGCGCTATAAATCACGTGCAAACATTACAATTGATGAACAACATTTCCTACAAGAGCCAGATGTCCATTCACCCAATATATGAGTAACAAACCCGATAAAGGACCCCGCAACCAAGTAATGGAAAAAAGGCGACCGGTTAAAATTTCTGAAACTTTGGTATGTTTTTGCACTCAATTTAGTAAGTAAAAGTGTCAATGGGCCCAACTCAATCCTATGACTAATTTGCGAGATACAGGGTGCTAAAGTTGAAAAATGCCCAGTTTTTCGGAATTTGTATTTTCAAACTTAAGTGCTAGATTACATTTCTGTTGCATAAATACGTTTATTACAGATTTGAGTAATACATTAGTAAATACATACAATTCAAAATATTTTGAACTACAGGGTGATTCACAAATATATTAAGGTAGTTTTTTGCAGCAACTCACAATTTTCAGTATAACTTCATGGAACCATTTTTTCAAAAGATACTATCCAATATGATATTTTGACGATAAAATGTTGCACAACAAATATTTATTACACAAAATGAGCCACAATATACAATTATTTTTTTATGACTTAATTCAAAACGCTGTGCTTCCGAATTGATTTTTGAGAAAGTTGATACTATAAATATATTTATATACATAAGCTTCAATATATACAGGGTGATTTACTTATTAAAGGTTATTGTATTTTAAAAAATATACAAAAATCCTGCATTTACAAATTTCCTCGGTTAAATGTAACCATTTTTTCAGTATATATTATTTGTAGTAGCCTCTTAAGAGTTACGAATTTTAAATTCGATACTATGACCAGTTTTCGAGATACAAGGCGTGAAAGTTGAGAAATGTTGAATTTATTAGTTTTTCTTATTTAAACTGAAAAGCTAAATTGATTTTATGCTACCTATATAAGTGTAATGTAAACTTAGTTCGATGTACATTAAAAGTTCCGCAAAAAATATTTACTGTTATAAGGTGATTCACGAATTATTTACAATAGATTTTTGCAAAAACTTAATATCTCTGCAATTTTCCTAAAGTTCACATCTACTCACTCACAATTTCGCAATCTATACTGTTCATACGGGGTGAACCACAAAGGCATACTGTCAGCTACCAAAAATAAATAGGCTTTAAAATTATTACAACGATACCTTGTATGTCGTGAGTGACTTTTATGTTAATTTCATAATATTACATTAAGTACGGATGAACGTAATATATACAGGGTGATTTGGTTGTTTTATAATTACCTACAAAATATATCACACCTTGTTCCGATATACGTGACAAGTTTTTATACACTAGGCAATATATATATATATATATATATATATATATATATATATATATATATATATATATATAATGTCTACGTCACCTGAAGGATGTCGTGCAATTTGTCTTCTAAGAGATGCAACTTGTAGAAAATCAAAATTTTCTTCACTATGTAAGTAAATTAAGTATCTGCCGTTAAAATGTCTATCACACGCATAACAGGTTAACCGGTTTGCGAAAGCGTAACTAAAAACTTAAAAACACAACACAACTACATACAGAGTTAAACAGCATAAAATAATGAAAAGCTTGGTAAGAATTTGACAACAGTAACATGTCACTTATTTTTACTGAGGTAACTAGTGTGTGATATAGTTATTGGAATGCATCTGTTTTATTGTTAAATCAGAAGCAATTTGTATAAAATATTTTATGGTCAAATACAAGGTGTTGCAAAAGGTAGTAGCATCTTAAACTAATTTTTTAAGGATGTCTTTGGATATGTGTACTGATAGATAAACCTTTCATGTGACTGTTTTCGTTAAAAATGCGTCGACAAAGTACAATTTACATTTTGTTAATCAAATGCTGAAAAAAATATCTGGTGTGGAACACCATACGACCTTCCAACCATTGTATTAAGATAATTATGGAACCTCTTTTATAATAATTTCAGTACAAGAATAAGCAATAATGTAAAAATAAAAACGTTGAGCCATGTCAAATAGACTATTTGATACTTTCATAACGAAAACAGGCTACATTGTAAAACAAAAATTTCATTCAGAAACAGATTAATAGACATAAATAGATGTCAACTTAAAAAAAATTCCAGAGCCGCCGCCCGCTTCCATAAGATATCAACAGTACGGTTTAAACATTTTCATTCATATATAAATATTTTTTAAACTTACCTTGCGCAATATTCAGAAGCTTTATAAAGAAAATTTATGTAAAATTAAATTTTCTCTAAAAAATATCTCTACAATTTGTCTTGAAAATTAATCGTTATTCAGATATTGTAAAAATCACACGCACGCACTCAGGCACCAACGCGCGCACGCACGCACGCACGCACGCACGCACTCACGCACGCACGAACACACACCCTGCGCGCACACCCACGCACGCACACATGCACGCACGCACACACTTACGCACACAACACACACACACACACCACACCCACATACACAGCCACACCCACGCACACGCACACGTACACACACACGCACAAGTCACACGCACACGAACACGCACACGCACACGCACACGCACACACACACACACACACATCCAGACAAGAGCTAATAAATCGATTTAGCGATAGTGAAAAGAAAGTCGATTGCATAACCTACATAATTTTGCTCAATTGCGCGTGGAAACCGAAAATCTAGTGCGTCGACGTAGGAAATGGAATAGATTAAACCATAGACACGTACTCGTAAAATATTTAAAAAACGTAACAGGTCTATACCGTCATCCATATTTAGCCGCCCAATATATTCATGCCACTTTCCAAAGGGAAGCAACTCAATCGAAATAGACGAACTTATTCATTTTGCCGATAGTTAAGAATTTATTCGAGATTTCGAAACCCCTTAAAATATACGATGTGGATAGTGTTTGATAATGATAATAATCAAAAAAATCCAATTAGAGGCAACTATTGCATGTGAATATCTGGTGCTGGAACTACAACTGTGAAATACTTGCCTTAGAAAACAGGCACCTAGTATTTCGATTATACCTACGTAAAAAAATAAATAAGTATTATCTATATTGCCTAGTGTATAAAAACTTGTCACGTATATCGGAACAAGATGTGATACATTTTGTGGGTAACTATAAAACAACCAAATCACCCTATATATATATATATATATATATATATATATATATATATATATATATATATATATATATATATATATTATGTTCATGCGTGCTTAATGTACATTATGAAATTAACATACAAGTCACTCACGAAATACAAGGTGTCGTTGTTATAATTCCAATGCCTATGTATTTTTGGCAACTGACAGTATGCCTTCATGGTTCACCCTGTATAAACAGTATAGATTGCGAAGTTGTGAGTGGGTAGATATAAACCTTAAGATATAAAATATATTTGGCAAAATTGTAGAGATGTTAAGTGTTTGCAAAAATTTATTGAAAATAATTCGTGAATTACCCTGTAACAGTAAATATTTTTTACGGAACCGCTAATGCACATCGAACTAAGCTTACCTTACACTTGTATAGGTAACATAAAATCAATTTAGCTTTTAGGTTTAAAGAAGAAATACTAATAAATTCATCATTTCTCAACTTTTACGCCTTGTATCTAGAAAACTGGTCATAGTATCGGATTTAAAATTCATAACCCTTAAGAGGCTACTACAAATAATACATAGTGAAAAAATGGTTACGTTTAACCTAGGAAATTTTTCAATACACGGTATTCATGGTTTTTTTATACTTTTCTTAAAATACAATAACTTAATAAATAAATCACCCTGTATATATTAAAACTTATATATACAAATATATTAATAGTATCAACTTTCTCAAAAATCAATTCGGAAGTACAGCGTTTTGAGTTAAGTCATAAATAATTGTATTTTGTGGCTCATTCTGTAAAACACCCTTTATAATAAATATTTGTTGTGCAACATTTTATTGCCAAATACCATATTGGATAGTACCTTTTAAAAAAATGGTTCGCTGAAGTTATACTGAAAACAGTGAATTTCTGCAAAAAACCACCTTCATATATTTGTGAATCACCCTGTAGTTATAAATATTTTGAATTGTATGTAGGTATTTACTAACATAATACTTAAATATGCAGTAAACGTATTTATGAACAGAAATGTGATCTAGCTCTTAAGTTTCAACATACAAATTCCAAAAGACTGGGCATTTTTCAACTTTAACACCCTGTATCTCGAAAAATAGTCATAGAATTGAGCTGGGCCCATTGACACTTTTGGTGACTAAATCGAGTACAACATACCAAAGTTTCAGAAAATGTAACCGGTCGCCATTTTTTCATTACTTAGGTGCAGAATATTCTGGTATAAAGTTTTGGATTGCAGCTGACGTTGAAGCAAAATATACAGGGATACTCTAGGTGGATATATAGAGACACTGTAACCCCCAGATTGATGGCTGGAACCAATTATAAAGAATGCCTATCATGATTTTCCCCCGGACTTCACCTCTTTGAGATACAGAATTTATTCCACATAGAGTATCCACCCTGTGTGTTGAACGGATTTCCTTACTTGCGCACGGACGATTTAAGACCAACTAATATGTTATTATCTGAACATATTGTGATGAAATTAATGGAACCTTTTCTAGAAAAAGGGGAGGAATGTGACAGTAGGTAACTCTTTACATCTTTCTTTTGGCCAAAAGTTTGCAAAAGAAGTCAACTAGTTGGAATTGTGAACCGAAGTAGAAGATTCTTACCAGCTGCTATAAAAAATCGAGAAAAGATTTGTATTCTACGAAGGTTTTTGTATGTGACTACACTTCCCTAACAAGTTATCAAGAGAAAAGGTCGATAAACTGATTTAGCAGCAGTAAATTTATGGATAATTTACAATTTATGTACTAACGAATACATAAGTCGTCGAAAATATGCTTTGAAACTCGCGGATGAACTCAGGAGTGAGTACGTACGTACAAGAAAATCCACTACATATCAACAGAATGGGTCGTACTTAACAAAGAAGCGAAGGCAATGCCATACAGCATGTGCCAAAAAGCTTTTGACTGTGTGAATCATGATAGACTTATTCAAAAATTAGAAAACTATGAATTCCATAGCTCTAGTTGTAATCTCATTAAATCTTATTTGGTTAAAAGACAACAGTATGTAGTCGTAAATCAGTTCTCCAAGGTTCTGTGCTGGGTCTAGTTTTATTTCTATTATTTATCAATGATTTTAAAATTGGCCTAGATTATTCTGATTTTGTTATGTTTGCTGATGACACTACTCTGCTCACCAAAAATAGAGATTTAAATGATTAATATACGTTCAACGGGATTAGAGCGGTTTACAACTAACAGACTGGTATTAAATGAAAATAAAACGTTTGAACTGATGTTTACTCACCGTGAGGTAACAAATATGAATAATATTGAAAAAATAAAATTTTTAGGTGTGTTTTTAGACCCAAAACTTACTTGGTGTCACCATATTGATTACGTAGCCAACAAAATCACAAAAAACCTGTTGGTTATAAAAAGATTAAGTAGCCTACTGAATTTAGACAAGTTAAAAGTAGCTTATCATGACTTAATAGGATCTGCAATTTGTTACGGACTAATAAACTGGGGCCATACTCACAGTTGTCTCAGAATCTTTGCACTCCAAAGAAAAACTATCAGAATAATGCTGCATATGGGGTTCAGAGAATGCGTTCAACTAAAATTTGCAGAATTGCAACTACTATATATATATGTGTATATATATATATATATATATATATATATATATATATATATATATATATACAAATATATCATTGTGTAAAATTTATTTATGCCAACATTTCTCAATACCAACAGCATTGCAGTTTTCATGAACATAATACTCGGGACTCCTGTGAACTAATAAGGATTGATAAAATCAGATTATGTAGTAGTCGTAATGGCTGGAATTATTATGGAATTAAGTTCTATAACAAACTACCAGTTTGTATGAGACACTTTCCTAGTAATAAATTTTTAAAAATTGTAAAAACTTATCTCATCCGAAAGACATTTTACAGCATTGATGAATATCTTAATGTGAATGTCAACTGTGATTTAAATTATTTGTGACATTTTATATCTTTGCAACTTGTTATGTATTTATGTTGACCTGTATAAAACTAATGTCATTAACACCAAAATAAATAATAATAATAATAATAATAATAATAATAATAATAATAATAATAATAATAATAATGTAAACTCTTGGAACGTATGGTCAATTATCGATTGATGTGGATACTCGAAGAGCGTGATCTGTTATCTCCTTACCAATTTGGACTTAGGAGAGGTCGGTCCACCACGGATGCCGTAGTTTTCATCGAAAATGCAATTAATAACTATTTTCTCCATTGCCTCCATGCCTCTGCCATCTTTGTTGATTTAAAAAGTGCTTTTAACACAGTACGGCATACGGACATTCTCCATCAGCTCTACGAATGGGGATTTAGAGGGAATCTACCAATTTATATAGAAAGATTTCTCTGTAATCGTACTATGCGTGTAAGGATCGGTAAAGAGGTTTCAGATACTCGCCTTCTTAAAAATGGCACGCCACAAGGATCACCTTTGAGTGCCACATTATTTCTTATAGCAGTCAATGCCGTATTGCTATCAATTCCTTCCTCGATTTCTTACTGTGCTTACGCTGACGACATTGTACTCTTTCAGATGAGTCGATCAGTCGATGTTATCAAGGATACACTGCAGATGGGTCTTGTGCAGATTGCGGAGGCTTTAAAGGAGCGAAATTTATCTTTATCTACCACAAAGTCTAGATCTATGCATTTCTGCAGAAAACGTTCGACCTGCATAGAGATACCGCGGTTTACCTTGGGCGACATTTTAATTGAAAACGTAGGTGAATTCAAATATCTAGGAATTCGATTAGATCCACAACTTACGTGGAAGTCACATATTGACAAACTCACGGTTTCATGTAAGAGAAACCTTAATATCTTAAAATGTCTCGCACATACGCGATGGGGTTCAAATCGAGAAGTGCTTCTACGCATACACAAGAGTCTGGTAATCAGCAGATTGGACTACGGATGTGTAGCATACTTTTCTGCAAAAAAAAGTCGTTTAATACCTTTAGACTCCATATACAATCAAGGTATAAGGTATGCTACTGGTGCGTTGAAGTCATGTCCGGCTATGTCTCTTTATGCTGATTCTGGATTAGAGCCACTTTATCTTCGTCGAAAAAAGATCACTGCGTTATATAGATTGAATCTGCATAGATGCAGAAAACATAAAATTTTGTCCATCTTTCAGAAGAATATATTTCAAGCTAGATATAGGATGGAACCAACACGTCATAAATCCTCATCGTTTAGATCATCAATTATAGTGAAGGAAATAAACATACCTGAGAAGGAAATATATTTATCGTGTTACCGTAGATTTGAGCCCTGGCTGTCTAATACTCTACACGTTAATATAGATCTATTACAAATAAGTAAAGACTCTTCACTGGAAACAATAAAGAGGTTTTTCACTGAGGTTATCAATAGATTCATTGGGTATCAGTTAATGTTTACCGATGGGTCCAAGACCCAGAACGCGGCGGGATGTGCTGTTAAGCATGGTGATTCCATAAAGAAACTTATACTTTCTTGCGAAGCCTCTATCTTCTTCTGCAAAGCGTTTGCTATATTAACAGCGCTTAAAATATGCATTGCGGGGAAGAATGACAAATTTTTGATATGCACAGACTCGTTGTCAGTTCTGTCGGCTATACAAAGAGCGTTCACTGAGGACAGAATTATATCAGACATACTTATAGCAAGCAGACTTTTAAAACAATTAAAAAAGCAAGTCATATTCATGTGGGTCCCCAGTCATGTTGGCATCACAGGCAACGAGGAAGTTGACGCTTTAGCCAAAGAGGCAGTTCTAGGACTTGACGCCGAGGTTGCTAACATCTGCAATCTAAGCGACGTTAAAATGTATTGCAAAGAAAAGATCAAAAGACTGTTTCAAGCCGCATGGGAGAGGCACCATACTTACCTGCGAACATTTCAACCCCTCGTTGGACACTCGACATATAGTAACAACCTTACGCCAAAAGAGCAAGTGGTGATATGTAGATTTAGATCGGGTCACACAAAGCTGACCAACGGCTATTTAATGAGCGGTGATTTGCAGCCCGAGTGTGTTGAGTGTGATAAGGCTTTGAATGTTGACCACATTCTTAAGGAATGTCCGAAATATGTTGATCACCAAAAAATTCGTTACAAACAGAATGCCGACATATCTGATAAGGAAATATTGATATTTTGAAAGGACAACGGTCTTCTAGATAAAATATAAAGGTGTCAAGAATGTACAATCAGGTGCGGCTAATGACAACAGAAGTTGATGCCGCTAATAAAACTAAAAAAAAAAAAAATAATAATAATAATAAATCAAGACAGTTGCAAAATCTGTAAAAAAGTAATATGTGGGAAATGCGTTGGCATTATAACTAAAGAAATAATATGGTCAGGGTGTATTTAATACTCATTGTGTATTAGCACAAAAAAAAAATTTCATAGTTTGGGTTTATTATTATGCCTTTACAATGTAATTCTAAACTCTGGCCAATCTGACAGGTATCGTATTTGTAGGTAAATAAATTATAGTTTTTTAGTTTCAAACATGAATTTTGGATTAACTAATTTTAGAATCTATAGTGAAAAAAATGATTTATCAATAATAATGATAGATTTTATATTACATTTACTAAAATAGCTGCGAGTTTATACACTTACCAGATATGAAAATATAAAAATGTACACTTTCACCATTAACACTCATAATAAAATACTTATCTTTTTTGGGATTTTTTAATGGTGTACTTTAAATTATACAATCTAAACGTTTCGATAACACTTACAGTTATCTTCGTCAGTAGTAATGTTTGTTAAAAATTGTTAAAGATGTAGTAAACAATTTTGTCAAATTTGAAAAATTCAAACATAAACATACTTACCAGATAGTTTACAATATTTACCTCAGTGCTTGTTAATGTAGATTTTAGATTTTTTTTCTAGGGTAGGTAGGTTAGGTCCATAGCAATATGATAAATTTCATATATATATATATATATATATATATATATATATATATATATATTCCTATTTCCGAACAAATTTACTAAATTCGTAATACCTTGTGGAAAAAAATGTTTCGGCCATATCTAGTTCAATTATTAATTCATTATTTATGTCTAGATTTTCAGTCGGCAGTTCATTCTCTGCAGTAATATCTCATCTGTCAGCGATGTTTATTTCATTGTTTAGTATGTCATTATTCTACCTTTTTCCTCGTTTGTACGTTCTACGGACCCTTATGATTGGGGGATGCCTTAGTTTCCAGTGCGCCATACGGCAGTCGGGCCACATGTTTATAAGTTCAATCACCACCTATAAAAGTAAACGAAACAATTAGGAAAAATTATTGCTTATGGGATACCACCTATCAGTTGCATCTAGAGGCTGGCCTATTACTTTCGTACCTTTCACAGATTTGTTGAAAATACAAAACCTAACTAACTCGTAGGCCAGCCTATTCCGACTTTGTTTTAAAAAATCCTAAATGACGAAAAATGCTCAAAAAGCCCTCTTTAAAAAAATTAAATACAAAAAAGAATATTTATAAAAAACGTCCTTACTTAAAATAAGACCGTAGGTTCACCAAGTACATCGCATCACCACTCTGATGGCAGCTCTGGCGGAGAAGTTTATGAAACCAGCTTAAAGCTAGTAAGGATATAGAAAATATAGCAAAAAGCAGCGTAAACCTAACACAGTACAATTAATAGTTCTAACATGCCTAACTCCCATTATTACAAAAAATCTCTAGAGAAACTAGAAAGTACACAGCTAACATTACCTGCACAAGAGTAGTGGGAGAGGGTTTGAGTGTTTCTACACATATTACTAGCGGACAGCCACAGTCTTTTTAAAATATACACCCTAAGTCGAACTAACCCGTCTTGTTGATAAAAACAATTCATACTTAAAAAAAATAAAATAAAAAATCATATCACTAAGGGGGGTCGAACCAAGCTTTCCACAACCATAAGCACAATGCATACCGACTGTGCCACCACGCCGCTTGCGTACATTGTTTGAAACCTGTACCGCTCTCGGTCGTCGTGTGATTTGCAAATTCCCTTCCATTATCAACTTATCACAATGCAAATCGTAAAGAGCTCCCCGAACCCGCACACGCACGCAGACACAGATGCAGTTTTTATTTTAAGTCCCTTTAGTCGGAGGCTTTTAGTAAGATAGTCTTGATACACAACTATACATTTATACTGCTACTTTACAAAATGACAGTAGAAACAAGGCATATAATGGGTATAGTGACGGTGCGCAATGGTTGGGGTGGGTGTATTTTGACCTAATTTTGCGTATTTTGGGAAATCTTGTTGTACATACGTCGCGATAGGGGGTTTGATAGAAACCGGAAAGGGCGCCAGACTATTTGAAATTATCACAATCGGGATTGAAATGCCTAATTATTAAAGTTCACAGCTCGTCTAAATACTCAAATAACTAGCTTACCTGTTATCATTATTACAGGTGTGTCCTGGACCTGCAGATATGCTACACCTGAAAGGCTACAAACTTTTGTGTGAACGATTCGTTCGCCGGTATCATGCTAGGTCGTCATCAAATAGACAGGGGGATGCGGAGGACATAGGGATTCATCTATCTCCTCGGGGATGTCGTCATGGAGTTCAGTTAGGATCGCGGGGGTGGTGTTTGAATTTTAGTTTCGGTTTTTCTGTGGGAATTACGGAAAACGGCAGTTATAAGAAGTGGTAAGTATCTGTCGGGTGAGGATTGTGTCTCCAAAGATTCTTTTGTGTGCAAAGTTTCTCTGTAGTGTTTGTACTCTGTGTGTGATGGGTGATATGTTTGCGTGTACCGGAAGGGTAACCAGTGTATGCGTCTGAGTATTCGGCGTTCACAGGAAGCGATAACACGAAAGGATCATTGGGGTTTATATTGGTGTTATGGGTGCTCGGAAATCCATAATAGGGCGGATGTATGTTTTGTAGGGGTTTTTGGGGTGGCAACCTCAGATTCCACCCCGTAGGGCACCCAGTAGGTTTGTTCGGTTTCCTATTCTGTTAAGTGTTTTTTTTACATCGGGGAGCCAATTAAGGTTTTTAGTGGAGAGTATACCTAGGTAGGTGACTTCGCGTTGGAGTGAGAGTCGGCTAGCCTTGGACATTTATCTTCGGTGTAATTAGGATGTCTGAAAAGGATTGTTTCGGTTTTTGTGGGATTGACCTGTTATCCCAGTTAGAGAAGTTCCGGAGGGTTTTAGATATGAGGTGGGAGGCCGTTCTGCTGTTCCGATTAACCGTCTACAAGGCGGTTTCATCCGCAAATTGCGTTACGACTACTCCGGGTTGTGTTACTTCGGGAATATACGAAAAGAGTAGTTTATAAAAGGGGTCGGGTAGGTTAAGTTTGCAGATCTTGTATAGGAGACACGTTCAGTTGGGACGGAAGCCAAATTGGCTGTTTGGAAGGAGATCCTTGAATTCTAGGTGGTCCCTGAGTCGCCTGGGCAGAATCTGGTCGAACCATTTTCCCAGGCAGCTTAGGAGGGAAATGGGTCTGTAGGAGGAGGGTGTGGTTAGGTCGGAGTGGGGTTTGCTTATCATGGCGGTAGATGCCCATTGCCAATCCGTCAGGAAGTGAGATATGATTAGTCATTTATTGTAAATGTCCGAGAGTAATCGGAGGGCTGGGTCAGGTAGGTGCCGGAGGATTTTGCGGTTAAGGCCGTCATGACCTGGGGTTTGAAGCACGAGTTGACCTGATCGGACGTAATGGGGGCAAAGAAAGTATTCTCATTATCGAGTTGGATTATTTCGGGAAGGTTAAGTTTGCGGAACTCTTCAAGGCGACTCTCAAGGAGTGCCTTGAACAGGTAGTCGAACTGGGGATCATCTGGGGACCGGAAAATGGATAGGAGGAGACTGAATAAATCGGCCTTTCCTCGGTCGGAGAAGATTAGGTTGCCCTGAAGATCGGTTAGGTGCGATGTATGGTTTATTTGCCTTCTGGTCAGTCTATTGACCTGTTGCCAGAAGTGTTTTCATTTCTGTAATCTAACTGGAAGGTGGATTTGGTCCAGGCATCTTCGGCGTGTGTGTTTGCTTCTCGCCTGATGAGGCGTTAAGGCGATTGTATTCGGTCTTGAGTGCCGGATTCCTAGATCGCATGAATTGGCATAGATTCATCTTTTCTCTTTGATCAAGTTCAGGATGTGTCATGGGAGCGGTTTGCGGGAAATGTCGATGTTTTTTAATGGGGCAGAGATATCGACCGCTTCCGTAATTATGGAAGTTAGGTCTCTAATGGTTCTCTCGAGATCTGGGGTTGTTTAAAAATTGGGTGTTGGAAGGCTGTTGGAGATGTGTTCGGGGAACACATTCCAGTCTCCTTTCGAAAAAGCTTTAATGACTGCGTTATGAGGAGGTATTGGGGGAGTGGACAAAATTAAGTTTTGACCAGTAGAGGTAGATTATCGTGCTGTCTATAAACCACTCACAATCGAAATAGTGATCTAAGGGTTCTGAAACAATGATGTGGTCTACTATTGAGGTACCTAGATGTTCTAGATAGGTTGGCTGTGTGTTGGCGATTCGCAAAAGTGGAAACTGCAACAGAGTTGATGATAGCCTGTTACCGTTGCCGTTACTTGCGGAGTCACGGAATTGGATGTGGTGGACGTTGAAATCACCTAGGATGACAGCATTAAGAAGGCAAACGAAGTGGGGAAATCTACCTACCTTCACAGAAACGCATTCGAGATGCTGTAGGTGCGCAGGAAGTTGAAAAGAAGTGGATAGGAAGCATTTTTTAATTAAGAGGACGGTTCGGTGGTGGCTGTTGTTTAGGAAGGTGTGATATGTGCTGAAGTGAAGTGTATATTTGTTTATGAGTTTCGTTTCCGTAATGGAAAGAACATGTATATTGCGTTCGTGTGGGAAGTGTTTAAGTAGGGAGCGTTTCCGACGAACGCCCCTGGCGTTAACTGTCCCTGCTAGGATATCCATTTTTGAGGGAGTTTAGGATTGGGTAGTCGGGTTACGGAGACCTTCACCCGATACGCGGGCGCCTATTCTCCGCTGGTAGAAGGATTGGGAGAGCGAATCAAGGGTGCGGGCAACCCTATTTCACTGGTGAAGGAACATGTGGAAAAGGGAGTGTGTGAAGACTTTTAGGAAGTCTTTAATAGTGAGGGGATCGGTGTTGGTAATGGGTTTGAGGTGGGGGGTGTCTTCCGAGTCGGGCTCTTACTCCCACCTTTTCTTTACAATGCCTACTGGGTGGGCTGTGACGATGGTCCCCCTGATTACTGAGCGGTGACGGTTAAACTTTGGCGGCCCGCTCGAGACCGTAACTACTGGGGAATGCTTTTAGTCAAATTCTTCGTAACAATTCGGAAATCTGGATAAGTCGGTGCGGATTGCTTGATTGCTGAACCACTTTGGTTAATATAATTGCGTACACTTAATTTTACACCGCGATCTGATACTATAATTACTTATATGTAGTTTTACGGAACGAACGTTATAAATTACGCAAATTAATTAAGCGGCTTATAAACAGCGAGTTCTCTAGTTATTCTCAAGCTGTCAGCCCGAAAGTCGACATGTTTCGGAAGGGATGTTTTAATTTCCTCCGTAAAAAAACCTGCGACTTTACTCCACTAAGATTAAGTAAAAGCACTGGGCGTTGACACTTAACCCCTTCCTGGTAGGATTCTTAAAGGTACCCCTCTGGATAAACGACACTTTACGATATCTAACCGCGTGTTTGGTGAAACTACTCGGAATCCGTCAATACGGTTGATGGGGAAAACTGCTCCTAACGAAAGTTCTATCAACACGGGCTTTATCAACACGTAACTAGCGTTACGTTACTATGACTCGATTCTACAGTCTCAGACTGTACACACTTCTTTTACTTTTCGCCACATTGGATTTTATCTACATCAACCAATCATTACCATTTACTACTTAAATCTTAAGTTGCGCAAAACGACTTGAAATTCGTGAGCCGAACTGAACAGTGGCATCATAAAAACAAGCTGCCGGTTATCATTGTAATCGATACCCGAAATGTTGATGATGTCTTCTAGACACCGACCCTTAACATGTCGTATTTAAAGACGTAGCTGTTTGAGTACCAAAAATGTTATCTAAAATTTGCTCCCGCCTGTCTCCGAAACATTCAAATACCAAAGAACAATTTTAATACGACATCTATTTTTATAACGACGATCATTATTATGATTGACAAAGTTTACAAAAAACAACTTTTATTTACAACGGAGCTTATCAATGCTCAACTGTCTTAGTAAAGGAAATTCCATTATCTATCGATGTCAATGCGTAAACTAAATTTTAATTTAAAACTCCAATCTAAACTTGATAGTTAAACTAAAAACTTTATTTCGTTCCTAAAATAAGGATTCTAAATACGATTACCATTTGCAACAATTTTAAATATCTTCAAATACGTAAAGAAAACCGTTACTATCTAAAAGCTTCCAAAATTTATGCGTTATCACGAAGTATGCTACATATCAGTTATCCGGAATTATTTACTAACTTATAGCTTCGAAGCTAATGCCAAGTACCCGCTAAAATCACGGCCACGTGACAATACTCTCCATCCGGTGGAGTTTCTAAAGCGATATAATCTATTTAGCAGCGATAGAGTTTGATTACTAATTCCTTCGATTATTTTTTTTTTCGTTTTATTTGGCAATTGCATCATTCTTCAATAAATAGAATAAGTAGTTCTTGTATACTATTCTAATGTTTTTCTTTTAACTGTTTTAAAGTAACTTGCCTACCCCCGTGGTGTGTTGCCTTATGCGCATCGTCCATGTTATCGAAAACCTGCTCCATGTAGGCAAAGAGCTTTATCGGAATTCTTGTTCAAAGGTATAAAGTCTTGACCAACTCTCTGAATGTGCAGGCCTTCTAGTTGGATTTTGTGAATATCAGCTTAGTAATCTATTCACTGCGAGCCATTAATACCTTTTAAATTCTCGAAAATCACATAAAAACACGCACAAGTACAAGCAACGTGCAGTAAGTTAAGACATAAACTCACACTTACTTTGCAAGTAATCCAGTCTGTTAGTTTATAAACGAGCCAGAAATCTTGCAATTTTGGATGACTATAATAAATGGAGTTACCGTATTAGCTAAAGTCATGAATGGTAATTACAAAAACCGTCTAAAATACCTGGTTAACATTAAAACGGCAGCATGAAACGTCGACACTAACCAAAACGAATGTACACTTTGCATACTAACCGGCTAGTTTATAAACTAGCAGTCATCTGTGTGCGTGTTTCTGGGTTTGCGTGTGCGGGCGTGCTTGCTTGCGTGCACGCGTGTTTCCGTGCATAGGTGTAGGTATGTTTGGACGTGAGTGTGTGGATGTGTGCTAGTATGCACGATGACTCCAGAACGATAACACGTAAGTAATTTTGTATTTAAGTTTGTTTCGATTTTTCCTGGAGCTGGTTAGCTTGTGGGAGAAATTCAGCGGATCTGAGGGGTGGTATATTAGAAGCAGTCTTTGGTATCTATCAAATATTCCTGAAACAGCTGTATATTTCAAGGATATAAAAATACTATCTTATAGACTTCAACATATCGATTGATTATGTCGTATGCAATTTGTTGATACAACGCGTAATCTAGCGGCAAAAAACTACTAACGTAAAATTTAAGTACTAGTTCAAATTTTTCAATATATGAATAACGATGCATTTTATAAGAAAATGTGTGAACATATTTTTTAAAGAAAATTTAATTTTAAATAACTTTTTTCTATAAAGTTTCTTAATGTAAAGTGAAATAAGTGTAAAAATCAAATAAATGTGGCTGAAAATGCTTAAACTGTGCTATCCACCATCTTTGGAATTTTTTTAAGTTAGCATCTAAATGTCTAGTAATTAACCTCTATCTGACATATTAAACGTCTGTTTAACATAGATTATCGTTTTTGTTATTACAATGTTGCCTATTTTCGTTATGAACATATTAAAATGTAGGTTGCATAATTATCCTAAATGAAATTTTTATTAAAATTATTTTATTTCTATTAATTTCCACTTTGTAGGTTGGAAGGTCGTGTGTTGTTCCACACTAGATATTTATTTTAACTTTATACTGTCATACCTTTATCAATCCAATTTTTTTCATTTTTCTGAAATGAACTTTTCGGTCGCAAAATGACTAGTTTGATTACTAAAACTGTCAGTTATTTCATTAATTTCTTAAGAGGGGCAATTCACTTTTTGTAGTTCCGTAGATGACGACACTATATACGAGAAGCTAATACGAATTTTTATGAAATTATTATACTTTTTATGCATTTATTAACGATTTGAAAAGAATTCTATTTATGAATATGAAAAATCACTCAGGGGATAGTTGAAACTGTAGTTAATTGATCCATTAAGCAGAAATTGTTTAATTAGACATCAAAGCTCAAAGTTTACAACAATTGCTTACAAGATAATTACGTCACGAATTGCACTTATTTTACATTTCACTTAGTCGAGCTATTGTCATACCAGATAATAACCACTAGAGATAAGTAATTTGAATATGAGTTCAATACTGTAAAACAAACGCAAAGTATTATTTTTGTCGCATTAAAAAATTAAACAATATGTAGTTGTGTAACTTATTGAACTTATTGTATTGAATCATATTTCATTCAACACAATGAAGAGGGAGGGGAATGCATATTTTTGCCTGTTGTCAGTGTAAAATGTTTGTAAACTCGAGTTTGAAGCCTAATAAAAAAAACAACCATTTAAGGGATTCAAATGGGATCGATTACTACGTTAAAGCCTGTTTAATTCTACGTTGTTTGGTTGTAACTCAACAATTTGTAAATTAATTTGGGCAACAATTACTGCGCGTGAACGGTAAGGAGTATCGGCTTTCTTGGGGTAAAAACAACTTAATCAAATCACATGAAATTACTTAACTCTTATTTTTAAAATTTGGTTTTTGTTAACGATTTAGTTTCACGTGGTATTTTTCGGAATGAAAGGTAGTACGAGCATTTGGCTTATACTACTGTATCTCGTGAGTAGAACACCAACAACTCAACTTTCACTTTTGATGTTGGGAATTCCCAAGGTCTCCCACGTAGGGCCATATTTTGACCTTGAGACTGACTTCGGATTTGACCTTGAGACTGACTTCGGATTTGACCTTGGGGCCTGGTCTTGGGGTTTGTCTTAGCTCGTAAGACAGGTATAGGAACTTGTTCTCGGGTCTGAGCCCCTCTGATCAGAATTTGCATTTTAATAAGAGACCCTAGTCTAAAAATCGAATATGAATGAAAATGGTGAAACTGTATTGTTGATACCTTACAGAGGCGGGTAGCCTTGGAACTTTTTTTTTTAATTAGCAATAATTTATATCTATTTCTATCTATCTAATATAAGTGACATGGATAAATGTTTTTGTTTTAGATGGTGATTTTATTTTTCGTAATGAATTTATTATAAAATAGACTGCATAGTTATCCTAAAAAATGTTAAACACAGCTTAAATGTACGAACCTGATTATATTTAACACACACTTATTGTAATTTTCTATTCACCGTTCGCGTTAATTACAAGTCGTTAGCGTGACCATGCCTGTGTGAATTTATTTATTTATAACTTACTTTAAAATGATTTCACCTTGAGATATCTTTCTAATATTGCTGTCCTAAGACTTGTTAATATTACCAAATCTACTTTCTGGTTTTGAGTTAATTACTATTGGCACCTTGTAAATTATATAACCCCGTCAATTTTAACAATCTATGATAAATTACGTAAAATTGTTTATTGATATAAAATACTCAGACGTAGACCTTAACCATGTCGATTATGTTCTATGCAATTTTTGGTACAACGCATAATTTAGCAACACAAAATTCATAAGGATGAATTTAAGTGTTATCTCAAATGTTTCCAATATCTGAATAACGACCTCGAGATTGTAAAAAAGTCACCTTCGGCATAAAATGGCGGATTCATGCATTGTAATCGATAAAATTTTGAAATGACCCTGTATTATTGATATTATATAGAAGCGGTGGGACTTGGAATTTTTAAGTTAATATGTATTTATGTCTATTAATATAACACAAGGTAAGTCTAAAAAGTATGAATGAAAATGGTTAAACTGTATTATTGATATCTCATAGAAGTGATGGACTTGGGATTTTTAAAGTTATTATGTATTTATGTCTAGCGATTTCACCATGCAGTCAACCTTTAGCCTTATACTTGCACATATTATTTTAAAATAAATGAGTAATTAAGTAACAACAACGACAACATACTTATTTTACCGTAAGAAAAAGTCACCTTCAGCTGGATTTGAAGCTTGCCATAAGCCAGGCCTTGGACTTGGCCTTGAGCCTCGGAAAAAGATACTATAAAAACGGATATTTGAGTTTAGTTAGTAAGTAAGGGGGAAACCCCGTGGCTCAAAATTTGAATTTGTTTTCGTCGCCATCTAGTGGTGTATGAGCTAATGAATATTTTCTGTAATAGATATGGCGCCACCATATTTCTAGGACTAATTGGGGTTTTTGTTTGTGGCGCCATCTAGTACTGTATGAACTATTGATTGTTTTCTGTAATAAAGGCTGATCGTGCTAGTCTCTCTCTCTCTTTCTTTCTCTCTCTTGTCTCCCTCGAAACAGGGTTTTAGATTTATAAAACAGGTTGGAACGTCCGTTAGGAAAATAAGGTTGTTAATAAAAAAATTGAAGGAAAATCTAGCGTTTGAAAATATATTTTAAAACCAATACATCATTTATTTAATCACATTTTTTATCGGTCTTCTTCTTCTTCGACCGTGATTCGTCGCTATCATAATCATGGTTTTGAGATGCGTCCTCCTCCTCTACCTCATCGCTCTTTTTCTTCTACGAATCATCAGCATCATCTTCGATTTGATATAAATTCAGCTCATCCACTTCATCGTTTTCATCAACATCTTGAACGGTTATGTTGTAATAGTTTATTAACAGTAAAATCTTTAATGTCCGCTGATGTTGGCCCATGGACAGGAGAATACATTATAATAATGCTCACTCGAAAAATTTCGAGAGAGAGAGAGGGGGGGAGGGAGAGAAAGAGAGAGAGAGAGAGACGAAAGAGCCGAGACAGGAGAGAGATAGGAGCGTGACGAGAGAAAGAGGGAGACGAAGAAGACGAGAGAGACCAGTGACCAGACAGGCGTGAGAGACGAGAGAGAGGGAGACCAGAGAGTCGAGAGAGATGTGAAAGATGAGAGACACCGAAATACGTCGATTATAGAGCTTGCAGTTTTCAACCACAGAACTCCAGCCCAGCGATATCATGCCTGCTTGCCAAATACAACGATAACCGTCTGTACAGAATCATATCCGTCAGTATATATTTATTTAAATTTCACATATCGCAAAAAAGATCCGTACTGCATGTCATAACTCAAAATTGTTACTCACAATGTACCTGTTTCGAGTAAATTTCGCACTGCAGGCTTATGCATAGTGTACGCTTGTTGTTTCTGTAACCACGCTCTAATATTTTCCCTTGGGGCATGGTTACAAATCTAACCTGGCAGAGGTAGTTCTGCTAAGACGGCTGCGAAGTCTGTTTCGGCAACCCCCACTCCAAACTTCCCCGAAGATAACCGATCCTATCCTAACATTGGCGAGTGCGCTCGTGCACAATACCCAAGGCCGGCAACATTCGCGTTTCTCGAGTTTCGCTCGCTCGTTAAAGTGTAACCACTATCGAGTGAGCATTATTATAATGCATTTTCCTGTGCCAACATCAGCGGACATTAGATATTTTACTGATCTGTTAATAAACCTTTACAATATAACCGTTCACGACGATGATGTGGATGAGGTGAACGTATCTCAAATCCAAGATGATGGTGAACGCACGTTCGGACCTGTTTTATATATTTAAAACCCTTTTTCGAGGGAGACGAGAGAGAGAGAGGCCAGCTCAAGGAGACTTTTTCTCACGGTAAAATAAGTATGTTGTCGATGTTGTTACTTAATTACTCATTTTTTTAAGTAATGTTTGCATGCATGATACTGAAGGTCGACTTCAAGGTGAAACCGCTAGACATAAATACATGTTAACAGAGAAAAATTCCAAGGCTGCTACTTCTACAAGATATCAATGATACAGTTTAACCATTTTCAGTCATGTTTAATTAATTTTAGACTTACCTTGCGTTATATTAATAGACATAAATACATGTTAACTTAAAAAAAATTACAGGATCACCACATCTATAAAATATCAATAATACAGGGTCATTTCAAAATTTCTTCCATTATAATGCATAAATCCTCCGTTTTATGTTGAACGTGACTTTTTTACAATCTCGAGGTCGTTACTCCGATATTGAAAAGGTTTGAGCTAACAATTAAATTCAACCTTATGAATTTTTTGTTGCTAAATTATGCGCCGTATTAAAAATTGCATAGAACATAATCGATACGTTCAAGATCTACGTCTGGGTATGTTATATCCATAAACAATTTGGATTGTTAAAATTGACGGTGTTATATAATTTGTAAGGTTTCAGTGATAGTTAACTCAAAACCTGAAAGTAGATTTATTTGGTAATATTAATATTTATTAGGACAGCAACAATAGAAAAATATCTCAAGGTGAAATCATTTTAAAGCGTGTTATAAATAAATAAATTCATAAACACTAACGAACTTGTAATTAACGCGAAAGGTGAATAGAAAATTACGATAAGTGCCTCTCCTATACCTATCTTACAAGCTAACATTAGGATCCTTATTCAAATTTCCATCGAAGGCCCTGAACCCCAAGACCAGGCCCCAATGTCAAATCTGTGGTCAGTTTCAATGTCAAAATATGGCGCCTGTGCAGATTGGCCTTGGCAATTCCCAACGTCAAAAGTGAAAGTTGTGTCGGTGTTCTACTCCTGTGTCATGTTAGTAACACATTGAGAATAATTTCAAAACCATAATAGGTTACGTTTCTTAAAAACAATTTTCAGTTGATTGGCATTTTAATCACTGTACCTTTATTGCCGAGATCCGGAACGTTTCATTCGTTAGAATGTTTCTATACCGTTGCAGTGTTGCAAACAGTAGAATTCATGGAACTCCAGAATTAATAGCACTAATGTTACAAATATGATTTCACGTTATGTATAAATATTTATTTCCCAACACGTTTCAATACCACGTATTATCAAGAAAAAGTATATAAGTAAAATTACAAGAAGTAGTTATAAGATCAACGTGTTCGTTCATAAAAGGAATTTTATGTTCATGTTTATACATTTCGATTAATTTATCTTTTTTATTGCAAAAATAAAAAATGTAATATTGCTTTGTGAAGTCATAAAGTGATTGGCATAATTTGGTTTGTCTGCGTGTTTATATTTGTTACATCTAATGTGTTTTTTGTATCTAATGTCAAAGTTCCAATACAAACAGAATTACAGGGTGTGAAGTTCATTGCAAATATCCGACTTCAAAATGACGTTGTTTAATGCGCTACTGTTATACGGTCACACCGCACTAGGCATCGTGCAGGCCTTCCGAGGTAAGCGGGTTGCCAAGCCAACTGCTGTGGAAATGGACGGGGTCTATATAAGAAGTAAAATGATTAAAAGGTGGTTTCAAACACCTAACACCATGAATCAACAATCAACAACACTCGATCCGGGAAAAATTGTCTCTAGGTGCCACCATAATCTTAAATTATTCTAAAATAAATAGTCTTAGGGGAGGTGTTAAGTTAATTCTACCTAACTGTGGTAGACAGAATTGTATCCTACTCAATAAAACCATACGTAACTCATGTTCAATCACGCTTTCACTTTAATAGAGTACGTTAAATTTTGACTCAGTGAACTTAATGCACGTCGATACAATTTAAAAAATCTTTAAGTACAATTCCCCTTTGAAATTAAATTATCCAAAGCTTAATAAAATTTTAAAGTATTAATCACACCCTGTATATTCGGAAAATCAAAGTAATAAAATGTTATCTGGATACTTTTTAAGTTACCTTCGTATACACGTAGATTAATATTTATAACTGTCATAAAAATTCTGAAATAAATAAATATCACCCAATTTAGAAAAATAGTACTGCGGTCTATTAAATTTTAACCGCACAAACTGTAATTCGTATTTAAACATGTTAAAGTCGTAACTTCGTTTGTGAATCATATATATGTTTTATCAAATATTAATAGAATAGTTTCTCTTTAAAACTGTATTTAAACATTCACCAATATAACTGAACTGTAATAATTAAAATAACACATTTCTGCTTAATATATATCTTGTTATCAGTGCTTTGTGTTTAATAGCTGCAAAAGAATTCCAAAATAGTTTTAAGAGCCCATTAATTTAATTTAGTACGGAGAGTAATGGTAACAATTAAAATACTTTCCTACCAAATTACAAATACTTCCTAACCTTTCAAATTTAGTATAGTTGATCATTTTTTAGTTAACCATATTGTATTTTTTGCGAACCTTATGGTTACAAGGTAAAGTAACAAATTTATTAAATCTTTCGAGATTAACAGACACAATTTCTTTGCTTAAGTAGGATATATCTAATTAGTTTCATTATTCTCATTTGCAGCATTTCTGTTCATGACATATGTACAAGGTTCATTTGTAAGTATGCTGTGAACCTGAAATTCTGTATTTTGAAAGCACCTTCTTAGATCTTTGTAATATCAGTTTCGTTTGACGCATTATATTACAGGGAAGTTTCCATTTGCAATATCGTTTCGTAGATGTAATTAATCTAGTAAACAAATAGTATATAACGATGTATGCCATCTACGATGTACTAATTTTAGCTGTATAGTTAAATTTATATATAAGCAGATAATGTACCTACTATGAAATCTATAGTTTCTTTCTCAGAGATGTGCTCCCTAAAAGTAGTATTAGTTTAAGATTGCGTCGATTCAGTTGTATTCAAAAACACCTACATACGTAGTTAGAAGTACTGACCTTGAATGGATAAAAGGCGTGCATTTTATATAACATATAAATTATATGTTTCAGGATCAGGGGTAATTGCAACTAGCACAATTAGTAACAAGGTAAACAGAACCAATAATAATTAATGCAAAGCAATTTAATAAAATTTGTGAAAACTCAGAAGTATAAGCCTATTATCATTTATCACATTTAATAGAATATTAAATCTTAGTAAGTAAATTTTAAAGAAAGCGCTGAATACCTAATTAGATACATTATGAAAATAAGAAAATACAAAGACCATCTCATAAAGCCAATGCTAAAGTACTACTTATTCAATAAAACAATATACAACTGTGAGCGTGTGCGTATGTGTGTGTGTGTGTGTGTGTGTGTGTACGTGCGCGCGTGCGTGCTTGCGTGCGTACGTGGCTGGGTTCGTGCGTGCGTACGTGCATGCGTGCGTGCGTGCATACGTACGTGCGTGCGTGGGTGCATGTTTGCGTGCGTGCTTGCGTGCGTGCGTGTGTATGTGTGCAAATTTGTGTGGGTGTGAGTGAGTGCGTGCGTATGTACGTGCGTGAGTGCATGCGTGCGTGCGTTAGTGCGTGCTTGAGTGCATGCGTGCTTGAGTGCGTACGCACGTGTGTGCGTACTTAATACAATTGAGATTGAGTGAAACTTCACGAACTCAAAAAAACCCAAATCGTTTCGAGACTATCGGACAATTAGACTTTCGCACTTCTTTCAAAGTTCTGAAATTTAAATAAGCTAAACGTAACCACCAGTCCCCATCAGCTTCAAAATCTCGTGCGAGTGGGACTCTCACAGTCCAAAAGGTAAATAGCTTCGATATAATCTCGGCTAATCTGAGGCAGTGTGGGAGAAGGTTTGAATTACTTAACATTCAGTTATATGAGTTTCATGATGTGCCCGATTTATTTCTTAGTGCACATGTCAAATTGTACTATGCTGGTCCCAGCTTCCGCCTTCTTCTGTCGAAATTTGGCCCATTTTTTAACCCAGATAGTCAATGCACAAAAATATAGTATCGATTATTGTGGCAAGGGTAAATCATACCGCTTAATTATTTATCAAAGATAAAAAAGGCAACGATGCAAAGATATGTAGAGTATACGTATGATTTTCTTACATATGCAGTTTATCTCGAACTGAGATAAAATTTAAATGATTTGTCAGTGAACGTAGCATTCCGCTTAAAATTTATTTCGATAACGGAATCACTTTCCGCGGTGCTGAGCACAAAGCGCAACGTTTCTTCAAATTTGTGAAGAACCAGCATCTTATACTTATATGTTTTAGAATAAATTAGGCACGGACCATCCTGTATGTAAAATTTCATAAGTTTACGCGATATTGCACAACAAATAATTTATTCATCACTGCTGACGTGTATTACTAAGAAACCGTAAGTTTCTGCACGTCAGAACGATTTTAACCAATCATGTAACGGTATTCCCCGCACGGTAGCCGCGAAGCCGCCCACCGATACCCCTTTATAAACTCGCGACGCGCATAATGAAAAGGAGAATCGAAGTAGATTCCCGTTAAGCCGATATCCAGCAGCCGCCACCGTTGACCGTTCCAGAACTCAGTAGCCTCCGCCGTTCCGTCTGCTTAGAGTAAACACCGACCTGTTGTTCACCGACGAAGAGTCCTTCGCGATCGGGCAACCTAAAGCTCAATACCGCGATTGAAAGACACGTAAGTGGTAAAGTTATACATTCTGACAATTCACATTCAAACACTGCAGACCGTAAATACTTCCGGGCTAAGCACCAGGAGTTTTACAAAGCACACAAACACCTAGAGGCACGCAGGGTAGATCCCGACGTATCTCGACCGTAAATACTTCCGGGCTAAGCACCAGGAGTTTTACAAAGCACACAAACACCTAGAGGCACGCAGGGTAGATCCCGACGTATCTCGTCACCACTTGAGGGTGAAGGGTTGTTACAGGGCTGTAAAGACCTACGACCTTTCTCTTAGTATATACAGTAAAGACAGGCCGTCGCCTTCGTTTTCTGGAAATTACTGAGACCCCGCTCGAAACTCACACACTTACTGCATACAGATAACACGTAATAACCACATATGGTGTCTTTGATTAGTAGAGGAATACCTCCATAACCTGTAGTATAAATTTGTATATAAATATAACCATCGTAAATACCTGGTGCGAGAACGTTTGTAAATAAATTAAAGAGTACGTAGATTATTCGATCTTTACGTAAACCACTTAAAGTAATATTAAATATTTCGTTCCCTAGTTTAATTATCAATAATTAAACTTAGTATAGAGTAAGTAGTATAGAGAGTAATTCATTTAGATAAATAATCTAATTGCCTACATTAAACCGGTAATAATTAAAGAAAGATTGTCCGAATACATCGAGGTCGTATACGAGCATTTCGCGTGTATTACTTCCAGGGAGTAGAACATCCTTGCTGCAGCGCTTCAGAGTTACTGGCATACAAACACGATATCGATTTTCTCAAACGAATCGGGTTCAATGCGCTGGCGCTTCGAGCAACCACTGCATCGAACAACACTCGCTACCGTACATACAGGACCGTATCCTAAACTGTATCTTTTAGGTAAGGATTAAGTTAAAAAGACTATTTTTGTTTACAGAAGCGATTACGCACCCAGTGACACCAGGACCTGGACAAGGGAGTTCGCATGTACATGTTTTGTTGAATACGTTCTTATTTTCTTTATTGTAAATATTTATTTAATATACCTGTTAAAAATGCTTTACGAATTTTATTTAAGGT
>JARFJB010002396.1:542500-555000 GCA_036346205.1 Vesta saturnalis | reverse complement strand
ACGGACACGGACACGGACACGGACACGGACACGGACACGGACACGGACACGGACACGGACACGGACAGACGGACACGGACACGGACACGGACACGGACACGGACACGGACACGGACACGGACACGACACGGACACGACACGGACACGGACACGGACACGGACACGGACACACACGGACACACACAGACACGACACATAGACACACACACACGACACACAGACACACACACGACAGACACACATACATACAGACACACACAGACAACACACAGACACACACACAGACACACACAGACACACAGACACAGACACACACACACAGACACAACAGACACATACACAGACACACACACACACACACACACACACAACACATAACAACATACACAGACAACACTAGACATACAGACAAATATAGACACACACAAGACATACACTAGACATATACTAGACATACATAGACACACATGACATAAACATAGACATACACAGACAATACACAGATACACACATAGACATACACAGACATACACAACAGATATACACACAACACATATGACACACAGACATCAACACAGACACATACACAGACACACACATACGACACACAGACAATCACACACAGCATAACACAACACACACATAGACATACACAGACATACACACATCAGACATACACACAGACACACAAACATACAACAACACACAGACACACACACTAGACACTACACACAGACATACATATATAGACATACACACACAGACACACACACACAACAACACACAGACACACACACAGACACACACACACAGACACACACACACACAGACACACACACACAGACACACACACAGACACACACAAGACACACACACGACAACACACACACACACACAAGACACACACAGAGACACACACACTGAGACACACACACTGAGACACACAACTGAGACACACACTGAGACACACACACTGAGACACACACACTGAGACACACACACTGAGACACACACGAGACACACACGAGACACACACGAGACACACACGAGACACACACGAGACACACACGAGACACACACGAGACACACACGAGACACACACGAGACACACACGAGACACACACGAGACACACACACACACACACACACACACACACACACACACACACACACACACACACACACACACACACACACACACACACACACACACACACACACACACACACACACACACACACACACACACACACACACACACACACACACACACACACACACACACACACACACACACACACACACACACACACACACACACACACACACACACACACACACACACACACACACACACACACACACACACAACACACACAGACACACACAGACACACACAGACACACACAGACACACACAGACACACACACAGACACACACAGACACAGACACAGACACAGACACAGACACAGACACAGACACAGACACAGACACAGACACAGACACAGACACAGACACAGACACAGACACAGACACAGACACAGACACAGACACAGACACAGACACAGACACAGGCACAGACACAGACACAGACACAGACACAGACACAGACACAGACACAGACACAGACACAGACACAGACACAGACACAGACACAGACACAGACACAGACACAGACACAGACACAGACACAGACACAGACACAGACACAGACACAGACACAGACACAGACACAGACACAGACACAGACACAGACACAGACACAGACACAGACACAGACACAGACACAGACACAGACACAGACACAGACACAGACACAGACACAGACACAGACACAGACACAGACACAGACACAGACACAGACACAGACACAGACACAGACACAGACACAGACACAGACACAGACACAGACACAGACACAACACACACACACACACACACACACACACACACACACACACACACACACACACACACACACACACAGACACACAAGTATAAACCGTTTACCACATTAATGTGCCTGCTTCAGAAAATTTCTTGACCCCAGACCTGATAAATTTTGATAGATCCCTTCCGCATCTCCTGTGTAGATTCCCCAATTTTTTTCAGTTAAGGGAAAAACCCCAGTATATATACCGCGTGAAGGTATACGTTTTCCTGATAAGAGTTAAACCAATTTAGTATAGCCCTTCTATCATGTTAGACTTAATTTGATAGGTCTCCTGGTTGTTTTAATTAGGAACTTTGTTTAGCACTTATTGTGCCCGTAATTGCCCAGAAAGCTGTAATCAACTTTTTGACCCTGACAGTAAGAGGGCATGAACGAACCTGTCCTGCATACAGGGTTATCCATATAAGATGATGAGCCTGACCTGTTAAATATGCAACCCAAAATACTATTTATAAAGCTAACTGGATCCCTTTTGCATTTCCATATTGCACATAAAACAGATAGCATTTAACGTCGGTCTCAATTGGTCAAAACTCAAAATATGACGGAAAAAATTTCCTTTCTAATCAAAATGTAATTTCAACAATAAAAAATTAACATCAAAGGAAAGTGCCAGGTATGGTACAAAGACTTAAGGTAAGTGCTGAAAATGTCTTCCGTCGTTACGTTCACATGTTGCAATTCGATACAAGAATGATCTCTTTACTCTACGTAACAAATCGGGAGTTACAGCTTTGTAGACTTCCCATTATTACTAAATTATTAATTATTACTAAATTTTGCCTCATCGCTGAACAAAATATGATTAATAAAATCAGAGTTTAAATTCTGCTCTAGACCAAATGAAACTGAAGTGTTTTGGGGTAATCTGTTGGTTTTAACTCCTGGAGAAGGTGAACATGGCAAATTTTGTCGTTTGGAGATCGACGTTCGGGATAAGGCTCTGGATACAAATTTGCTGTAACAACAGGATTTTTTTCGGCATTCCCAAAAATCAGTGTTGTCCGTTCTCTCATCGTTTGAGAACATTTTACAGTAAATACGAACGAAAAAATTCGACGCCAATTATCAAACTACTTGGATTCCTGATTCGATTCAATTTTTAAATACCAAAAAACAATGTGGCCTTAGTAAAACGTATTTTGGGTTGCATTTTTACCTGGTCAGGCTCATCATCGAAGGTGAATAATTCTGTATATTCTGGTAACCCGACATCTCGTCTAACCTTGTCCCGATCAGATTTGTTAAGGAAATCCCCAAGTCATTTGCATTCTAAATGTACATCCTTTCTCTTAATTAATAATTCCACTTGGTCCAAGGCAATAACATCTAAATCGCTATGCGTACCACAGCAAAGAAATCATTAGCATTTTCAGTTAACAATTGGTCTTCCACAAAATGTATATAATTTCATTATCATTAACTTAATCCCGTTTAGTATACTCTCGTAACTGAGTAGTTGTATTTTACCCTGTAAATAATAGATCTGAGTATATCCTGTTACAATTGTCCAGTACACTTAGAATAGCTTAACCGTAAGACATAAAATTAAATACGTAAGCTTAGAAATATTGGTTTTATTTCTACGTAACATTCACCTAGAGAAATTTCTGCAGAAATTTATAACGCAGGCTGGTAACATGGGAAGAAAGTCCCCTTTAAACCGTTACCTGTCAGAACCTATTTTAAAGTTTTAAGATTGCCTATTTTGGTGGGATTTTGTACTAATAAATAGAGTAAATTAGAGTTGTAAAAAAACAAAAAATAGATGGGTTACCATGACCACCGTCAAACTAAGGGTGCGGCCTTTCCATCTCTTAATAAATTTATTTGTCGAATAAGTCCCTTTGCAATTGTACACCGAGGCCCACAGCAAGCCCCTTCACCCGCTCGACCCGCACGGGCCCTGCACCATGTATATACGATCTAAGTTTAATAATTAGTGTGTAAATAATACTGTAATGAATAGTAAACGATTAAGTGTGTAAATAGTACTGGACAATAGCGACTACACCAAACATATAATCTACCCACCTGAACTATTAAATGAATTGCTATATCATACGAAATTCATAAAAATATTAAGGTAGTCAGAGGATGTTATTGTTTTGTTTGTCGAATAGTGGACGTACTCACGTTAATCACTTTTATACTAAAAGTAATATTTTAAATTATTATAATTAAACGTTTTGTTTTAAATATAACCGTTATTCATGTTAATTACCATAAGTCACTAGGGGTAAGCAAAATAACCCTTGCCTCGTTTATTTACAAATCCTTCTCCGTGCTTTTTTATCCCTACATACCTCCTTTAGCTTCCGCAATATTCATACATTGTCTCTGACATGCCTTTTTATTTTTAAAACTTCTTACCTTTATTTTTTTTATCATACATTCTACTGCATACAGCAGGCCTTACCTCTAACGTCATCTTAACCTTAATCTTGCGTTGTTCATTATTTCGGTGTAACCAAACCAACGTATTGTACTATTTGTATACCTACCTATCATCGTCTTTTCTTCGCCACACTCCCTCATTATACAGTACACTCATTCTTCATTTGATGCCTTCTAGTCTTATCGCACGTGCTTCTCAGGAATCTCATACCCACGGCATCTATTTTGCTTTCGTGCATTTTCTGACATACCCATATCTCACTTCCATGCAGTAGCGACAAGATATGCCATTATAGATTTCTCGTTTCGCAGTTACGATCATGCTTTCGTCTTGCATTATCGTCCATATACTTCCAATCACTTTCCTTCCAGCATGTACCCGTCGTCCAATCTCGTCATACATTGTACCACCTGCAGTTAACATTCTATCTAGATGTACTAACTAGTTCACTTGCTCTACAATTTCTTCATTTCATTATACCTTCCCGATTGAACCCCACAATCTTTGTTTTGCTCGCGTTTACCTTTAGGATCATGCTCTCACAGACTATACCATACTTCCTCAGAGTTATTTGCAGCTCATCAACATCCTCACTTAATAAGTCTATGTCATCCGCATATACCAGAACTCGTACGTTTACGTCACCAACCGTTACACCGTTTGTATCGGTATATGCTTGACTAACACATTTATCCATGCATACATTGAACAACCACGGTCACATGAAACAGCCCTGTCGCACTCCTTGCTCAATATAAGTATTTATTTTCACCTACTCTCATCCTAACGCATGTTCAGCTATCGTTATACACTGGCCTTATACCGTTTATTAGACCTTTACTTACGCCATGTTCATTTAATATTTCCTACAGTTTCTTCTTATTCACTCGGCCACATACTGTCTCCTGATCTACAAACGCTCACTTTTCGACTACCTGCCGGATAGCAACCATTTGATCAACACATCCTCTACCTGGCATGGGGCCACCCTGCAAATCCCAAATATTAGTTTGGATAGTTTCACGTATTCTATCAGTCTGCACTCTTCCAAATACTTTACCAGTTACACCAAACAGACTTATTCTACTGTAGTTTCTGCAATCACTCTTGTTTCCCTTACCCTTACATAGTGGTACAATGATTGCGCTCTCACAATCATTTGACACTTTTTCACATTTAAGGCATACGTTGAATAATTCACACAATCTTCGCATAAGCTTTGCACCTCCATATTTTAGCATTTCACCAGTGATTTCATCCACGCCTGCTTCTTTGCCGTTTTTCAGCTTTCCTACCGTTTTCTGTATTCCATTTAATCCAATATCCTCCTCAGTTTTATTCACTATTACTTCCAGATTCTCTTTATTAAACTCTTCAGTCTTATTTTCCTCACTCCTGTACATCTTTCTGAAATATTCTTGCCAGAATTTCCTCACTTTACTTTCATCCCATACCATTTCGTTGCTCCTATTTATCACTCCTACAGCGTTCTGTTTGGCACACGGTTTGTATTTACGGCACATTTTCAGAAGTGTTTCCTGTCTCCCTCAAAATAATTCTGCATTTTCCCTCCTTCCATAGCCATCATTTCCTTTTTACCCATTCTCACTGCCTCATTTGCTTTTTTGTTTCTTAATCTGTGTACCTCATATAATCGCTTTTTCTCATTTGTTGCAGGAATCGTTGCCATTCACGCGTCTTCTTTCTTACATACTGCCTTTTTTGTGGACTTATTCCAACAAGCATATTTTTTCTGTCTGGTCGCATTTTGAACCTTTTATGGACCATTATCACGAAATTTTTGAACACAGACCTGCATTTTCAGAATAGTTTATTTTAGGTAACTTTCCGTTGTGTTTAATATTTTATAAAATAAGGAAAAGTACTGAAATAAAATATGGTTAATTATGGAACATTGAGGTTACCTATTTAAATGATCATTATCAAACACTGCCAAAATACATATGTATAATTTCCAAAAAAAAAATTGATTCTTCCAAGCTGATAAAACGTTTTTCATGAATCTCCAAAAATATATAATATCTTACAGTTCTCTCTGCCACATCATAACAACGATGTGATGTTCTAAAAAAGAATAATTACTAGGCGGCTTTGAAAAAAACAAAAATAGACGGTTTTGAAGTAATTCCGTATCTGACTCAATTTTCTACTGGTATTAGTATTTAACTCTGAATTAGTTAATTTCTGGTAGTTATCAAAAAATTGTGGCAGAATTTTCAAATGTAGAAAAATATGATATACTATCGTGTTACATTCCATGTCAATAAAATTCCACAGAAGCGGAACGTACGTATTTAAACAAATATCCAGAGAGGCAGCAGCCTCATAAAACCACATTTAGGAACTTGTCAGTCAATTTAACAGAACATGGCGAATTTAAAAAGCCCGTAAATTCCCGTAAAAAAACGTTGCAATGAAGAAAAAGCAAATAATGTTTTATTAGTTGTTACGGAAATTCCAGAAATTTCTACACAACACATTGAGCAAACAATTGGAGTGGCCCATTCAACTCCTCATTTTATTTTACAAAAGAAAAAATGCGTCTATTTAAATTTATAATTTGTCAGGGACTTCGACCAGAAGATTCAGCGAGGGGCAGAGAGTTCTGTGAATTTGGTCGGATGAAAGTCACGTGACCATTAATGGAATTTTCAACAGAATAAATGCTCATTATTGTGCGAAAGAAAATCCTAGAGTTTATAAAGTGCGCAGACATCAACGCCGTTTTAATATGTAGGCTGCAATATTCGGAATGCGAATAATAGGTCCATTTTTCACAGAGGTGCAGAGAGTTCTGTGAATGTTCAGATAATGAGCAATTTCCATATAAAATCATTTGGTCGCATGAAAGTCAGGTGACTAATAATGGAATTTTTAACAGAAGAAATACTCACTATTGGGCGAAAGAAAATCCTACAGTTAGAAAGTGTGCAGACACCAACACCGTTTCGGTTTTAATATGTGGGCTGCAATATTCGGAATGCGAATAACAGGTCCGTTTCTCTATAACGGATTTTTAAATTCTGAACGCTACTAAAATTTATTAGAAAATGAGGTAGATGCAGGTTTAGCTGATTTACCTCAAGCTGATATTAAAGATTATTAGTTTTTACAAGACGGCGCTCCGGCACATAATTCCAGAGCCGCCCAGGAATATTTATCGGCAAGGTTTTCAGCAAGATGGATTGAAACATATTCGATAGTAAGATGGCCAACGCGGTTCCCCGATAGAACACCTCTTAACTTTTGTCTCTGGGGATATGTCAAAAATTATATTTACAGACAAAATATTGAAAATGATAATCAATTACGGAACTTAGTCGAAGCATTTGAAAGTATTACGCCTCAAATGCTTCACAATGTTTTGAATTCAACTGTAAGACGGTGTTATTTGTGCATTCGTAAATATTAAATTATGGTGTCATCATCATACGGGAACTTCTTGAAAATGCAGGTCAGTATTAAAAAATTTGGTGATGGTGGTCCATAAAAGGTTCAAAACGCGATCAGACCATCAAATGTGATACATTGCTGAATTTGTAATAAAAAACCTTTCAGTCAGTGTTCAAAATATCAGGACCGTATTGATGCTGGCTATAAAAATAGGAAACGTCCGATTGAAAAACTGACTATGTTTAAGATCGTAACAAGTTGCTATGAAGGAGTGTGTATTTTTTCTCAAGCATTTATGATAACGCCAAAAAAATAAAATAGATATTTCAAATATCTCAAAAAGAAGAAATCACACAATCGATTTCTTTGTCATTTTGTTGGCCCCCTAATTATACAACTTTTTCCCATTTAACCGTAGTTTTATCTTTTACCATTTCCGAGATCCCCATAGTGAGAATCCTTATCTTGATATAGTATATATATATATATATATATATATATATATATATATATATATATATATATATATATATATATATATATATATATATATATATATATATATATATATATATATATATAATATATATTTACATTTTCGATTACGTATAAGAACAAGTTATTTGTTTATTTAATTTATATTTATACTTTACATTCTGGATTCGATTTAGTTACTTTTTATCATTTAAGGTAATAAAAAGAATTCTTGTAACAATGATTATGTTTGGCTTTGCTATAGAAAGGGGTCTATTACAGGTATTAAGCATGAACTGGCCGCTTACTTCAATGTTAAGAGCTGTACATTTTTTGAATCACATCTGGCATGTCTTGTATTTTATCCTACTGTTACATATACGTACTTATAGTTGCTTTATATACCCCGTGCTACAGTGGGATAGATTAATTAGTTCTCTTTATTTTTATTGTTATTACAAAACCTTAGACAAAAGGGTGGTATTGCGCTTTAAGTTTTCTTTACGTTTACATGAGTTTTAACAATCGTATCTGGCATGGGTTTTGCAGGAACCGTACTTTTCGTAGAAATTCAATGCTATAGCAATCCTAAATACTATTTACGCGCCTTTTTTTACTATAAATCCATTTAACACGTTACTAAAATTCTACTGGCTAGATTATTATTATTTTTGTTTATTATTAATATTCAAACTGCTGGGTTGTAATCTGTTCAAAAACTCTCCCTTGCTATGCACTACTTGATTGATTTTTCAGCAGCACATGTTACATTAACCGAAAGTAGAAACTGCAGCGCGATTAAATTTACTCAAATTTGTTTTTGGATTAAGGTATTTTCCATGTTAGCTTTCATCCGTGCAGCGTGTTCTGGAATGGAGTTTTGATGTTTGATATTAATAAATAAATTAATATGTATTTTTTTGTACCAAATAAAATAGGCACAGAATGTTAAATTGTTCAGTTACGAAGTATAACTTGAGTTTTTCTTCAGTACAGTAAGGTTTGTCAATTTAAGCATTTCATGACTGACTACTTCATTGAATGCATTACTCCAAGATATCCACTTTCTCCAAAAATAAGTTCAGAATTTATTTCTATTTGGATCTAGCTTTGTACTCTACTAAATATGTTTAACATCATGTAGCAGAGTTCTAACACGGTAAAATCACTCTTTCCTTAGATGGTAAATATTGTATTCAAATTACTGAAAGGTTAAGCTTGCAATACCTTTGAAAGTCTGAAAAGTTTCTTAATAAGTGTTTTAAAACTAATACTGTCATCCTGGTGCAATGAGATTTTTAGTGATATAAATTCAAAATACATTATTAAATTTGAA
Organism: Vesta saturnalis; assembly: GCA_036346205.1. NCBI lineage: Eukaryota > Metazoa > Arthropoda > Insecta > Coleoptera > Lampyridae > Vesta > Vesta saturnalis. The sequence continues at coordinate 545,424 of JARFJB010002396.1, read as the reverse complement.
AGTAATATAATTCTTCTTTTTCTTTAGGCAACAAGAAAGGCTCAGAATGTTGTTATTCTGTGACGAAGAACTATTTGAGTATCCCTTTTTTCAGTTCAGTAAGTTCTGTCAATTTAAGTATTTCATGACTACTCTATTGAATGCTTTTCTCCAAGATATCCTCTTTCTGAGAAATAACTAAAGTTTAGTATTCATTTCTATTTAAATCTAGTCTTGTAATTTACTAGATACGTTGAATATCATGCAGCAGAGTTCTCTCACTTTAACATTACACATTTCTTAGAGAGTAAATATTGTATTCAATTTACTGAAAGCTTGCAATACTTTTAAGTCTCCGAAGAAATGTTTAAAGAACAAATACTGTAATCTTGCTATAAGTAATGAGATTTTTAGTCATATAAATTCAAAATTACATCATAAAATTTTAGAGTAATACAATTCATGAAATTAAATTATATATGTTTTACACTAATTTTTAATTCTTGAAGGTAAATATGCAATGTAAAATATTGATATTTCCTTTAAAATACAGTAATGGTAAATAATAAAAAAATATACTTTATTAAAATACAAATTAAGCGAAAAGGAACATCATTATGTTTTCTAATAATACAGTAATATATTTTAATCCCTATAAACTATTCAATATTTCTCGAAGAAGAACATTTATTAACTGCGATAAATGTTCTTAAATTGTTTTATGTAATCATACGGTTTGTAAAAACATATCTCCCTGTTAAACATGTCTGATATTTATGATAGTTACTTTACACATAAATATGATAAAACGTGCTTTGCATTAATATCAGCAACAACTGATTCCCCTTATATCAAATATGCTACGATACTGATTCTCCCATAGATAAAGTATGCTACGATGCAACATGACGTTATTTGTCAATGTTACTTGCTTGTGTCAAGACAAGAACAAAAGACAAATATTATGCACAGACGTTCCAACCCACAAAGCGAAAATCATAAGAAATGAAATAAGGAATTTTTTAAGGATAATTATGCAACCTCTTTTTCACAAGGAAAATAGGCAACGTTGTAGAAACAAAAACAATAACCTACGCCAGATGGACATTTAAAACTTTATATCAGATAGACATATGGCGCTAACTTGAAAAAAAAAGTCGAGTTGCCTCCTTCTATAAACATATATATATATATATATATATATATATATATATATATATATATACCGGATGCCCACGAGATCACTTTCCGGCTGCCATTTTTTTATTTATCTATCGATTTAAATGAAACTTGGCAGGGTTGTTACTCTAACCAAACGTCATTTTTAGTAGTTTTTGACAAGCATTTCCGACTTCCGGTTTCACCGGAAATGACATTAACTTTTGATTTTTAAATGACACCCCCCCTGTATATTTTTAGTTTTTCGGATTCTGGAGGTCATTTTACGGCCGATTGCGTAATATTTAAATCGATTTTTTTCCAAATGTAATTTTAAAATTGAATTTCATTTTCTCATCCAGAGTCCCATGACCATCTTAAAATCATTCTACATACTTAACTCACTTCCAGAAGAATGCAAACTCACTTTTATCTTTGTTAACTTTTTTACTAGAACGTTCTAAACTTTATTTTTGCCGTAGCAAAAAAGAAAGCAAAGGACAGACACATTATGGGCGCGTCTGAGAGTTGTTTTTAAAGCAGCACAATTTTAATGCATTGCTTTGCGTATTTTCCCAATTTTTTCAGTCAACGATTGAACAAAATTTATTTTAAAACAAACAGAGTGTAATAATTTTAAACAGTATTACATATAATTAAAAAAAATTAATAACATTAACAATAATACGTATAACATAAACAATAGGTATTAGATTATAAAGTTTGGACCTTTTAACCACCAATTAAATTTTCAAAGTGCTGGCCTTCCACCTCTTGAAATTTTCTAACACGAAAAACGTTGTTTTCTACGGCATTCCTAAGCGTGTCGGGGTAATGCTAGCAAATGCCGCTCGTATACGGTTTTCTAAGGTGTTAAGTGTTGTTGGCGGTGTTCGGTAAACAATCTCCTTAATATGGCCCCACAAAAAAAAGTCAAGAGGTGTAAGGTCAGGCGAACGAGTAGGCCATCGGATCGGTCCACGGGTAAAGATAACATGTTCTCCAAATCGTTCTTCTAAGTAATTTCTCACAACAATAGCGTTGTGAGCCGGCGCACCTTCGTGTTCATAATAAAGGTGTTGATTATTTATTTCCAACGGTAATTCCTCCAAAAAATGTTCAATTTCATGTTGTAAAAATCCCAAATATCGTTCTGCATTTAAATGCCCTTGGAAAAGAATCGGTCCCACAATACGAGTACCAATTATTCCAGCCCATACCTACATTTACTCCAAATATCTCTTGAAAACTACCTTCCATCATTCGGTGTTCATTTATCGTTAACCAATATCTTGTATTTTGCCGGTTGAACATTCCATTATTGGCAAATCTCGACTCGTCAGAATACAAAATAGAATTGGCTAGGCTATTATCGGCATCGTTATGTTCCAAGAACCAGTTGCAATGTTCCAGTCGTCTAACAAAATCTCCCTCGTACAAATGTTGGTGAATCTGGTACTTAAATGACTTGTATTCCATGTTTCTTCAAGATCTTTCTTGCTGATTCTGCGCCAATGTCTAATTCAAAGGCAATTTCCCTTGTGGATGCTGTGGGGTTTTGAATGACATATGCTATTACATTTTCTTCCGTTTGTTCATTAATAATAAAATGTTGCAAATTATCTGGTTCTTGGCGCATTTTTCTTATAAGGTAGATAATGTATTGTCTTGTAGGATGATGAAGACGCTCAGGATACTCCTGCCGATAAACTCGTTCGGTTTCCGCTGCATTTTTGGCACATTGTCCATACATAATAAGTATATCAACCTGCTCACTCTTGGTAAAC
>JARFJB010002396.1:492500-537500 GCA_036346205.1 Vesta saturnalis | reverse complement strand
ATTACGTTTGTTTTAGCACACCTTATTGGGAAGACCCACGATACATAACTAGTAATAACAAGAATTCTGTGACCATTACCAGAGTACGTAATTTACCAAAACTTTCTGATTGCTCTGGAACCATTGTATGTCACATATCACCTTATAATTACGACCAAGGGTCAGATCTGTGTAGTTGTTCACTATTGAATACTGTAGATAGTAAGAAGAATGATGAACTATATGGTAATGAAGTATATGGTATAGATAATGGGACTAACAATTATTTTATTTCAGGATATGGAATATTTGTCACCATACTTTGTTCTGTAATTGGTGTAGTGATTGCTTCTTTAATTATTTGGTTTGTGATAAATATTCATATAGCAATAGATGATTTACGAAAAGAAAAAACTACACATAATTTTTTTACCCATTATTTCAATCAAGCTATGGAGTATATCACTAGTATTTATAAAGTAGGTTTAGTATTCTTTCGTTCATAATTATAAAGATAGCATACAAATGAAACAGGCATTAACCTTACAATCATCATCAATGTGAATAAGGTGGCAATTGACAACTTATTAGGTTTGTATACGACATACAGGATCCTTAATGATATATCTATGACTTAACCGGGGGTGAGGGGGGGGGGCAAAGGGTATCAACTATTTTAATATTTATATTATATTGATAAAGAGAAAGAAAAATACAAAAACCTATAAATTATTTTTCAATTCCAATTTGAAAGTTCTAAATGTCTTGGTCTGATGTGACTAAGTTGATTTATTTAACGAAATATTTTATAAACTTCAATCGATTTCAAATGTAAAGGAGGCCTGCAGTCGGCGTGTCTGTGTGTGTGTGCGTGCGTGCGTGCGTGCGTGTGTGTGTGTGTCCGCGCGTGCGTGCGTGCGTGCCTGTGTGCGTGCGTACGTGCGTGATTGCGTGTGCGTGTGCGCGTGCGCATGCGCGTGCGTGTGCGTGTGCGTGAGCGTGCGTGTGTGTGTTGTGTGTGTGTGTGTGTGTGTGTGTGTGTGTGTCGACAAAGTACTGGTGGTGGTAATGTCGGGGTGCACAATGAAAAAATCTGTTTTAGTACACGATCAGGGCCAGTAGATTGTAAAAAATCCACATCGATCAACGCGTTGCGACAAATGGTGGGTATCTTTAACACTTGTTATATGCTTCTATAATATTGCGTTGGGCTAATACCTTTTCATCGGCTTGACTAACTCATTCTGCGACTTCATATATTGTGAGTACTTTATCTGGATGTTACATTATCCAGTTAAATAACATACATTAAATGATCTTGAAAATGACTTATAAACACAAACATTTGTAAAATGCGGTATAACGTTGAAATTGTTTCTGCACTTACCTTGGCCAAGCTGAGAAAAGCAATACTAATGCCACCCTCGTGAAAGAGATTGACTTCCTTTGAGCTGCTGAAGTATTTAATAAAGTGTTTCATAACTTTATAATAACATCACGGCAGTCGAAATTACATAAATTTAGAGTACCGTAAAGGTCAGGATTTATGGTAGTCAGTTTTGTGAGTAAATTAATATTATTTATACACTAATTATCTTTATTATAAGTTTTTGTTATAAACGAATAATTATATTTAGAATGGACGTCAGTTCTACATACATAAAGACAAAATTTACATCGATTGGGGCTTGAACCTTGATGGCGCAGTTGATTAGCGCAGTACTCTAGCAAAGTACAGGTCGTAGGTTCAAATCCTACTCGAGGTAAACTTTTTATTTATGTATTTAATAAAATTAATAATAATTTTTAATTACTAACTATCTTTGTTCAACTAACATGCAGGTTTCTGATCTAGCAACTATCACAACACAAGATTTATTTGGATTTAGCATTAAATTACGTTGTTCAGATGCATTGTGCAGATGCCTAAAATAAACATTGATAAGAGGAATGTGATATTCTAAATCGGAGATGTCAAAACCTTTGTTTATAGTCGGGAATCGGCATATACATGAAGTTTACTACATTTACAGTGACTGTCGTAATTAAGCTACATAGACACACATGGCGAAAGTTAATTGTCCTTATGGCTTAATCAAAATTCACCATACTAACAATGGCACTTTTACAGTGCAATCAATGGTCCACTAGCCAACAGTATCTAAAATTAAAATACTCATCGTTTAGGTGTTAATAGTGTATTTTTTATTTATCTTTATGTAAATTTATACGTTTCAATATCAATTAGTTATATAATGATAAATAAAAAATACACCATTTAATACCTAAAAGATGAATAATTTAATTATGTGTGATAATCGTGAAAGTTTACATTTATTTTTATTCATACTTATAAATTTCTCAGCCCTCTTTAAGATAAACTATTCTAATCAATGCTTTAGTTAATCCTTAGCTTTGCTGGCGCTAAATTAAGCATTCTGCGTTCACTCACGTTTTAACGCTTATATTAATTGGGCAAATTGTTCACTTACTTCGTGTTTAAATGGTAGTCGAATATCCGAAATCGTTACTTAGTCATAAAAGATCACTTTAAACGTTTCTTTTACTCTCACCTGTTTAAGCTTTGTGTTTATGTACTACATTTTAAATTAATGTAACTTTTTTCAGGTGGAACGTAGAAAAGAAGATTTTAGCTCATATTGGCCGTTTGAATTGTAACACCTACACTAAATGTTGCAGCTTAAACAAATAAAATATTTAAATACAGGCTGTGGTTTAATATTATATACCTTAAGCAACAAAAAAAGTGTGGCTGTGGTTAAACGTCAACATTAGTTTAACTGTTGCTGACATAGCAGACCTTTATACTTACTAATAGGCGGAACCAGGTCAACACATTCAGTCTTAAAATAACATGAAAATATTTTACAAGCGACGGAGTGAGATTCGAAATTCTTGCCAGTAGGAATCAGCATGTGTTTCATTCTTGTCAGGGGACAAACATTATTTTCTGGCCTATCTCATTAATGTAACGAACTTAGACTGTGATTTTATACAAAATTCGTTTCATAGTCTATGCTAGTGATTTTTCTATTTTTAACGAATTGGAGTACTTGCATCGAAACTAAAATATATTGCATATTACGGTTGCCATTCCATATATTTTTAACTTTTACGCAATACGTTGAGGTTTCGAAGTACATTGAACTCAAAATGCGAAGCTAGGATTACTGCAGTTCCTAATCCAAAACTTAACTCCTTCTTAAAAGTTGTATGCTCCCGCAGGTGGACCGCTCCCGCCGCGGTACGCCACTGGGCCTACATTTATGTTTTCTTAAACCGAGCTAGTAGTTGGTAAACCAAATCTTGACAACTTCAGTATTTCAGGTAGAAGCACAAATGTTATTAGAAATCAGTAATTACGAAAAGTGTCAGATTTTTGTTAGAACTGTAAAATAAAATTTGAAGGTGAGGTTTTGTGTTAAAATGGTAGAGTTATCTAAGAAATGTTTAGTTCACAGATTCTAAGAATGTGGATAACAGTATATCTAGTAAGTTGTATGTAGGATTAGTCTAAAATGCATTTCAACTACGTTCATGTCCATACTCGCATTCATGATACAGATTACAGAATATATCATACTTTTTCTATTTTCTACGAAAATCAGCAGTTGAAGTTTGTAAGTAAAGATATATTTATGCTGCAGATGAATCTGAAGTCAAAAATCATTAAGTTAAGGCAGTATTCCAGATTTTGGAAGATTATTTATGGGGTTAAATCTATTCATAAAAAAATTCTCGTATAATATGATAGAGTAGCGTAGAATGCTTTTCCTCTCTTTTCCTGGATTTGTTTAGTCCAATCAAAGATAGCGAATAAATCTTTGTAGGCAGAAAGGATGTTCCTTCTTTATAAAGATTTGGTGGCTTAGACGAAGCTTAAGGTCAAGTCAGATATGTAATAATGGAAAAATAGATTGTAACCAGCGATAGAAAGATCGGTGGATGAGTGTGTATTTGTAATTAGTCTACTTAAACTTAATAGCTATACTCAGAATAAGATCTAAGATTATAATAACAATTAACACAAAATAAGTTAACTGTTTGAAACAGTTTTTTGAAATAGTTTAAAAGACTAAATACAATATTAAAAAAGAATAAATATAATATGTAAAAGTGTTTATTTCACTAGAAACTTGTATGCCATGAAAACAGGATTAACATAAATTATCTAAATAAAACTATTATATAACATAAATACTGTATTTATAAATTTATAAGTTTCTTTCGAAAGTATTAAAATAAAAACTTCAACCTCCGATTGTAAATAGATTCGACTACGATTTTGATCAATTAAAACCAGTATCGTTTCGTTATTCATCAATTCCTCACCCTTATTCCTAAAAGGAGAGATATTAAAATAAAGTGAAAAAGAAGCATAGTTGAATATTTTATCTAAGATTGTGACGTGTAAAATCTAATGGTCAGCTTCTATAAAAGATTATACTGTGTGGGCTTTGAACAATTAATTCACTGAAACCATTAATACAAGTTTTTCGTCTACTTTATCAATTTCTCGTATACAAGAGAAAGTCTTGCAATCGAAAAAAAAATTGTTTAACCTTTTTCGCCGATTTCGACGTTTTAACTTTCATGTATGTCTGTTCGCCTGAGGGTCTATGTGTCTGTGTGTCTGTGCGTCTGTGCGTCTGTGTGTGTATGTCTGTGTGTCTGTGTGTCTGTATGTCTGTGTGTATGCGTGTCTGTGTGTCTGTGTGTCTGTGTGTCTGTATGTCTGTGTGTATGCGTGTCTGTGTGTCTGTGTGTCTGTGTGTCTGTGTGTCTGTGTGTCTGTGTATGTCTGTGTGTCTGTGTGTCTGTGTGTCTGTGTGTCTGTGTGTCTGTGTGTCTGTGTGTCTGTGTGTCTGTGTGTCTGTGTGTCTGTGTGTCTGTGTGTCTGTGTGTCTGTGTGTCTGTGTGTCTGTGTGTCTGTGTGTCTGTGTGTCTGTGTGTCTGTGTGTCTGTGTGTCTGTGTGTCTGTGTGTCTGTGTGATGTGTGTCTATGTGTCTGTGTGTCTGTGTGTGTGTGTGTGTGTGTGCCTGTGTGTCTGTGTGTCTGTGTGTATGTGTGTATCTGTGTCTGTGTGTCTGTGTATCTGTGTGTCTATGTTGTGTGTGTGTGTGTGTGTGTGTGCGTGTGTCTGCTTGTCCGCATGTCACCGTGTCCGCGTACACGCGTGTCCGCATGTACGCGTGTCCGCGTGTCCGAGTGTTCGCCTGTCCGCGTGTCTGCGTGACTGTGTTTGCGTGCCTACGTATCTTCGTGTCTGCGTGCCTGTGTGTCTGTGTGTCTGCGCGTCTACTTGGCTGCGTGTCTGCGTATCTTTGGGTCTGTGTGTCTATGTACCTGTGTAACTGTGGGTCTGTGTGTCTGAGTGTCTGAGTGTCTGTATATCTGTGTGTCTGTGTGTCTGTGTGTCTGTGTGTCTGTGTGTCTGTGTGTCTGTGTGTCTGTGTCTGTTTGTCTGTGTGTCTGTGTGTCTGTGTGTCTGTGTGTCTGTGTGTCTGTGTGTGTGTGTGTGTGGTGTGTGTGTCTGTGTGTCTGTGTGTCTGTGTGTCTGTGTGTCTGTGTGTCTGTGTGCTGTGTGTCTGTGTGTCTGTGTGTCTGTGTGTCTGTGTGTCTGTGTGTCTGTGTGTCTGTGTGTCTGTGTGTCTGTGTGTCTGTGTGCATGTGTGTCTGTGTGTCTGTGTGTCTGTGTGTCTGTGTGTCTGTGTGTCTGTGTGTCTGTGTGTCTGTGTGTCTGTGTCTTTGTGTCTGTGTGTCTGTGTGTCTGTGTGTCTGTGTGTCTGTGTGTCTGTGTGTCTGTGTGTCTGTGTGTCTGTGTGTCTGTGTGTCTGTGTGTCTGTGTGTCTGTGTGTCTGTGTGTCTGTGTATCAGTGTGTCTGTGTGTCTGAGTATCTGTGTGTCTGTGTGTCTGCGTGTCTGTGTGTCTGTGTGTGTCTGTGTGTCTGTGTATCTGTGTGTCTGTGTATCTGTGTGTCTGTGTGTCTGTACACATATAATATATATATATATATATATATATATATATATATATATAGTATATATATATTACGCTATAATTTATATAAAATTATATAAATATGTTACTAACTAATGTATGTGTATATATTAATTATAGTTTATGTTGATATATTATTATATCACCTAACTAGCTTTAAAATACAGTCGGAGCATTAAGACTCTTCACAGGGGATAGGGATCAAATTTAGAAAAACAATTTTAATTTTATGATGGTTGATGTGGTTAATGCGTGCATCCAAATTGGAAAATAAGATAATTATAATTAAAGTGAATGAAAGTAATTTTAAAAACATTCTGAATAATTTTCATTGAGTTGTAGCAACTTATTTTTCTTTTTAATTGAATTCTTTTGAATATACTGAAATGTGAAATATTTTCAATTGCATCACTATATTTGTGCATCTCCCTATACATAAAATAAATCTCAAAATGTGTACTCTGAGCATGCGCTAAGAATACGCTTTCATTTAACTTTTTCAATAACGTATACTGAAAAAAACAACATCAACAAGTAAGTATAAATTACACCTAACTTTAAATAAATTATAAACCATTTACTTCATATAGCTCAATTAATGTTCCCTTTGGACATTGTTATACGTTGTCGCACATTAAGCTTATTACAAAATATGGACATAAATAACACACAAATATGATATCAATGTCAATGGTTACTTATACAAAATTGGTACACTCACATAAATATGGCCTCTTTTTCTTGTTGAAGCATGAGTTGACCGTTGAAAAACAGCTCCATAAATATCCAAATCTCCTTCTATGATGACTTTAATTCCTTCCAGTAAGTTGCTAATATTTCTTCTCATACTTTGACTCTTTATTTTTAGGATCGCCACAATTCATTAAATTTTTTATTTCAAAATAAATTTTGAAATGCACCATGTGATTGAGGTTAATTTTTAAATTAAACACACTTCCGATAATACTTTTATATTAATGGAAAAACGAAAAACAAGTAACAAAATAATAACAAAAGAAAAAGAACTTGTACACGATCGAACTTCGGAAATAATTTTAATCGTAGCTGTCGATAACCATCGAATTTTATTTAGGTAAACTAACCTTACTTGTTTTACCGACAATTGAATATCAATTGTTTAAAAAAAACTACCGAACTTAAGATCGCACTTAAATTTTATCGAAGCGGCTTTATTTTTATTTTAAATGGCAACATCTTGTATACTCAAGGTGTTGGCCCACAAAATTTAAGAATAGGAAGAGAGAAATTGCTTTCAAAGCACTTCTATTTATATGAAACTGCTTAGAAACCAAAATTATCAATTGTTATCAACAACTACATCGTATTTTATCTTAAATCTGATTGGCTAATAATTTTCACAATTTTAAATTTAACTTAAAAAGCTTATAACTTCTATATATCTTAATCTAAAGCCTGTCCGGTAGAACTGAACGGGTATCGGATTAACAAGGAGGATTGTCAATATATGGTTCTATTGTGCTTGAAACCGCCTTAATGCTTTGCTGTCTCGTACTTATTGTACGTGACAAAGAAAGATGGATATATTATGAATAATGCCTCTATTTCTGCCGAACAAAAGCGTTTGCAACTTTCACACATAATGACAAGGCAATAAGAATCAGATGCAGGTAGAATAGAAATTCAATAGGTATAATAAAATGCCAGTGGTTCTCAACACTGCTTTAACATTATATAATTTGTGAAGAAATGCAACTTTTGTATAATAAAAATAATAATCGATTAATAATTACCTATAAGTAATTTCAATTGACACCTTTCACTTATACTTATAACAACAATAACAAATACATTTTTATTATAGTTAGAAAATATTAATTAAATTACAAAGATATACTTTTATAATTAAATGTAAAATTATAATTGTCATTCGGCTTCAGATTCATCACTTCCTGAGTCATCCAAATCTTGGAAAAGATCATCGTCATCACTTTCTTCAGTGTTAACTGTGAAAATAAGAGGTCTTACTTCATCCACAATCTCTTCATTAACAAAAGTATCTTTAATTATTTTATCCGTATGATCAATACATTTTTGCCATATTTCCGCACTAACTGTTTTTAATGCGTCGTTCCACGTATTAAGAACATCTTCGTCTTTCCGGATGTCGCAACGATACTTTTGTCGTATTTGTTCTTAGTAATGCCTCATACCAACTCAATTGGATTGAAATGGCAATGATACGGGGCAGGCGCAAAACTTCATGTCCATATGATAGAGCTAGCTCATCGATTACATATTTTCGCATTGGTCTACTTTGTTTCTTTTGGCCAATTCCACTAACTCTGCCTTTGTCATAAAATTTTCCCACGCTATTTTTTAGCGGTTAACCATTGCTGTATTTCTTCTTTTTCCAAGAAACTTTGACTGCCTTCTCTGCCTTTCGAGAATGATAACTCGCATTGTCAAGGACAATTATTGATGGTTCCTCTAATTTTTGTAAAAGTGATTCCTCAAACCATTTTTCGAACAATTCTGCGTTCATATTATCGTGATAATCTAATGATTTATTTTTTGTACCGAAAATTAATTGACTTCCGTCGATAAAACCGTTTCTGTTACCTGCTTCAATGATAATAAATCGTTTTCCATCTGATGATTTGTTCGGTTGATGTAAACTCTTTGCACTGTTATCTTGCCAAGTACATTTTGACGTACTACCTTTACTAAATATCCACGTTTCGTCTGTAAAACAAACTGTCTCGAACTTTCGGAGTTAAGATTTTGAGATACTTTCTCAGAAAAACGTTTCTTTTGGCGACAATGTGGCTTTGTTCACACAAACCGCGTCTATTGTTGGTTTTTTGGAATTTAAAGCCCATATTTTTTAACACTAGAGCCAAACTGGTTTTTCCTATTTCATACGCGGTTCTCAATTTTAAGAAGTTTAATAATGAATTTAACGTTACGTGTTCCTTCTTCGCGTACATCTCGTATATTAATGCACGAATTGTTTGTTTTCCATTTTCTGGAAAATCTGTAGTGCAAAGTTTGACACGCTGTTTTTTCACTGGAGGTTCCAACTCGCCGCCATTTTTTTTTAAAGCACAGATTTTCCCCACCGTCGAAACCGAAAGTTTTAACGCGTTTGCTGTTCTTTGTTGAACAGAAAATGTAGATAATAGTGGACCACCATTTTCTTTTCTTCTTTAAAATAATCGACTGTATTTAAAACTAATTCGCGAATTTCTTTACTCAACTTTTTCGGCATTATATTAATGGTTAGTTTATATAAACGCTTACTCAAAGAATAATGATAATATAGATATTGCAGTTGTTTTATTTATACCTATATGTACCTACTAAATGGTATAATAATCTATTATTAATTACTTATTGTTACAGTATTGCATATTTATTTGGATTCTTTTGTAATTGGAGTACACTAAAACGTCATTACCATACTTAGGTATACAATGAACTTTCTAAATGTAAATTGAAATACCTATACTTAATCGAATATTCATTATTATGAATGGCTTTTATAAATGTTTATTATAAAAACTTGCATTCTTCCATAAATTTTAAATGTAATGTTAAAGCAGTGTTGAGAACCACTGGCATTTTATTATACCTATTGAATTTCTATTCTACCTGCATCTGATTCTTATTGCCTTGTCATTATGTGTGAAAGTTGCAAACGCTTTTGTTCGGCAGAAATAGAGGCATTATTCATAATATATCCATCTTTCTTTGTCACGTACAATAAGTACGAGACAGCAAAGCATTAAGGCGGTTTCAAGCACAATAGAACCATATATTGACAATCCTCCTTGTTAATCCGATACCCGTTCAGTTCTACCGGACAGGCTTTATCTATCTATCTATCTTAATCTATATAAACATTTTTGAAATCTCCATAATTTTTCCTATAAAATAAGTCCAAACACGACCTACTTACTCAACTTATTAAACATGTTGATTTTTTTCATTGATTTCTTAATTTTTACTAATTTTTTTATGCTTTACAGGCCTGGAATTGATTTCCACATGAATATGGGATGCTACTACATGTACATACATATCCTTTATATGTCTAAAACCAATTTGAGAGGAAAATTATCTGAAATTTTTATACACCCTTAAAAACTAATTTTTGGTAAAATTGTCACTAATATAATGTTCTGTGACTCGAAATTGAGGCTACTTTATTATTTTTACCTCTTATAATTTATTTTGGCCAATTTGTCCCATTTTATAACATTTTTATATAAGCTTTGTATAGGAAGAAGTGACATCTATACAGTAATTTTTAAAGTTTTAAAGATTTTACATACTTTAGCACTTTAAATGTTTGTGAAAGTGTAAATTCTTATTGTTTATGACTTATTATAATTTATTTTCACTCTTCTGGAAGTCTATAAGTTTTAGTAAGACTTTTATAGAATTGTTAATTGTCACTAATTTTAAGTCTGTAAATGTTAATTATGCACAATAACTTCAGAACTGCTGTACTATTTATGTTTCATTGTTAATAACCAGTGTGTTCATTCTGTTTTCCATTCAGTTTTAGCACTTATATTATGTTTTTGCACTAACACGAATGTTTACACCAAACCTGCCTGCATACACCCTACATGTGACATTGATATCTGTCCCACAGTACATCTAACACTACGTTTGTTATCTACAACCTATAACTCATGTCTTAAGGGAAAATTATACTTAAATAAACTCACTTGCAATATGTTGCGATTTATCATTATTTTTACATTTTTATTAATAATTATATATCATTGGTCCAACTCAATGCTAATTAAACATCCCTACATAATCTTATATATAAAGTACCATTTATACTCAAAAATGAATTTTCTTACTACGTGAATTATTTACTTTGTTTCAAGTAAATTCTAAACATTTCAACACACACACACTATATATATATATATATATATATATATATATATATATATATATATATATGTATACAGGGACCGCCATAAAGTTGGACACATGGGAAAAAATTTTATTATTGAAATTTCTGGCGGTTTGCTTCTGCATGTCTGACAACGAAAAATCCATTTTGACATTTGTCACGTGACCATAGATTTGGCGGGAATTTTGAAAAATGTAATGATGAAAAATGGGTCAAATTGTCGAGATATCGAAAAATTGTATTAAGAAAATGTATTTAGAATGTAACAAAGACCCTATATACCAATTTTCGACCAAATCAGAAAAAAGAAATAAAAAACACTTTTAACCGGTAAATAAAATGCAAACGAACTAATATTTGTAATTAAAACTTAACAACACATTATTGATCTTTATTAAATTTAATATTGGTTAGTACATTTGAAATTAGCGATTTTTTTAATTTAATAAGTTGGCTTTGAAAAATAAAATATTTTGGCTTATAAGGATGAAAATTATTGCTCTTTAAAGTGCACCTCATAGTTTAAGATACCTAAAATTATGTAATTTGTGTTATTAAAACTATTTCCAGGAAGAACAAAATTTTATGATGTTTCGTAGTAAAAGCAGAGGGGAATAAATGGTATTTTTTGTTTTTTTTTCTGATTTGGTATATGGGGTCTTTGTTGCATTCTAAATACATTTTCTTAACGCAATTTTTCGATGTCATGTCAATTTGACCTATTTATCGGCATCACAGTTAACATTTTTCAAAATTCCCGCCAAATGTATGGTCACGTGACAAATGTCACAATGGATTTTGTGGTTGTCAGACATGCAGAAACGAACCGGCAATAGTTTTTCAAAAATTTTAATAATAAGAATTTTTGCCATATGTGTCGCCTTATGGCGGTCCTTATATATATATATATATATATATATATATATATATATATATATATATATACATAGGTAAAATAACGAACTGGCACCAATATATCTGAAAATTTATATATGATATCTGGCACCATATATATGACAGTGGGTTATTTTGAAATCACTGTCAGTGTTATATTACCTGTTAAACATTAGCTAGCTAGTAAAATATTCTTATAACGAACTTAACTTATACAAATTGCGTCAAAGTTTTAAGTCACTCTTACCTTTTTCTTTGAGCTATTATGAATTATGGGAACGAAGTTGTACAGAAACCAGTGCATTATGAATTTTATTAGCAACAATAGTCATTAAGCACAGAATAAGTGCATCTCGCTTAAGAGTATGAGAATATAAGTTGTTTACACTTCAATTGTACGTACTTCATCGACAGCAATTTACTAGGTTATTTTCTTTTGTTTACAATCTGTGCAGTTATAATAATTTCTTTCAACTTAGGTATATTTGTTTTGCGTTCATTCAAATAACGAGCACTTTTTTCTTAATTTTTAGTCAAAAACGTAATGGTTTTTTTGCAATAGTGTAATACAGAAGTTACTGCACGCTGCGCTTGTATACTAAGCTGATTTAAATGGTCATACTGCAAATTCAGAGTGAAACATAGATTGACAAGTGAACTAAACTTTATTTGTAAAGATGCAATAAGTTTTAGGTTATTCGATATTCTTTACTTCCTTTTTTGAGGTAATTAAGTGAAACGTAATTAGGCCATCGTGTAATTAATAGACCATTAAAGTTATACTCTAAGTACTCGAAATCGTTTCTAAGCTATTAAATCCAGCATAAGTGATATCATTAAATCTTATTACTTCAGTTAACTCAAACATCTTTAGGAGATAAAATACTGCAAGGTAATTAGCTAGATTATTGCATACGAATGTCAAGCTAACCCCGCCAACCAATAAAATACAAATCTAAAATTTTGAATCAATCACATTTCAATTAACCGATGTGTTACATAACACTTATAGATTTCGTGTTATCAAAAACGCGCAGGTATGTTTAATAACTAGGTACTTACAAACTGAAACTAATATTTCATTAATAAACTGATGCAATAGTCAAATAGAGTATATTTCGTGCATAGTCCCTTTGCTACCATAATACCGGCTAAGGATGGATTCGAGCTTGTTGCTTGAGAAAATGTACACTCATGCTTCGCGGTCGTGCATATTTTTGTCGCAATAAGCTCACATTTGTTCCGTTAGCGAGTATTATCGGCAACTCACTATATACTTAGTATATTACTGTTGATAATTGCCGTACTTTGTATATTATTAAACATCTAAGACAATGAATCAGTTAAATCTTATGCGTTTTAGAGAAGTACTATTTCATGCTTAAAGGAAGAAGCAAGAAACGATGCTGCACAATTGATAAAATTTGTTTTATTCTGAAACATATAAATTCAACCATTAGACAACGATGCAATGCGTTCAAACATGATCCCAACGAATTTTGGCTTTTGGTCAAAATCTACGTGATCAAGAGAAATGCTTTAAATTTACTTATTGTGCTTACATGCAATGCTTCGGGACGTTTTTCCAACAAAATTGGAACAAAAATAGTGATTTTTACCTATGTTGACAAAAATTCACATGGTCACGGAAAATAGATTAAATTTACTTATGCAATTCGTTGGGACGTTTTTTTTACCAATATTGCTACATAAATAACGATTTCTCGATATCTTGGTCAAAATCAATGTGATAAAAGAAAATACTTTAAAATCACTTATTCGGTACCGATCCAGTGCTTTTGGGCGCCGGAAGAAGATTGGTTCATAAATAACGATTCTGACATATGTTGGTCAAAATACATATGGTCACGAAAAATGCATAAAATTTACTTATTGCTCATCGATGCAATGTGCTGGAACGTTTTTCCAATAAAATTGGTGCATAAATATTGATTTTGACATCTCTTGGCCAAAATCCAAATGCTCACGGAAAATGCACTAAATTTACGCATTGAGAAGTAATATAATGCTTTGAGACGTTTTTCCAACAAAATTGGTGCATAAATACCGATTTTCTAATCTTTTAGTCAAAATTCATTTGGTCACGAAAAACACTTTAGGACGGTTTTACAATTAAATTGGTGTTTAAATAACGATTTTGACATTTCTCGGCTAAAATCCAAGTGGTTACGAAAAATGCACTACTTATTGGAAATAAATACAATGCTATGGGATGCTTTTCCAATAAAATTGGTACATAAATAACGATTTTGACATCCATGCGGTAATGGAAAATACAGTGAGGCAATGTTTGGGACGTTTTTCCAATTAAATTGGAAATTTGCTTATTTGACTTCGACACAATGCTTTGGTAGTAAGCAAAATTGGTTCGTATGTAACAATTTTGACATCTCCTAGTAAAAATTCATATTCCCAGGAAAAATAACGATTTTACCATATCTTGGTCATAGGTCAGAGTTTAAAAGAGTTTACATTTTTTGGAGCCTTTGTTTGATCATAATTTTTTTTTTGTTTTGAGACATAAATGGAATTGTTATTTGTAAAATTACGTTTCCCTCACAGGTGATACTGGCGTTACGGTTAGATGAATGTCGGAGTAGTTTTGTGTGCATGAATATTCTCGTTGTTTAAGTATTTAAGTTTAAAATTTAGTTAGTTGAAAGTGAGAAATTACATTTTTTAAGAATTAAAAAATGTCGTATTGTGTGTAAAGTAGATTTTCGGTAATAATTTCAGTTAGTTGTAATTGCATAAATTTTTTCCCGTGTTTGAAATTAAAAAGTTTTTTGTTCCTGATAAGGTCCACGTGTAATAGCGTTGGAATGTGGAGCCAGAGATCTTTCTGAATGTAGTATACTATATGACATTGTCATTGTAGAATGGGAGGAATTTATTTGAGCTACTAAAAGAAATAATTTAGCAATAACATTTTGGTCAGATGCTGGGAAAGCGGACGTGGCGGTTTGTAGCATGATGTAATTTATTTTTCGATTATTTTCGTTTTGAGTATTGTTCTTACCGCGCTTAAAATTTATGTAATTCTTTTTTATAATTGGCTACTGAAGATTTAAGTAACAGAGTGGGAGACATTAAGTAATATGGCGAATTTAGACCAGGATGCTGGGATAGCGTTAAGTTTTGTTTTTTTTTTACTGTAAACGCAATATAAGGGGAGTTAAGTAGGGGTTGGAAGGAGTTACGGATGCTGGAGGTGTATCGAGCTACCGTTGGAGGATGCTCCGCTCTCGCTGATTCGGATAATATATTGGTTCATCCTTAAGTTTTTTTGAGTTGTGCATCGTCTGTCATGACATTTTTGGACGTAGGAATACGTGGTTTTCGTGTTTTTTTAAGTGCTTAGCCATGTTTTATGGACCTGCTGTTTCGAAAGTTGGTTTTGCGGATTAAAGTAACAAGTTCCTGGATTAAAAGGTAACTTTTGTGCATATTGCCGACTTCGAACAAATAATACAAAGTGCTGTAAATAAAAAGCTTTTCGTTTTTTTTTGGTATTTTAAATTAATAAGTGTTAATAACGTTAAGCAACGCTTTGTAAATAACACAAGTATGGTTAATATTTGTGCATTAACGATGAATCGGATGAAAAGTCAGTCATTTGTGTGCTTTTGGTTGAAGTAACTGCCGTAAATTAAGTTCGAGTAAATATGAATAGGATTTTGTCGTGTGTGAAATTTTTATATGGAGAGAGTTACCGTAGTAAGTCAGCTACCAAATGCTATACTTAGTGGACCCGTTGTCCGACCGATTATCGTAGTCCAGAGGGAGAATAATATCTCATTGTGTGCTACGTAGGGTAAACATTTATTTTTTAATTCTTTTGTGACAATAATAAAGTATGTTTTATTGTTTTTTTGGTGTTTATGTAGAGGGTGAATTCGTTTGCTTTCGTGTAATTATCGTATAAAGGCCCTTCAGGAAATTTAAAAATAAAACAAGCGTATCAATCTTCACAATTTATTGCTTATGTCCTGAACTTTTATTTGTGTATTTCATGAAAGGTATTTGTTTGTAACGTATGGTGACTGACCTCAAACGGCCTTGCAAGCGCTGATTGAATTTGATGATTGTTTCTTTAGATTTCCTGTTTTGGAATTGCGAATTTTCATGTAACTGTACTAAAAGTTAATATGTAAGTGCCCAAATATATGACCATTGTTAATGGTTATAACTTTTATTAAGAGATTGGAAACTACGTACCTTCATCCTCTGTGTCTACGATTTGCCGACGTAAAGTAGTAAATTCAACGGTTAAATATTTTGGAAATTTGTAGTAATTAATCCATTTTATAAGAAGTATCGAGTTAAATAATTTTGCAGTTATAATATCCATGTATCTTTAATTTGGATTGGATTTCCCCTATTGTTCCTTCTCGAAAGTTGATCTCGTGTTTCTATTGGTTCTATTGGTTTTAGATATCTTTCACCTTCACGCCATTCCCTTGTGGGGTAGGCAAAACAATTCCTGTCTCCTATTTATTTTTCATTCACAATCTTTCTCCATGCTTTCCTATCTCCGCATACCTCCCTAGCTTCCGCAAGATTCATACATAGTCTCTGATATGCCATTTTGTTTTTAAAACTCTTTATCTTTCTTTCCTTTATCATAGATTCTACTACATTCAGACAAGTTTTACGCGACCTACCAGGCCTGGCCTTTCCCCTAACCTCACCTACATATATTTGTTTTGTTAATCTTTCATTGTTCATTCTCTCAATGTGACCAAACCAACGTAATATACAACTTTTATATCTATCCATCATCGTCTTTTGCTCACCACACTCCGTCATTGTGCATTCATTTTTTATCTTTTCCCTTCTCGTTTTACTATATGCGCTTCTCAAGAATCTCATACCCACGGCATTTATCTTTCTTTCGTGCTTTTTTTGACATACCCATGTGTCATTTCCATACAGTACTGACGGGACGAATACGCCATTATATATTGCTCGTTTCGCAACTAGACTCATGCTTTCATTTCACATTATCGTCCACATACTTCCAATCACTTTCCTTCCAGCATCTGCAGTAAACATTCTACCGAGATATACCAGCTCGTCCACTTGCTCCACAATTTCATCTTGCAGAGTAAATACTCTACTCTCCTTTCCACCTTCCCGATTGAACACCACAATCTTAGTTTTGTTCACGTTTACCTTTAGGTCCATGCTCTCACAGCCTGTATCAAACTTCCTCAGAGCGGTTTGCAGCTCATCCGCACTGTCACTTAATTAGACTGTGTCATCTGCATACACCAGAAGTCGTACATGTACGTCACCAACCATGACACCATTTGTATCGGTACATGCTTGTGTAAGACATTTATCCATGTCTTAGAAAAGCATGTACCGATACAAATGGTGTAATGGTTGGTGACGTAAAGATATCCCCAAACACAAAAATTGCAAGGATTTAGAACTGGTAATTGTTATCTAAAAAGTACGAACAGTTCTGCTATAGTGAGCCGGACAACCATCGTGTAAAAACCATAAGTTCCGACGAATATTCAGATTAAT
Source organism: Vesta saturnalis (assembly GCA_036346205.1). Classification (NCBI taxonomy): domain Eukaryota; kingdom Metazoa; phylum Arthropoda; class Insecta; order Coleoptera; family Lampyridae; genus Vesta; species Vesta saturnalis. Next base: position 520,130 of record JARFJB010002396.1, on the reverse strand, counting down.
ATCATCTAATAAATCCGGTAAAGTATTTTGTAGAAAGTTGAGATATTCTTCGCCGTTTAAACGATTAGGCAATTCTACAGGTCCAAGCAAATTATCACCAAGAACACCTATCCATACATTAATGCTTAACCTTTCCTGATGTTTACTTTCCCTTATCGCATGAGGGAATAATAGTGTGCATTGTGCATATTAAAAATTGTAAAAGCGGCTTCATCACAAAACAAAATATTATAAAAAAATTCTTGGACTTGATTCTCTTTATTTGGCATCCAATTGGAAGAGTCAACAGGAGCAGAAATATCACCTGCTTGCAAGGCCAGGACTTTTTTTAAATGAAAAGGATACACGGCTTCCTTATGTAGAATGTTCCACACAAAATATTTTGACACATTGGGATGCATTGCAGCCAACCTTCTTACGCTTATTTCGGGATTGTACTCAATTTCCATTAAAATATCATCCTGGTATTCTTTCATTACATCAGCATGTCTTCCCGTTTCATTATTTTTAAGAATTACCGATCCTGTTTCCCTAATTCTTTGATGAAGAAGCGTAAATGATTTAGGAGCAGGATGTCTTCTAAATGGAAATTTATCTGCATATCTACGTGCTGCTGCCAGAGCGTTGCATTGCATTTCGCTGTACACTAAATGCATATCGGCATGTTCTTCGTTACTAAACGAAACCATTCCAACAATATTCAACTTTTTGTATTTACGGTAATGAAACTAAACAATAAAATATCTTTCACTTAAAACTTATTTGATACTTTAACCTCAACTAGTATCTCTAATACTAGCTATTTTGACGTTCACGCAATTATTATTTTGTTTCTTTTCCATAGCGATCTTTGATAATTGTAAATGAATTCGTTAGTTAATTTTGTAAAGGTATGATTAACACATGAAAAGTTCAAATCGATTTATTTCGAAAACGGTGCGTCGTAGCGACTTCAGACAAGAGTACCATTCTTTTATGAAGAAATCGAAATTTTTTAAATTTTATGTTAAAATTGCGAAATTTTGAAAAACAAAAAATTAATGAATAACAATGTCCAATGCCCCGCCCAAATGAGCTGCTTATGAGTACAACTAAAAAATCATCCACCATACGATAGAGAATATTCCACTAAATAAATGTAGAGAACGCTATCATTTGAAGGGAAACCATTTTAAAGATATTTGAATTAAACCGATGTTAGGGCACTATCTTCTAACAGCTCTAGATTTCTTAGGAAGCATTTTTGTATAACGGTAATTTAAATCGACCTCTAGGATCTGCAGTTTTCTTTTGTGAAAGGAGTCTGTGGACACCCTGTGTAATTGTGGCAAAATTTAATATTACAGGATTTTAATTATTTAAATTTGAGTAGTTTAAACCAAGATCCAATTGAGAATTTATTTTGTTTAATTCGACAGTTTGTAATACGAATCCAACATGTCATCAATTTACAGCTGCATTAAAAACTGTTATCGAAAATCTTGTATCTCGAAATTACAGTCTGCAAATTGCGAGAGTGACAACTACGAAAATTTGGATAACTTTAAACATTTTTCAAATACTTTAAAAAATCACGACTAGGCCTAACTAACTAACCTCAATCAGTCAGGAATTTGTGGATATTCACAATATCGAGTTGAAGATTGTCTGTTGAACACACATGTAGCGGATTATTTGGTTAAAGAATTAACATTCCCGGCAAAAATTGCCCAATTGCTGACCAAATTCGTATTCTCACACTATTGACCAACATCACCTATTCACCTCTTTTAAGAAAATTCTTATAAAACTTGTATATGCAACCAAGCAAGTGGTAGTACTTGTCGAAAATCTGCATAATACTCTTGTCTTGATTCATATGGCCATGAGTACAATTTGGAAACTAGAATTAAACAGATTCATTGCAAAAATTCCAAATCTGTGTTTTGCTCAGCACATAAATGTGATTCCCTTATTACAAATGTAGCACTTATATTACTTGTATTATATGTTAAGGATAAAGGAAAACCAAAGGAACGAAGCACGACTTCTATAACAAAATAAAACAATTCAAGTCTTAATTTGTATGTCTTAAGATTTCCTTTTTTTTTGTAATGTACAAATTATATGTAGGTAAATATGTTTATTTTAAGTATTGTTTTATAATTATGTAAAGATTGATGTAACTTGGTTTACCTTGATATGCTAATTAATACAGTTCAGCGTTTTATTGATGTGTACACACACTTTTAAACCCACTCTCCCGAAAGTTGGTATAACTGTTGTAGTAAAAAATATTAGGTTATTTAATTTCAAAGTAATCATATTTCCCGCTTTTTTACACAAGTACGTCTAGAGGGCCACCAGGAACACTGCTGTCGTATTTCTAAACGATAACACAGAGCTGGTTCTTCTTGGGGGTTTGTTCTGTGTGAGTGCGTGAGCATGTGGGAACCTTCCGGCACGCACGTGCGCCTGTTTGACTTAAAAAATAAAAATTTTATTTATATGTGCCGTTGTGTTTAAAGCACTTCGATTCTAAGAAATTTAGTTAAAAAATATTTACCAATAAATGTACCTTATGGAAGGCGTTAAAATACATTTTGTAGAAACAACCGGTAACTTTACTGGCATGCACGATACCATTGTCTTCATCTGATCGTAACAAAACATGGACGTTTCGGACTTCTACCTGTAACATCTAACATTTTCTTGGGAATTTCTTTTTTGTTTTTACGGAGAGTGCCTATGATAGTAAGTTTATAGGGATCTTTCAGTAAATCATCAGCCAAACTTACCGATGTAAACCAATTATCCATGGTGATATTTCTGTTACTACCATGGACAGATTTAGTAAGCTCTTGAACAAAGTATGTAGCCAATGGCAATCCGTTTGTTTTCGTGGATTTTCCTAAATAAGGACTGGCATCTAACATGTATTTTGAAGACGAATCGCACACCATGATTATTTTGATGCCATATTTGGACGGCTTACTCGGTATGCACATTCGAAAAGGACAACGCCCGCGAAATCCAACCAGCTGCTCATCAATGGTTACTTATGAAGAAGTACATCCCATACCTCACGAATGTGTGCAAACGAATCTGCCTTTTCTCTTTCCGGTCTGGTTTCTTTGTCATCAAACCTAAGAGAATTTATTAGGAATGAAAAGCGCTCACCGCTCATTCAAGTTTTGTAAAATGTTCCTAACAATTTAGTGTCGAACATATATTTATATATATTGTAATGCTGGCGACTACTTTAATTAACGAGGGGAAAAATAATAATTTAGTTTGAGAAAATGGGGATAATTTTAAATGTTAATAATATGATTGAAGTAATATTTAAACCTTTTAACTTTTATGCACCGGACTAGCTCAGATCTCAAATGGGGATAGAGTTCAGGGAATTTAGTTTGAAGTTAAAATTTGAATCTGGAAATGTGTATATGAAATACCCTTTATATAATTATATTAAAAGTATAAAAATTATTCTGAATGTAATTTGCTATCAACGCATGCGTTGTAATGAATTTAAATGAAATTAAAAGCTGTCAAGAAAATGTCAAATAAATAATTTAGAAAATTAATGTTTAGATCCAAAATGAAATTTAAGAAAAGAAATTAAATTAATACCTTTACAGGTGTTTACACAAGTAAATATTTAAAATTCTTAACCAAAAACATATATGTAACAAATATTAATTTGCAGGAAATTTTATCAATGAATGTTTATAACAAGTAGGGTTATTAAAATTTTGTGACTCACATATACTGTCCTCACTGTAGATTGATGTCTTCGGATAACTCCAACTGGATGTAGGCAATGTCCACTCGATTACAGTTGTTACCATCACCCAATACTGCTAACTCGATTCTTGGTTGTCGAAGACACCAACTTCCAAAAATTTAAGATGTTTTCTTCAAACTCGGCAAACTCCAACCACTTGTTTTATTATGGTAACTTTTTATTTAGTTAATTTTAAAGCTTAATGAATGATATCGTTTTAAAGAAATGTTTAAATATCCAAAATTTTTGCTGATGAACACTTTTATTTTTAGCTGCCGATTAAAATTTTGTTTAAAAGAAATTGTCCGAAGAAATAAAACAACATTTACCAAATAAAATGGGTTTTAATTTGGTATAACGGAATTAATTTAAGTTGGATAACACAAAAGCAAATCTTTACAAAATCGTGACACAAATTAACACGTACAAAAATATTTTCCGAAAACGACAGGTATCGGAGACCGAACTATTTATTTTAAACCGTCGATATAAAAACAAATGCTCTCGAACGTATTCTTCGTAAAGTAAAACTTCTTGACGAAAATTTAAATTAGGTTATGAACTTACTTTTTAACACAAATTTCACAACACTGTTTTAACCTTTTACACTTTTGAACAAATTCTAGAGAGAGATTGATTTTCAGAGCACTTGCTTTTGTATGTTTCTGGTTGTTACCAAAAATTCATTTTTTTTACAGCCATATTGCATAAGTAACTAGGGCTATGATTGGTGGATCTAAATTACAAATTGGACTCAAATGGAAATTTGGCCGTAACTTTCTTATACATGATCGGGATTGAAAATTAATAACAAAAATGAAAACTACGTAAAATTTTGAACAAAAAGACACCTAACAAGCTATAGTTCCTAAAGATAATATACGAAGTAACCTAATCTAACTTAAATAAGCTTATAACTATTTACACTTACAAGCTATACTAAATCTAATTGCAAAAATGGAATTTTGAGAACATTTTACACAAGAATACATACTTTTTGTGTTCGAAATAATTAATTTACAGAAATTTTAAGCTTTTGTAATTTTATCTAAAATTCACCTCAGATTTAACACAATTTTGCGGTGAAAAGCGATGTATCCTTTTAAAAACTGTGCTATATTAAGAAAGAACATTTATTATTTGCTTTAAGAGCAAAATCTAAGTCTAATAATGTGGAAAAAGTATAAAATTATGTAAAAAACCTAAAAATTATGACCTAACCAAACTTAAATCTAAAATTGAAAATAATTCTTATTTAAAAATGTTTTTAACACTTGAAATGTTATTTTAAAGGTTTGTACTTCTTGTCTTTATTATTTTCACTAACTATTTGCAATGCATAATGTTAAATGGTGTTGCATTGAAAAAGTCTCATCGTCTAACACTCTTTTGAAATATTTCACTATATAAATGTACACCACTATAAATGTCTGTATGCCAAAATGTTCTATGTGTTGTTCTTATTGTTAAACTTGTAACATAATTTTTGTCACTAATTCGCTTCCAAAAATATGTGCGAAAAATGTCTATACTGTCCATATTATAACCCTTTTATTAAATTTTTGTATTTCCTGCATTCAAAAACTAATCATACATTATCCCTAACATAATCCTAACTATATAGTTCATGTTTAAACACCTGTAAAGTGTTGACTTGCCAAATTACCCTTGAAAAATTGATTTTTATTGCAATAATTGCAATACTAAAATGACTTTACGAAAATGGTTATATTTAACATTCTTGACAATTTTGTTAGCAGCAAATTGCTTTTTATGATAAAACCAAACTAAGTAAATGATATTCAGACTAATTTATACCAAACAATTTTATTTTAATAACATCGTGAACCAGATTTATATAAAATAGTGTCTTGCACATGTATCGAGCTTAAAATCACCCCCTTTTATTTACCCAAATGTCAAGTAAGCTGTCCGATACTTGTATTACCTCTTTCTGAACATCTCAAAATATATATATATATATATATATATATATATATATATATATATATATTTACATATATTATCTTTGTTCGTTGCAGATCTTACCAAAATTGCAATAAGAGCTTTTATCTCATTTTTTGTTGTTTGCGAAATATTAGCATTGGTTTCATATTTTTGTGCTTGTCTGGCAATTTCGCAATTTGTATGTAAAAGTATTGTATCCAGAATTTCACTTGAAAAGAAGTGCAAGAAAAATTCATCCAAAGTTGAACACTTTGCGGCATCCCCTTTAGTACCGGGTAAAAAGTGAATAATGTTTCTTGCTTTAGTTTTTCTACGTCTTGAAGGTATTTTTGCTGACCATTTATTACTATTTTTTCCTTTTAAGCAGGTGTTTTTCGGGTTTATAATATAGCGAGGTAAAAAAAGGTTATTTTCCCTATTACTGTCCGATTCATTAGTTACTGAAGACGAGCAGTCATCGGATAAATTGGACTGATCTGAGTTGGTTGGAAATCGTCGCACATCAATGTCATCGCCATTATTTTCTTCTGAACGCTTTTGTTCGGCAGTTGAAAAGTTTTCAGATAGATTGGATTTATCGACGTTGGCCGAATGCTGCTGTATAAAAATATCATCATCACTTTCATCTGAACTTTCTGCTTTGTGTTCTATATTGTCCTCCCAATCACGTCCGCTGTCTTCAAAAGGTTCGGGTTCAGAGCCTTCTTCAGCGATTATACGCTGTATTTCAGCCTCTATTTCTTCTCGTGTCAAGGATTTTTGCGCCATATTTTTTACAAAAATTACAAATAATTATTTAAAACTTTCAAGATATCAAAAAAGTACATAACTTCTCAAAAACACAAACACTAACCCAATTTTATCAGCGTACGAGGGTACAATAATATAAGAATAAAAAGTAACGTGAATAACTGGACATTCGTAAAATTTACGACGAGTCAATGAAATATGAGATTTCGCGCTCAAAATTACGATAACCGTATGCACCACTGTCTAGCTGATGACTATTTAGGAAAATAGCTAGCGGCACGCAGCGAAGCATGTACCCGGAAGTATCCGATCTTAACCGACTTTTCAGGAGCGTCGTAAATTTTACGAATGTCCAGTATTCTAGGGTTAATATGCACCAGAATCTTTCTATGTTCTAAATAAAACACAAACCAGTCATTAATGTATCGTCGTATCCCAAGACTATTTAGTGTATTTGAGATGAAAGATTTGTCGACCAAAATCAAATCAAATAAAATAGATACCATATGATCACTTTTCGTTGGCGAATTGAACGTACTCAATTGTATTAGATTCAGTCGAGCAACTATGTCGGAAATCATGTTCGCTACTAGAAATTTTGTTGAACTTAACTAAATACGATACAACCTGTTTAGCTACACCGTTTTCAATTATTTTGGAGAAGATGCTAGTAATGGCAATTGGCCCATAATTTTCGACACCATAGGGGTTACCCTGTTTGAATAATAAGATCACATAACTTTAGTGACCTTGGAAGTTTTCCCTGTGTCATTGATAGGTTAATAATATGGGCAAGAATAGGTGCAATCATTTGCCCACGATATTTTATAACAGATACAGGTAGTAGTAGTTTATTCGTGCTAAAGGTTTTACATTTACACACTTGTCCATGTCTCAAATACAAATAAGTAACAAATTATGTGTAACAACAAAAATAATAGTCTGTAAATTAAGATGAGTTTCATGTTGTAGGTATTCCTTAATTGAGAAAAAGGCTTTATCAATGAGGAGTAGCTTTAATTTATTTTTAAATTGACGAAGTTCTAGACACCGTAAGGTCAAAGGTAGTTTGTTATAAAACTTAAATGCAAAATAATTTATGGATATTCTTGCTCTAATAAGTCTAATGCTTGCAAACGATATATCATGTGACCTTGTAGAATAATTGTGGAAGGAATTTAAAGTGCTATAAATGTATGCAATAAACATTGATATATATATATATATATATATATATATATATATATATATATATATATATATATACATATACATACATACATACATACATAAGAATTCTATAGCGCCGGAAATATTCCTTATAGTTATCACGATAGCTATTTAGCGTAGGAGAATCCCCCCATACCAATAACATACATACATAAGAATTCTATAGCGCCGGAAATATTCCTTATAGTTATCACGATAGCTATTTAGCGTAGGAGAATCCCCCCATACCAATAACCCATACTGCAAATGAGATTGAATAACAGCATAGTAAACCGTTATTAAAGATTCTTGACATAAGAAGTTAGATAGACTGCGTAGTAACAAAATATTACTTGATATTTCTTTAACTGACCGTTGTGGTATGTTCTTTCCATTGTAACGTTGCGTCTACATGAATTCCTAAGTAGATTTAATTACGTTTACTATAGACGCCTGTTTTAAGTTGAATAATACATTTATCGTTTTAGCTTCATTGACACACAATTTGTCAGAGGGAAGCCGTTCATGCGTTTTACATAAAATACTTCTACTAGTGGACCGGATTATGTCTTTGTGTAGGCCTCTTATTCCAAATGTTGTGTCTTCGGTATACAATATATTACGTATATCTGACCGGTGAGGCAATAATGATGAAAAATCATTAATGTAAACAAGGAATAGGATTGATCCCAATATAGAGCCTTGAGGGACACCACTTTCTACTTTACACTTATTTGAGAACTCTTGTTTGCAAAACACTTTTTGAATTCTGTTGGATAAGTAAGATGACATAAATTTTATGCTTTTTGGTTGAAATCTGTAGAAATAAAGTTTTCTTATTAATATTTCACTGGAAATACAATCACAAGCTTTGAGGACACCAATAAAATATGTATTAAAATATTCTTGGTTCTCGAATGTTTCCAAGATAAACTCAAGAAGACTGAGTACAGCTTCTTCTGTAGATAATCCTTTCCTAAAGCCAAATTGACATTTTGTAAATAAGTTATTGTTATAAAAATAGTCGGTGATTTGTTTAACCAGTATTTTTGCAAAAATTTTAGAGAATATTGACAACAATGAAATGGGCCGATAGTTATCTACTTGATTAACAGGACCTTTTTTAGAATAGGGATTACTTTTGCGATTTTGAGACAAATAGGGAACACGCAGTAATTTATTAGTTTAGTTAATGGTCGAGTTATTATATCTTTTGTAGGCTTAATTCAAGTTGTACTTAACTCATAAAATATTAACACTGTTGTTATTTTTAAGACTATCTATAGCGTCATGTTTTTTTTACCTCAGAAACTTCTTCAAAGTGAAATTCTGCATTTCTTAGATTTGTTATGGTAAGCAATAGGATCTATATCAGATTTTGGCAATCACCTTGAAGTATCTATAACCTGTTAAATGTAAATAAGTTTGAGCAGTACGCCGCTGTAGTATTCAAATGCTACTAACCATTTTAGAGAAAAAAATATTAAATTCGTCTGATCTCAATGTAGTTTTGTTTTGTACTGGTCGTGGTTTACATCTGTCAACTAAATTCCATAGTGCCTTAGTTTGAATTATTTTTGTGTTTATCGTTAATTAATATTTTAGTTTCGTTACTATATCCATTTCTATAGTCTTTCAAGAATGCTATTGATTCAAGTGTTTTGTGAATTTTATAAGAATCTGATATTAAATTCAAAGTTTCACGTATTTTTCTCAATTTTGGCGTATACCATACGAGATAATGAGATTTGTAAGATGAACATTTCACTTTTATGCTAGGAAAAGCTTGCATGAAACATAAAATAACATGTTCTACAAATGATTGAAATTTATTATTTGCATTCATAAAATGAATATTAATAAATTCCCAGTTAATTATATTTATTAACTGATAAAATAACAACTTACCATGCTGTGTAATAGGTCTCACTATTTTAGTAATTGGCGAGGTATCCTAGACAAGTTTTTGATAGTAGTACTTAACAGCTATGCCAGTGTGATCCGAAATTAATTCACAAGGTGCGTTTACTTCAATGACATTAACATCAATATTTGTAAAAACATTATCAAGTGTTTTGTTCTTTACGGGTAGGAAAAGAAACTAATGGATTTAGACCATAGCTTGCTAATAAATTATAGAGTGATAAGGAATAGCTGTTAGAACTATTAAAATAAACGTTAAAGTCGTCTCCCACGATCGCTTTTTTTTCAGTTGAGCTACATATTGTATTAAGTAAATCAGTTAAGGTATTTATAAAAGATTAGAAATTACCTTATGGGGCACGATATATAGTAATTAATATTAAGTTAAGCTTGGGGATACGAACACCCGTTATTTCACAAAATAACTCACTTGATAGTTTATTGACAGGAACCAAGCTTTTATGTTCAATATCCTTATGTAGTAAGTTCATAACACCACTATGGATTTTCTTTGTCCTTGCATAATACAATGACACTAAATAGTTGTGATATAATAGTAATTAGTATAATGACAATTCAAGTATTCTTGTCAGGTTGGCTGTCTATGTAAAATTTGTATAATTTTTAAATCGATTAGAAGAATTACAGAAGGAACCCTTACTTTCTTGCACATCTCATGGAATTGGAAATTGTAAGTAAATATTCTTCAATTGGAAATCTCAGACTATTTGTCCCATGCATTCTTTGCTAATGCACCATAACACAGACATAAGGAGAGTTACATTTAGAAACTAAAAATGTGCAAGACCTGGATTAAAAATTTCTCGTACCAATAAATTGAGGTCTGTTATTACAAAAAAATGTAATATGGCTTTCTCATATGTATATTTACTGAACTAGGAACGTTTCATTCCAAATTTGATTTATTGCGAATTCAATAAGCACATACCCTCTTCATATATTCGTATACATATTTTCAAGCGTAGTTTGCAAAATTACAAATCCAATTTTATTACCGATGGGTATTGTTAACCTTTCTGTAGAATATAGTACCTATGAATAATTTTTACACTAATACAGGCAAAAAACATAATTTTGTTTAATCGATTTTGACGTGTACAATAACGTACTCAACATTGTAATATCGAATGCAAACACTTGGTTCTTGAATGCATAAAAATGTTGATTGAAAAGAATATCAAATATGTTTAATCTTTATTAGATTTAATGCCATTACGTATTTATTGTTCACGTGTGCGCTAACAAGATGTAACTATAAGAGTGCAGTTATACGGGTGCTGAATTACATTTTGATTCTGTTTTGGTTTCTATAAATCATGCTCTTTTTGTGAGCGATGTTAGTGCTGGATTGATAAATATTTACAAGCGGATGCTGTGCTAATTTTTAAATATTTTTTAAATTGTCAACGACCAGAGCAAGCGCGAACATTCATACAAGAAAATAAAGTGAAAGTACTTTACATGAACTGGATAATGGATAACAAGCAAACTGTAAGTGGAAAATTTTATTTTGTAACCTTTACGTACTAATAATAGTTATTTGTACTATAAGTAAAGAAAAGTATTGTTTTTCTGTACGGATCGCGATCTTTCTAATCGAGGGGCAGCCGAGATTAGAAACGCCACGAGTAAAGAAGGACTTACTTTTTTTTTAAGAATAATAAATAAAATTTTTTCGGACACTAAATGGAAATGGATTACATTTTATAAGAAATTATTTAAAAAATACATGACAAGCGCGAGAATCAAACTGCCGGTTCCATCACTGCAGCAACTAGACAAGAATAGATAAACATGTGTCATGTGTTATCGCGTGAAAATGGAAATAAATAATAAAAATCATCCTGAAATATCGGCATTAGCGCTTGAAGCTGTTGCTAGTTTATTACCCTTGAAATCAGGAGATAAATATGGTAAGACCTACAATATCTTCAATTCTTGGAGGACAATAAATGTAAGGAATATCGATGAAGAAGTTATGCTTGCTTTTTTTCATGAAAAGGTTAGTTTTCCTGAATACATTTATTTATTTTATGTTTTATCTTTATATGTGATTACAGTTTAAAGGACTGAAATCTTCCACGCTGTGGTCGACATATTCCATGTTGATAAGTACGTTGACAATCAAAGAAAACGTCGATGTATCGAATTATGGGAAGCAAAAACATCAAACATTCTATCGCAGGATAGAAGCGCCTGACGATACTGTTCTTGTAATTTAAATGGCGTTAATTTTCGGTCTGTATGGGGCATGTCGTAGTGAGGAGCTAAGAAAGTTAAATATGAAGGATATCCAGAATACCGGCTCTATTTTGGTTGTCACCATCCATGACACTACGACAAGAAAGAAGCGAAGCGCATATTCACCGTTATGACGGAAATATGAGGAATTAGTGAGATTGAGTTGTACATGAGCGGTACGTGACATTTGGGCGCCGGCGTTTGGACGCCGCCGTTTGACGCCGCCGTTTGGCATGACTATTTACCGCCGGTCGTTTGAGCGCCAACTGTAAATATGTACCTACATAGTTTGAAAGTTTTAATAATGTTATTTTAATAATTCCATATAATCTCTTCTTGTAAAGGTCATAAGTATAAACCATTTTACTACATGAAGTTAATTAGATAAAAAAACAATAATGCATGGCCATTAGGCAGGTGAACAAATTCCACTTAATTACTTAATCTTAATTCCACTTCTTTTCAATCTTCCTGATGTACATCAATTAGTACAATGTATTTACTTTACAAATATCTTTGCAAATAACATTATAATTATAGGTGATTAGTTCTGTGTCACTGCATCTATTTAAATTGATCCCTGAACAATATTTCTTCAGTTGTTTTCAATTGTTATCTGCGAGTTAGTTTTGTGGTGTCAAAAGCAATGGAAATTACAAAACCAACCGTAACCAAAGGCTCTGCTTCAACGATTTTCTGTATGTGTTCGATAAAACCACCAAAGATGGAGGAAGAAGTTTTGGAGATGTGAGAGAAAAGTGGATAAATGCCGTGGTCGTCTATATACAACTGTGAACGATGAATATTTGTGTGATGTTGGAAACCATAACCATGATAGTGATGCAGCATGGTATGTGTTGGCAAAATAAAAGTTTCAATAAAACACAAGCCAAGGAACGATGAATACGCCAGCTCAGATACTAAATCGTGCCCTAGGAGATACTGGAGCAGCCGTTCAAGGTAAAATGCCAAATAAAGATGCTATTAGGAAGCTGTGTCAGCCAACGCGAAACCTTCTTGCTGGTGCGCCGCCAACTCCATTGGATTTAGAGAGCTTAATTATTCCAGAATCGTACAGAATTTACGAATTCGCGTCTGGACAAACTGAAGCATTTCTCATGAAGGATACTGGATCAGAGCGTCCCGACCCACAAACAATCTAATATTTTCTCGGAAGACAATACACGGTGGAGTCAACATATGAAACAAATTTTCATGGATGGAACATTCCGACAAGCACCTCCACCCTTTCACCAAGTGTATGTCATACGGGCCAGTAGGAATGGCTTCATTTTTCCAGTTTTATACGCTCTTTACCTAACAAAACACGACAAACCTATGATAGATTATTTTCACTTGTCAAGAAAATGTGGCCGCAGTTTGAACCCGAAACAATTTCATTGGATTTCGAAATGGCTGTAATCGGATCAGCTACTGATGCTTTTCCAACAGCCCACCTACATGGATGTCTGTTTCATCTGGTAAAAATTTAAAAACAGTTGCGGAAAATGGGTTAATAATACAATATAATAATAACCCTAAATTTGCGTTAAGCGCACGTATGATAACTGCTTTATTTTTCGTTCCTGTTCAGGAACTTGATGACGCTTTCGATGAACTGGCCACGCATCTACCAAATGAATTGCAACCAATTTTAAATTGGTTTGAAGACAATTACATCGGTAGGCGGAATAGGAACAGTCACGACGGCGGCCCTTTTTCGCCTAATATTTGTAACGTGTACGAAAGAGTACTAAAAACCAAGATCGTACAAATAACTTTGCAGAGGCTGCAGATCGTAGTTTACAGTCCCAATTAGACATAGATCATCCGTCTATATGGAAATTCATAGATGGTTTACGAACAATCCAAAAGGACGAGATGCGTATTACGAAAAATTTTACGAGGTGACTCAGAAAATGAGAAAATACCAAGCCGCTGATGAAAGAATCGAAATATTCTTCAAGAATTTGGAAACAGAACAGTTATGGAATACTTAAGAGATTTCTCACAACTTTGCAATGGATTAAGAGTGAAAGTGAAAGGAAACATGCTGAACTATATTGTAGTTAGTTTTACTTTTATTGTGTGGCTGTAACCTGATTTGCTTGTTAACTAACAAAATTGTCTTGAAGTTGTTTATAAGTACTTTAAGATTCCAAATACATTTGTTTGGCTTTTGTTCAGAAAATAATTAAAAATTTTTAAAACATCTTTAATATTTTACTATTTCTAAACCTCGGCGCTAAAGTCCCGGCGCCCAATTGGCGCCAAATGTCCTGGCGGACAAACGGCGGCGGTCAAAGCGCGCCTAAACGGCGGCGCCAAAAGTCCTGCTCCGGTACATGAGATATATAAGCTTGCGTCCAAAACATATCAACCACTCAAGATTGTTCATATTTTGCTGATCGTGGAGCGGATATCAGGAGGCTCAAAAATCATAGAAGCTGGTGATGAAGCGCGACTCCAGAAGAATATATAGAAAAAAGCATTAACAATAAAATAACGACTTCGAAAATCATCAGTCGTCATCGTCAAGCAGTGGATACCAAAATCCATCAGATGTTGTCCTAGAACGTATTGAATTACAGTTGGCTTCTGCATGTAGCGATTCGCCATTTTATACGTCAATTGGAGAAGTTCGTCAGTAGGTTTTATCAAAATCGTCTCTATTATTTAGTGAGGTACAGCTAAACATTGTACAAGCATAAGTATTTCTAACTTTAATAGTTGTACGTTTAATATTTATTCCAATAAATAATTAATAATTCTTCATAAAGATATGGTTCCTATAAAGAAATTGTTGCTATAAAGAAAAGAGATACCTATCTTTACGATTTGTAATAAGGAAATATGGTCAATTTCCATTGAGTGTCAGAAAAAATATAGTGAGTGTCCCCATACATTGATTAATTTCTAAATAACATTATCTTTATATGATGACGGGTTAGAATAGAAAGAGAAAAGAACAAACATGAGCGATATTTTGTAGGAGGAATACATGAAAATTAAACCCATTTAGTTAAAAACTATGCTAAGGGTTAAAAGTAACTCCTGATCTGATACACTTTACAAAGTTAAGTAGGATTACAAACGTACCAAAATTTTAGTAAATAACTCCGTTGTGAAATACAGGAATGAGGGGGGTAGGAATAAGGGAAGGTCGTGGATGAACGGTTGGGTTGGGTACTGTCAAATTGTGGTAAAAATCGGTTCTAAAATAAAGGTAAATTGTAGAAAAAGTGTAGAGACCTTAGTAAAAGAATATTACATTCCAGATAACATTTCTTAAAGATAGTTCTTGTAAAGTTAAAAATATGCTTACATATCAGAAATTCCCTACATTACGTTTTGAAAGGTGTATCATTGCGCAGTGGTTGACAATTGTATTTTTTATGTTGGTCGTCCTGTATATTTCTGGTAAATTCATGTTTCATGATAGTAACCATATAAAAATAAAACCTAATAAGGAATTTTGCAAGATAAAAATACGTATATTTTATATGCATTTGACATAAATTCAAATACTCCCTAAAAACCTTAACTTTATGCCTTCTTAGCTTTTGTTAATAAATGGATAATACCTGTGGCCTAATGTTTTACATTTGTTTGCAACCTCGTAAGAAAAGGTAGTAAAGCATACCTATACGGCTTATCATCAATTGAGTAATCTCATGTGCGTGATCCGAATTTTCATATCATTGAGGATTATCATATTTTACAAGCCACACATGCTCGGAAGAGCATTAACTCTGAAGTGGGTGTCTACGTGTGTGCCTGTGGGCGTGTGTCTGCGTCTGCGTGTGCGTGTGCGTCTGCGTCTGCGTCTGCGTCTGCGTCTGCGTCTGCGTCTGCGTCTGCGTCTGCGTCTGCGTCTGCGTCTGCGTCTGCGTCTGCGTCTGCGTCTGCGTCTGCGTCTGCGTCTGCGCCCACGTGTGTGTGTGTGTGTGTGTGTGTGTGTGTGTGTGGTGTGCAATTAGATATTATACGTTACATTTTTTATAGCTTTTATAGCTTCATAGCTTGTATTTCAGTGTACTCAAACTGTAAATAGAGATGCCACATTCAGAGGCATCCATCATACTACCATCTGAAGTATTTTGAACCTATGGTACCGGAATGAGTAACTCCACATTCAATAACTCGGAATTTGCGTTTATACATTACAAACTGTCTTGGTTATAATAAATATAATAATTTGTTACACTTAATACCAGTTTATAAAGCGATACCTTATAATAAAATAAATTGGACGCTTTGGTCAGATCTAGAGTGCCTTAAAACGTCAGTTTTGTTTAACTTTTGCAGATGTTGTAACTTATACTTTTACCATTACTGTAATAGTCGATTTGTTTTAATGGGACGCATGTCCCTGATTAGGTATAAACTTTGAATTATTTATAAACCAGATTATTCTAATAGACTTTTCAGTTGTTTGTAATCACTTTAAGATCACCTTTTTTAGAAATTGTTACCACCCTGGCAATGTTTAGTGCATCACACGCTTTGCTATTAATGTGGATAATATACTCGTCTGTCAAGTTTTTTAATGCCTTCGCCCTTTCCCTCTCCCTCTCCCTCGAAATAAGATTGTACATATGACAAAACGCGTAAATAAGGATTTTGGGAGTGGACTCCATAATATACCGTTTATATGTGCAGTATGTACAGATTGGTTCTTGTCATCACGCTGCAAAGGTCGCTTTTTGCAAATTATTATGTTAAGAAACGCCCACAGGATGCAGTAAATAAAAATAAATATAAGATTTGTTTTAAGAAAGAAATGTCCAAAAATTAAACTATTGAAACGTAAATTGTTAGTTTAAATTATGCTTTTCTAATTGTGACATGCAATAAAATTTAGGCAAGATTCAGTTTAAATCCAGTGTTGAAATAATATAAGAATATTGAAAATTCCACATAATCAATTATAAGATATGTTTCTACCTGCGTAAGACGATTAAACAAAATACCTTTGTCTAATACTTATATCATTTCGATTGTATAGGTTAGGGGGAATATTTCATTATTTACAGAACTAATGTACAAAAAAGGAAACTAGCATCAGATTTCTAGGATTACCCTTTTTTCAATTTGAGGTGCAGAAAAACGAACAATCTTAAATATTAAACTAATTCGTACTTTCAAAATGTAAACTTTCACCATTATCACGCATAATAAAATACTTATCTTTTTTGAATTTCTCAACTTTGACAAAATTGTTTTCAACATCTTTAACAATTATAATAGATATTGCTACTGACGAAGATAACTGTAAGTGTTATCAAAACGTTTAGATTGTATAATTTAAAATACACCATTAAAAAACCCAAAAAAGATAAGTGTTTTATTAATTCGTACTTTTAATATTATCTTTACTTGCATGTGACATAAGTTCCACGTAGATGCTACATATTATATGTTGTACTTGTCAAGATTTCAGTTATAATGTTAAAATTCAGAGTACTTTCTTAAAATTAAATATTGTATGTACTCAATAATTGTTGGCTTTAAGGTTAAAATTATATGTGGTTTATGCTCAATTAGCTTTAACAATCAAGACAACACATAAATTGTTACTATTAGCTTAATTTTAATAAAAAATCTCTTATTCACGATCATTATATATAATTGTAACACCTGTGTAGGTATAACATGTAAAACTTTCTACTACAGATTACGATTTTTGTTATTGAAGGTTACAAATTTAAAACTATTTGCACTAATTTCAACGCTATACTTACAAATAATATTATCCGCGGTTTTGTCAGCTACTTGGCCTGGTATTGTTAACGCCGAGTTTATTTAAAATTGCATTTACGCAATTATCAGTTTGAAACATTTTTGTCTCACCCATAATGTCTAATGTCGGCCTTGTATGTTTATATTTAAAATATTTTTGTTACGGTTCTATACGAGTACTTGCAAATTCATATTTTGTAACAATTTATTGGTACATATTAAAAACATTTTTAAATATTTATAAAACATTTAAATACAGTCCTGGTTTTAAAAAAGGTTTTAAAAAATTGAAATGCGTCTATTTGTCGAATATGAAGTCTCCATTCGTAGTAGATCAGATAATATTGGATCGCTGTAACCAAGCCGATCGCTGTAACCAAGCCGACTCTGTGTTTTATCCCTACAAATACTGAAATCATAAAAAACGTGGGCCCCATATTTATAAAAGAAATTTGGAGCTCGTATGGTTAAAAACGACAGATACGTTCCATTACCCTCCACTTTCCTTTAACCCTTAATTTCACCCCCTACAAAAAATGTCAAAAACCGCCCAGTGGTATCCACTCTTGTTTAATAAGGAACTTATCACCCAAATTTTAGTCTCCTAATGGAATTAACCAGGAAAATGATATCAACTTTCAACTCCATATTTCACCCTCTTAAGAAGAGCATCTTTTTTAATCGCTTCTTAATTTACACCTCCACAATGTAGACTTTCATACCTAAAAATTTCATGTCTGTAAGTTGAATAGTTTGGAATGGTCAGTCAGTCAGCTTTGTGATTCATACATATATATTAATTATTTAAATCGTGATAGCCTTTGTTTTCATAATAATATTACGAAATGGTTAAAAATAACCCAAATACTCATTTTTTGTTTACTGTTCTAAAAATATAATTAATCCATCTAAACAGCTTTTAGAATATAAATGTATATGGTAACGTATAAGTCACTTATGAGCTAAAGCGCTGAGCTAAACTTTACTTCGGGTCGCTCCTGACATAGTTTTACTCGAACACTCAATGTTGTTTTTTTTAGATTGTTTTAATTAATTTCACTTAACTTTTCTTTAAAGACTACCTTACAAACTTATTTATTGATATTTACATTATGTTGAATGTGAAATCAGATTTATTTTGTAGAACACTGTACTGCGACAGACTGCAGCTGTTCCCCTTATGAGCATTTGCCTCATTGTATTGTTTTTCCTGCATTTTTTTGCAATGTCAATTTAAAAGAGATTTAATTTTTCATATATCCTATGAGCAATTTTCATTCACCGTGAAAATTAAATGTGTTGATATGATTCCCAGCGGTCGCCAGAAGTTTTGCCAAAGTGCAAAGCATACTATGGCCAGTACATAAATGTTCATCTGTCACACACATGTTGTAATAAAATCAAACGGATTTACCAACGTTTTTTTCAATTCATCGAAAAGGCAAGAAGCACCGGTAATTTCTAGTATCGGCGCACTCTACTAAATCCCAAATAAATAATTAAAAGCAAGAATATTAAGTAAAATTGCTGCCCTTGACAGCAGAGTTTTTTAGTCTTCTTGGGTTTGAACGTTCCAATCTTCAAACCCTTGGAATTAATTTTTATACTATATTTGAAACTTCTCTGGAACAAACCTAAAATCAGCTTTTTTGATAACCACTAAAACTAACATTTTGCTATAAATTAGCATAAATAAATCAACTAAAGCATAAATTTCATACATTTTTACTGTTTTACTAGAAATCAATGATAGGAAAGGTTTGGATAAAAACTTTAAACTATACTTAAGTTATTATGGATAATTAAAAATTAGTCTGTTTATTCAAAATGTTCATAAGCTAAATATTTTAGTAAAATATTTGTAACGTAGCTCACTTACATAATAAACTATTATCATCTTTTACTTAATAAATTTCTAAAAAAAACTGAATTGGTATTCAATTGGTACATTTGTCTGCAATAACTATTACGATAAAAGATATAAGTTTATATTGTTGTTCTATTCAGTAGTATTAATCCAAAAATGAAGTATAAAGAAATTTACACCGCATACGGAAAGTTTAAATTCGTATTTAATATAACTTCTTGTCCTTGTTTACTATGTAGAAAAAATGAACTATTACAAATGTTTCAGTTTATTTTTATATTACCATTATTTTATACTTAATTAGCACAAAATAACAAAAACGTAGCATGACACATGTAACATTTAATACTACTTAATTTTAACGACTAAATGATATACCATTTAAAAACTTGATGGTAATGACTATGCATTTTATTTATTACAATGAATAATGGGTTTAAGTTAAAAAAAAATGATTGCAACCTTTGTATTAAAACAAACTGTTAATTGCAAACACAATACTTATAACAAGAACTAAGCTTCAGAGATGTCAACGATTTATATAGTGCAATAATGGATAAATTTATTATTGCTAAATGTACCAATAAAAATTTTAAAATATTGAAGATGATTGCATTACTAAATTAAAATAATCGATTGGGCGTATCACTTTGAATTTAATTGCTGTTAGAATCAAAGAAGTACTATTTTAATTTTACAAATGTTTAAAACTCTCAAATTAATTATGTCAACGTAGTTCAGGGGCGTGCGGTGAGATTTGGGACAAGGGAAGCAATTTTTCAAAACTTACCTATTTGTAATGTAGTTGTATTCTTCTATCTTGTTTCGCAAACTCGTCTATAATTTCGTCGTAGAAACGCGAATGCTGCGACAATTCTTGAACAAGATTGTTTTCAATAGCCAACAGGGACACATCTGACAGACGATGTTGTCCTGTCGAACTCCGCAAATAAGTCTTAATTCGTTTAAGCGCAGAAAACTACGTTCGACTGAGGCACTAGTAGCAGGGATTGTCAACACTAACTCACATAATTTTACTACCACTGAATATGCGTTTGTCAAATCTGTACCTTTCAAGAAAGCCAATAACTCACTTGCAGAATCCTTTTTATCGATGTCTTCAGTATCATATATAACTGTAAGTTCCGAACGTAACAAAACTAAATCAAAAAACTGTCCATAATGATGCATTAAACATTGTAGCTGGGGTTCCGGAAAATGTTTTCCCTTAAACGCATTAAAATTACACAATTCAAGAAAGTTTAGTTCTTTAAAGTTTTTAAACCTGTTGTCTATTTCTTGATAAATCTGATCCAGAATTTGATAAAAAAGTCGTCGATAGCACGTTTTAATATCTCCAACATTATCCGTGCGCACGCGTTTTCTTTGTGGTTCCAAACCGATACCGATACTAGTCGTGTTTTCCCAACATTTATCAAAGTCTTCTCTTTTTTTGTTTATAATATTCTTAAATTCACAAATTTTCTTTATACAGAATCCGATATCGTTTGTTTTACATTGTGATTCATATAAATAATTATTAAAATCGTGATAGCCTTAGTTTTCATAATAATATTACGAAATGGTTAAAAAAAAAATACTCATTTTTGTTTACTGTTTTAAAAAAATAATTAATCCATCTAAACAGCTTTTAGAATATAAATGTATAAACGTTATGAGCTAAATCTGAGCTAAACTTTACTTGGATCGCTCCTGACTTATAGTTTTACTTGAACACTCAATGTTGTTTTTTAGATTTGTTTAATTAATTTCACTTAACTTTTCTTTAAAGACTACCTTACAAACTTATTTATTGATATTTACATTATGTTGAATGTGAAATCAGATTTATTTTTAGAACATGTACTGCGCCATACTCAGCTGGTCCTCTTATGAGCATTTGCCTCATTGTATTGCTTTTCCTGCATTTTTCGCAATGTCAATTTAAAAGTTTAATTTTCATATATCCTGAGCAATTTTCACTCACGGTGAAACTTAAATGTGTTGATATGATTAGCGGTCTCAAGTGTTGCCAAAGTGCAAAGCATACTATGCCAGTACATAAATCTTCATCTGTCACAATGTAATAAAATCAAACGGAATTATCAACGATTTTTTAATTCATCGAAAACAAGAAGCACCGGTAATTTCTAGTATCCACTCTACTAAACAAATAAATAATTAAAAATAAGAATTTTAAGTAAAATTGCTGACAGAGTTTTTAGTCTTCTTGGGTTTGAACGTTCCAATTTTCAAACCCTTGAATTAATTTTTATACTATATTTGAAACTTCTCTGGAACAAACCTAAAATCACTTTTTATAACAACTAAAACTAACATTTTGCTATAAATTACTAAATAAATCAACTAAAGCATAAATTTCATAAATTTTTAGTGTTTTGCTAGAAATCAATGATAGGAAAGGTTTGAATAAAAACTTTAAACTATACTTGAGTTATTATGATAATTAACTCATAAAAATTAGCCTGTTTATTCAAAATGTTCACAAGAAAAATTGTTTCGTAAAATATTTGTAACATAGCTCACTTACATAATAAACTATTATCATCTTTTACTTTATATATTTCTAAAAAATTGAATCGGTATTCAATTGGTCCATTTGTCTGCAATAACTATTACGATAAAAGATATAAGTTTATATTGTTGTTCTATTCAGTAGTATTAATCCAAAATGAAGTATAAAGAAATTTACACCGCATACGGAAAGTTTAAATTGTATTTAATATAGCTTCTTGTCCTTGTTTACTATGTAGAAAAATGAACTATTACAAATGTTTCAGTTTATTTTTATATTACTTAATTAGCAAAAATAACAAAAACGTAGCATAGCACATGTAACATTTAATACTACTTAATTTTAACGACTAAATGATATACCATTTAAAAACTTGATGGTAATGACAATGCATTTTATTTATTACAATGAATAATGTGTTTTAAGTTAAAAAAATGAATGCAACCTTTGTATTAGAACAAAGTGTTAATTGAAAACACAATACTTATAACAGACATGTCAACGATTTATATAGTGCAATCATGGATAAATTTATTATTATTAAAAGTACCAATAAAAATTTTAAAATATTGAAGATGATAGCATTACTAAATTAAAATAATCGATTGGGCGTATCACTTTGATTTTAATTGCTGTTAGAATCAAAAGTACTATTTTAATTTTACAAATGTTTAAAACTCTCAAATTAATTATGTCAACATAGTTAGCCATTTTCGTGTATGTCATATTATATAGGTGGTCTTTGATATCTTGCTACAGTTTGCATTTACGGCGGCAACGTTGTCGGGAGTGACAAACATCTAAGAGTATATACTTTGTATAAAAAACGAGGGTATAAGCAACCCCAACCTCAGATTCATAGCGACCTGATAACACATTGGGCTCAACAGGGTACACTTAGATCATAATTTAAATACAATTTGGTGTATTTTACTGTACCGCGTTTTAACAAACTGTATAAAGGGTGCAAAAGATAAAGAAAGAAAAGACATAATAGATAAATATGCTTTCAGGATGATTGTCTGCAATATTTCTAAACTTATTAGCTGAATATAAGCAAAGAAGCAAGTCTTAAGGTTTTGATCATTACTTACAAAGAGAAATTGTATACATTAAAAATAGCCCTACTTCGACTGTTTACTCTATGTGACTTTGATAATGGCCAGACGTAATTCATGTGCTGGTTACATCAGATTTCTAATGATTTCTGAATAATAACATGAATGGAAAAAGAGTGTGTATCGCTTTCAAAATAATTAGATAACTGTGTTAAGATTCTAAATGTTTTGGTAATTTTCAGAATTTATTTGTAATATACAATGTAAGTATAGTCTAAATTTAGCTTCAATTCTGACAGTTAAATATTCATAAATTATTTATGTGTGCGGTTCTCTTTTCTAATTAAATTTTTCATACTAAAAATTCATACTTTCGAACAAAACTTTTTATGTAAAAGTAAGTATATAAGTGCTTTTACATTGGTTAGATTAAATTCCTTTCGTTTAATGCCCATTATTTGAAATTCTTTTTTGAAGGTATTTAGTAGATGTAAATATTTTATGATAAACAGCGTTTATAGCTTGAAGTCATTTGAACGAAATGTTTGCTGATTTTTCGAAACGATATTTATTCGGTGATCACGTCATAATGTGAATTGGTTCATATTGGACGATTATTACTAGATTAACAATGTCAGATAAGTAAATGTTATTTTCAATGTATTTAATTAAACTTAAGCAAACATAAAATTCCTCATAAATATGCAACACCTTAAGGTGGCAAATGATATAACGTATAAAATATATCGTAGCTTCCCTATTCAAAGGGTTGCGTTCCTACCAGGCCTCGGAGACCGCAGAATCAATAGAGCAAAAGCCAGAACAAAAGAAGCAAGAGAATCATTTACATCCCAGTCGACCACATTGAGGATACCACCATATAGAAGACCGTCGTTGAGCGGTTCAGTAAAGTCACTTACTACTACATTTTTTTTCCTTTTTATTATTATTACCTTGTCCTTCGATTTTCTCGTGATGTAAGGTTTTACATCTGCGCAGACCCGTTTGTCCGATACAATCATATCTTGCCCATTCTGTTCTCAAATAATTAGCACCAATCGTGATGGAAAGCATGGTCGCTTCGGTTGATCTCTCAACGGCCGTCCAGTGTGATCTACTCCGAAACCACTAACTCACCACTTTTGACCGAATTAACACCCAATCTAAGGCATCTGGATTTACAGACACTCACACCACGCACCACCCAAACACACACACACACACACACACACACAAACACACAACCCACAAAATTCCAAACCCACAGCCACACACACGGTTTACAACCCAAAATAAGTAGTTCCCACCCTAAACCTGCTCTCATACTAACATCTACCACCGCTTTTCCGATCAAACTCGTCACCCCAATCCTCAAAGTATTGTATTTAATATTCCCAAATCTGTTAATACTTATTTAATTCCTTACAATTCATAAATTCAATGAAGGGCCCGGGTTAAACCACAAAAGCCTTATCAAACTACATTTTCCTTACCAGTGGTACGCTTAGGCTCCATCATCATTTTGGAGATTCTCCGTTACTCTCACTCAACTTCTCGCCCGTTTATTACTCCCAGACCCCATTTTACTCCTGCATGATCCTCGCGTAGATAAATATGTCTTTCCCAAAGCGATCCTTGATTAAATTGCTAACCTTCGGTGAACAAATCAAAGGAACCGTCTCGAAGGTCAGTATCACTTCCAAAATTACAATAGACCATTTGCTTACAGAAAGCGTGTTCCCACCTTATAATCCCGAAATTGCCATACCAAAGATACAATACCACAAACCCATACAAAATCTTGACAAAACAAAAACGCCTTCCAAATTTCCCTTATACATATCAGGATCAATTGGACCACTACCTCCCTCCTTCTTCTTCAACATTTTTAAACACGTTGGTGTTTCAAGTTACTAGTTATTTGTTTGCATACATTTTGCCGTTATGGTTGTACATAAATTACCTAATGTACTAGTCTCAATTTTCCTCAGTCCAGCAAACAAAGATTTCTTATATGCCGACTGGAATGCGTCTTCCCAAAACATTTCTAACCATTCACAGACCTTCTGAACCCCAAATAGAGAGACACCGATAATATAGCTTCGGTTATAATAGACATATTCTGCAAACCTGTGAATCAACGACAAAGGACGAGTCTACCGTCAATTCTTACGATTCAGGATGCAGATCTCAAGTTCCTCAATCAAGCAAAAACCAATAGCCATACCGAAAAATCCTGACAAAAGCTACATCCAAACTAGATTGAGAAACGGTAAGCCCTTCTGGGAACAGTTCAGACTAGCCAGAAGAAAAGAAACCCTCAAACATCTTCCCTTAATGCCGACCTTATGTCTAGCGACCAACAAAAGGCCTACAAGTTCAGCTTTCCATACAAATCGTCTTTACATTGCCAAATGATTTTTCAAAAACGCCTTAAAGAAATTCTAGTATGTCCCTCGAGCTATTGCGCGACCTGAAGCTTTCGAAGACTAATTGAACAGCGGAAATCTTTTTTATTTACCACGTTTACACCTCATATTATAAAAACTACTTGGTCCCAGGCCAAAACAAAAAATCATACAACTCTTAGGACACCAGATACAATACTTAAACCTCACTTTAATTTTAAAATTGTATATTCAGTGACAAGCGCTCGCAACTTGACCTCTCGCATCCTTCGCTTGACCCCGTAAAATTCTGTATTTGAACGAATAAGCAACAAAGTTTGTTGCGTGTGAGTGTCGAACAGGTATCGACAGTGTGTACTGTGTACGAGAAAGACGCACTATGTGCATTTTCATTCGAACGACAAAGACAATGTGATATACTGATATATATTATTTTCGCTCTTATGCATACACAAAATATATGATATTCAACTTTAAATGCTGCTTCTCCTATAAGGATTATATTCTATGGGTAGTACACTCGTATTACGGTTACGCGTTCGCTGGCGCTAATAATGTCCATTTCTAAAATTTCCTTTTATTTGAGTTTTCAATTTTTGGTCATTTAAGGTTTGTGATAAAGCAATGCTTCCGTTGCATACATGGACCGCTCGCCCCTGACGTAGTTAGCCATTTTCGTGTATCTCATATTATATAGATGGTCTTTGATATCTTGCTACAGTTTGCTTTTACGGCGGCAACGTTGTCGGGAGTGATAAACACCAAGAGTATATACTTTGTATAAAAAAACGAGGTGTGTAAGCAACCCCAACCTCGGGATTCATAGCGACCTGATAACACATCGGGCTCAACAGGGTACACTTAGATCATAATTTAAATACAATTTGGTGTATTTTACTGTACCGCGTTTTAACAAACTGTATAAAAGGGTGCAAAAGATAAAGAAAGAAAAGACATAATAGATAAATATGCTTGCAGGATGGTTGTCTTTACAATATTTCTAAACTTATTAGCTGAATATAAGCAAAGAAGCAAGTCTTAAGGTTTTTGATCATTACTTACAAAGAGAAACTGTATACATTAAAAATAGCCCTACTTCGACTGTTTACTCTATGTGCTCTTTGGTAATGGCATAACTCATGTGCTGGTTACATCAGATTGTTAATGATTTCTAAATAATAACATGAATGGAAAAAAGAGTGTGTATCGCTTTCAAAATAATTAGATAACTGTGTTAAGATTCTAAATTGT
The DNA here is from genome assembly GCA_036346205.1 of Vesta saturnalis. NCBI lineage: Eukaryota > Metazoa > Arthropoda > Insecta > Coleoptera > Lampyridae > Vesta > Vesta saturnalis. Next base: position 493,387 of record JARFJB010002396.1, on the reverse strand, counting down.
TTTGGTAATTTTCAGAATTTATTTGTAATATACGATGTAAGTATAGTCTAAATTTAGCTTCAATTCTGACAGTTAAATATTCATAAATTATTTATGTGTGCGGTTCTATTTTCTAAGTAAATTTTTCATACTAAAAATTCATACTTTCGAACAAAACTTTTTATGTAAAAGTAAGTATATAAGTGCTTTTACATTGGTTAGATTAAATTCCTTTCGTTTAATGCCCATTATTTGAAATTCTTTTTTGAAGGTATTTAGTAGATGTAAATATTTTATGATAAACAGCGTTTATAGCTTGAAGTCATTTGAACGAAATGTTTGCTGATTTTTCGAAACGATATTTATTCGGTGATCACGTCATAAAGTGAATTGGTTCATATTGGACGATTATTACTAGATTAACAATGTCAGATAAGTAAATGTTATTATTCAATGTATTTAATTAAACTTAAGCACCCAACATAAGCAATTCCTCATAAATATGCAACACCTTAAGGTGGCAAATGATATAACGTATAAAATATATCGTAGCTTCCCTATTCAAAGGGTTGCGTTCCTACCAGGCCTCGGAGACCGCAGAATCAATAGAGCAAAAGCCAGAACAACAAAGAAGCAAGAGAATCATTTACATGCATCCAGTCGACCACATTGAGGATACCACCATATAGAAGGAAGACCGTCGTTGAGCGGTTCAGTAAAGTCACTTACTACTACATTTTTTATTTCATTATTGCTTATCTCCATTATTACCTTGTCCTTCGATTTTCTCGTGATGTAAGGTTTTACATCTGCGCAGACCCGTTTGTCCGATACAATCATATCTCTGCCCATTCTGTTCTCAAACCCTAATTAGCACCAATCGTGATGGATAAGCATGGTCGCTTCGG
>JARFJB010002396.1:340000-487500 GCA_036346205.1 Vesta saturnalis | reverse complement strand
TATCCGATCCTAGCGAAGAGTTCTATCGCGCCTCGTGAACGCATCCCGCCGCCTAGAATTATTTAGTTGGTTTTACCAGCTCCTGTATTAGTTAGTCTATTAGACTAACTCCGGTTCCAGAAAACCTGCACGTGACGGTTGGTTTAAAGTAAATCGCCGCAGACCTAGTGATAGCCGCCGCAAGTTTAGCTCCCTGTATTTGCAAACGCGCACCGCGAACCTTTTGTAAATATATAGCTATCCTCGATCTTTGTGATTAACGACTCGTAAGTCTGTAGAGTAATTCATTACACACACACACACTAATCCCTCAGGCAGCGCCGGGCTAAGTCCCTAAGCAGTCGGGTGTACATAGACAAATTACAAACATAACCCTCAGGCAGCGACGGGTTAAGTCCCGAAGCAGTCGGGTGTACACAAGAATTATACACAATACCCTCAGAGAGCGACGGGCCAAGTCCCGAAGCGATCGGGTGTGTATACACGACCTACACATACCAAAGGTGTTTCGACGGGTCAACCCGAAGTCACCTAGATCACTACACGCTACCATACACCTGACGACGGGAGCTAGATAGGAGTGTATAGCCCTGCAGCTCTCATCATTTACTCTCACTTACATTCTAAACACCTGTAATCACCAGCTCGCTGGCGAAGACCGAAGTATTAATTAAACACAAACGAATTAAACGTAGAGTATCCGTCAAAGACCTGTAGAGAAGAAAAACCGTACATCGATAACCACGCGCTTAGCAATTGGATTTCAAGAAAACAACCAGTTAAGTGTTTTCCACCAGCTATTCCGCAAGTATAAAAACCGCCTTTAATAAATACGCGTTTTGTGCGTGTACACTTAGGTAACGTTCGCTTGCATTTACATGAGATTTCCTTCATTTACATCAAAGAAATCACCACCATAAAATTACATCCCAGAAGATAACGCGCAAATATATTAATTATACAACCAAACGTGTAAATCCGCCCAGCCTAAATTCAATGCGAAAGTAAACCTCTGAAGATATTAATATTATCGAACGTAATAGATCGCGAAGGTAAATTGCTTCACGAAGCATACGCGCCTGTCCGTCTCCCAGTAATTACTACAGTTAAAGCAGCAAGCAAGTAGGCCGGCGAACTCTGGTCATGCGTGCGACCGTGAACTCGGGATATCGATTTTCACTAGTGACCTAGATCTGCGCAACCCCCGTTTTAAATAACCAGTAGTTTGTTTATTCATTCTTTTCTTTTGTAGGCAGGGCCGTATCCAGCATAAATAATTAATTAAACGAAACGTTATTAATCATTTAAACATTACGTTCCTCATTGAGTGTAACTAGGGAGTATTAATATTTGTTTACAGAAACGACTTCGACAAAACTAAGCCGCCTTCCGGAGTGAGTGGATGGAATAGGCCATCCAAATTCTCCGTCCAAACCTAGTGGATGCCCCGATGCCGCTGTCTAAGTATTAAATTCTAATTGTTTTCTCATTTTTTTCTCAATTTTATGTTTATGTTGGTTGTTCATAATGTTATTAGCCTAGTTTAAGTGTGAATACGTTAGACTTGTATATAATAGAATAATATACTATTAAACCGTTTTACTATAATTATTTTATGTGGACAGTGTAGAGCTAAAGCTTAAATCTTCCGACGAACCCACCCCCCTCTTTAGTTTCTAATCTAAAGACCAATTGCAGTTTAGCCGCGGTAAATATAAAAATTGTGAGAAAGGACCTTACAAAACATTACTTACATTAATGCACAGACACCGTTGGAGATACAGAAAGTCAACCTGGTCTTCCGCCACATCTTAAGGGGGGTCTAGATAGATAGTTAAGCAACACATCAATAAGAGCAATGTTAAAAACGTTCTAACTTTATATATTGTTATGAAGCTATCTGAAACTTTAGAGGGTAGTAATATGGGGCCGGTTCTGGACTAGTTCAAGGTCACTCGCCCTCTGGTGGTGAGAAATGTAAGTTTCTGGATTTCTTCAAGGTCAAACTGTTGGCGGGAAATTTAAATTTTAGGAGCTCGCTAAAAATAGAAATTGCAATGTCACCATCCTCATCATATTACAAGGTCACTCTGCGGTCAAACGTTTTGGCGGGAAATTTGTTTGTCAACGTCAGAAGCTAAAAATAGAAATTGCAATGTCATCCTCATATTAAAATTCTTAGAAGTCTAAAAATAGTGTGGTCAAGGTCAAAGTTTATTGACCTGTAGGGGTATCGTATGACATTCCTGAGTTTATAATAAAAGGCTTTCTTTACGTATCCATGATTCTGTAAACTTTATATAGGCAAAGGTTTTTCTAAGTTTAGCCTTTTCAAACAAAAAAAAATCAATTTTTCTCGAAAACGGGCCAGAATTTGACAAAAACAAATTAAAAACCCATCTCCCCAGTCGACTTTTTCACGTATCTAACACATATATCAAATTAGGGCAGCTACCAATGTAAAAGCCACCTTTAGGTGACAGAAATATTTTTTAAGCAGATTTTACTAAGTTCAGCCTTGTCAAACATAAAAATCAATTTTTCTCGAAAACGGGCCAGAATTTGCCAAAACCATACTTAAAAACCCCCCCATCACCTCATGTCGACTTTTCAACGTACCTAACACATATATCAAATTGGGGCAGCTACCCCAATGTAAAAGCCACCCCTTGTAGGTGACAGAAATATTTTTTAAGCAGATTCTACTAAGTTCAGCCTTGTCAAACATAAAAATCAATTTTTCTCGAAAACGGGCCAGAATTTGACAAAAACAAATTAAAAAACCCCCCATCTCCCCAGTCGACTTTTTCACGTATCTAACACATATATCAAATTGGGGCAGCTACCCCAATGTAAAAGCCACCCCTTGTAGGTGACAGAAATATTTTTTAAGCAGATTCTACTAAGTTCAGCCTTGTCAAACATAAAAATCAATTTTTCTCGAAAACGGGCCAGAATTTGCCAAAAATAAATTTAAAAACCCCCATCTCCCCCTGTCGACTTTTCAACGTATCTAACACATGTATCAAATTGGGGCAGCTACCCCAATGTAAAAGCTACCCCTTGTAGGTGACAGAAATATTTTTTAAGCAGATTCTACTAAGTTCAGCCTTGTCAAACATAAAAATCAATTTTTCTCGAAAACGGGCCAGAATTTGCCAAAAATAAATTTAACCCCCCTCCCCCCATCTCCCCACCTTGACTTTTCAACGTATCTAACACATATATCAAATTGGGGCAGCTACCCCAATGTAAAAGCTACCCCTTGTAGGCGATAGAAATATTTTTTAAGCAGCCTTTTCAAACAAAAAAATCAATTTTTCTCGAAAACGGGCCAGAATTTGACAAAAAACTTAAAGCTAAAAATAGAAATTGCAATGTCATCATCATCATGATCATATTACAATTCTTAGAAATCTAAAAATAGAGTTTTCAAGGTCAAAGAGTAAGGACCTGCAGGGGTATCATATTAAGTTTCTTAGAAATCTAAAAATAGAATCAGTTCATGGAAATGTGAAGAATGATAGGTTGTTATGTATGTATGCTAAAATGTAGATCAAGGTCAAATGGTGCTTAGGTTGACTAAATGGTGTGAAGGTGAAATAGTTTTCTAAACTAAAAGTAGGGCAAGGTGGGTATTTAACAAGTTTAAACATGTAAGAGGTGCTCAAATCAAGGACACATTTAGATCAAAATTTAAAGCTAAAAACAGAAATTGCTAGGCCATCATACTACAGTTCTTAGAAATCTAAATATAGGGCTTTCAAGGTCAAAGAGTAATTAATGACCTGCATGTGTATCATATTACATTTCTTAGAAATATAAAAATAGAATCAGTTTATGGAAACAAGAAGAATGAAAGGTTGTTGTCTAAAATGCTAAAATGCAAGCAGCAATATCACTCCTGGAGCGATATACAAAAATGGACAGCATCTCCCGATGGTAGCAGTTATTCATCATCAGATGCAGATTAGCTTATTGATGTAATTCTCAAAACACACTCTCCCCTCTACCATAAAAAATCGTGATGCAGTAATACATAGAAGAACATTTCGGGTGTCAACTCAAAGTTCAAAAGCATTCTCGAATCAGTAAAGATGGATTGCATTGAACAGTAGCACTTTCTGTAAATCCTTCACGAATGTAAAAGAGGTGGGTGCAAAATATAAAGTGATTGATATGAATACCATCGACACAAAATATGGTAAACATATTGTCATTGAAACCCAGAACTTTTAAGTGCATACTTCCCTTACGATTTTATGAATACTTCAAAAAAGAAGATCACATTGAAAAGTTTAAACAATATCTGGTTGAGAATGACGTGTAGATTACCAGTACCGGAACTGTAGGAAAGACAACTAATTTAACATTTCTGTAAAAAAAAAAATAATAATAACAAATATCTATGTATAATTGTTTGGAAATAAGTTATATATTTTTTGTTGCAAAAAAATGTCTTCTATTTTTTTTTTATTAAATGAAGAGTAGGGACATCATAATGAAGAGAGCTGCTATTGATGAGACTAAAAAAAATGTAGCGTATAAAATGGTGTATGCAGGTTTTTATATATTGGTTAAAATTTATTGGTATCATGTTACAATTCATACAAACCAATTTTCAAGGTTAAATTTTATTGACAAGGTATTGAGAAGGTATCATATTACAGTTCTTATGTTAGACTCTTCAAGGTTCTTAGGAATAGCATTCTTAACCAATCACACATGTAACTGGATTTGTGAGTATTGTCAGACTTTGCTCGGGTATCCTCGTGGAGTCTACCCTTCCGTATAAGTTGAAATTTTATAATCACATATCATTCGCTTCGACATCATGTTTTTCTAAAAAGTATATATGTGAAAGCACTGTTTTTGCATAGTAAAATCGCTTACGTATTTACTATTGTGATAGTGTGTGTAAACCTAACCAGAAAATCAGTTCTATTTGTTTAAATGTAGCATGTAGAAATGCTGCACAATTGCATTAGCGCATATGCAACGCGCTAACGAAGACAACTAGACAAATATAGAAAAGTAATGATTGTTATAATTGATGTGCACGGATACAAAACAGCAAGAAATATATTTACACCTAAGGAACTAGCGATGTATAAGGGAAAGCAAATTGCTCATTATGTATTCAAGCCTCCACTTCCATGGCACACCTTGGATAGTGAATTTCAAAAACAAGCTAATTGGTTAATTCACAACCACCACTTTATCAAGTAGGAATATGGATATACTTCTCCACGTCTATTCCTTCGTATACTTAGTGATTTCATATCAACAACAGATGAGGTGTACGTTAAAGGACGAAAGAAAGCTGATTTTATTCAAAAATTTTTGAAACAATGCATTACGGTGTTTGAAGAACAACCTACTTTACCCAAACTTAATCCATGCTGTTTTTTTCATACACAAAACACTTGTCACTGCGCTTTGGCTCATGTATATCATTTATATGAAAAAATTGTAATGAAATTCTAATAAAGATTTATTAACTGACATTTATATATACATATCTTATTCGCCTCAACGCTTTTATGAGTATTTCAAAGAAGAACTGGATAATTTTTCCCAAATACAGATAGCTGTAATTCTTAGAAACAAGAAAAAAAATTATTGGGGTCGTTGAGGGAGAGTGGATGCTTATACCGTGCATGAAAAGTATTAAATAAAGGTGTGTTGTAATTTCTTATAATTACCACATAAAAGTACTACAAAGAAAAGGTGAATAACATTATCTTAGCTACTGTGTGAAATGCTGTAGTAAGCAAAATTATATGCGTTTTAAAATAAATATACTCTTTTTATCATAGCAGTTTAGTCGTTACGTCAAAAATTCTCAATTTTCTCACAAACTAAAAAAAAAGTTTGAAAAAAAATTATATGTTAATAATACAATTGTCGTTTACGTAAACTTTGATAATTGCTTAATAAATGATAAATCGGTAGTCCTTTACCCAAAAATTCTGAATTTTTGTATATAGACTAAACAAATAACAGCGCAAAAGATAGCAGCTCCAAATTTTCTCAAAACCAAAAAAAAAATTGAAAAAAAATTATACTTAATAATAGAATTGTAGTTTACGTAAACTTTGATAATTGCTTAATAAATCATAACTCGATAGTCCTTTACCCAAAAATTCTGAATTTTTGTATATAGACTAAACAAATAACAGCGCAAAAGATAGCAGTTCCAAAACTAAAAAAAATGTGAAAAAACTTTAAGGTCTTCTTTTACTATTAGGATATAAAACGTACATATTTAATATTTCTCAAATTAAGTGAGCATCAATATGAAATTTGATATAGTAAAACAATAGTTTAACATATTTGTAAAGTATTTGTAATATGGTTTTTTTCTAAAATAGATTCTAACGATTTTTCATGAAATAAATGAATAGTAACTCTCACAGTGCATGTTAAATGGATTGTACTCGTAATGACTAAAAAGCATGCAATTGCAAAATGCACCCATATAGTATTATCAGTATGATTTGTAATATTATATACAAATTGAAATACTGTACTAGAATGTAATCTATAATTGCAATTATTGTTGTGTAAACAACGATAGACGGGTAATTGATGCGCTCCTGAAAATTTAAAATTTGCACCTAATTCTCAGAAAAAAAACCTTTTTTCCAACGCAGTTGTGTTTTATAAGTCGCAATTTATCAATTTCATGTCTAAATTTATCGAAATATGAAAAAATGACACTTAAATTAGCCAATTCCATTTTGAAACAACAAAAAAGCACTTAAAACACACCGTTTTGTACTTACGTAAGCTCAGAAGAAACATATCCATGCAATTTATCCACTTAATGTATCGAAATGCTCTTTAAATTACCCAATTCAATTTTGAAACAACAAACAGCACTTAAAACATGACATTCTATTTTTATCTCAGTCATCAATTTACATTACAACTTTGAAAGGGGATTTTTAAATGTATGAATGCAATTGTGTCATTTGTAGATTTTAAAATTCCGAATTTATTTAACTGCTATCCTTTGCGCTGTTATTTGTTTGGTCTATATACAAAAATTCAGAATTTTTGACTTAACGATTAAACTGCTATGGTAAAAAGAGTGCGCCAGTTTACTACATTTCATACACTAGATAATGTTATTCACCTTTTCTTTGTAATAGTTTTATGTGATAATTATAAGGTTACATGGCAGTTTAATCGTTAAGTCAAAAATTCTGAATTTTTGTATAAAGACTAAACAAATAACAGCGCAAAAGATAGCAGTTCCAAATTTTCTAAAAATTGAAAACTAACGATTTTTTTATGAACTAAAGTAATAGTAACTCTCACACCTGAAACGTAAAATTGGGAGTTGGTTATGTTTAGTGATATCACCAGTTGTTGAATTTACAAGAAACTAATTTGATATGGCTTTATTTGATACTATTAAACGGAACATTGTTAAGGATACTTAATTTTTTGTGACATAATTACAAGTGTTATTTTCTATGTTTTATAAATAGTACCTACACTAATAAAAAGTTTCGATTTATGTGGTTTAATAGAAATATACTTATTTTATTAATTAATTAAGATAAATTCAATTTTAGTATTGCGAAAATTTGCAACGTTTATGCAGTGAGTTGACTGAAGCCAACAACAATTTGTAAATTGTTCGGCAGAATATTGTAAACACCGAAAATGTGAATAGAATAAACTTTGATGCAGTCAGCTCAAAAACAGATAGCTGTTTTTCCAGTAACAGGCAGAAACAGCTCAAAACAGCTACCTGTTTTCCGAAAACAGCTCAAAAACGGACCTAAAACCGGTACCTGTTTCTCAAAAATAGGTAGCTGTTTCCCAGAAGCGGTAACTGTTTCCCACAGAAAAGCTTAACGCAGCAGACTGAAAACAGTTTAAGTTTTCATTATCAAAAAAAAAAAAAATTTACTACTGCAACGAAATTATTTCAACTGCTGCTTATTATGCTAATTGCAAATCACTTAAGCTATATATCGATGTAGTTAATGAACAAAACTTGAAATACACTTTTGAACCGTCGGAAAATTATGAACATTTCACAATATATAACTGGATTCTAGAAAACGTTGATAAAGGTCGGAGATTTCAAGGCGAACGGTTAGGTTGGACAAGCGGACCTGACTCGGGGAAGTGGCCATCAGTTAAGTTTGAGGACTACATAAACACTTTAGGCCTAATATATAAGATAATTAGGTATTAAAAAAATTATGTACATAAAAAAATGTATGTATGTATCAGTATGTTTTTTTATTAATAAATAATACAAATTACAATTGGTCTTTTATTATTATTATTATTACAGAAATTACATTCTACGTTAGTTCCTTAAGTACACTATATTACAATAATTTATATTCATATTAGTCGGTACCTATACAAGCAGGACATTTATATCCGTTATTAAACCAATAGTGATGCTTTCTACAGTAATTTAAGTGTTCCAAAGTTCTTGTTGTTCTTACCGGCATTATTGAATTACAAATGAGCTTATTGCCTTACAATAATATGCTTATAAAACTACATTATCATCATCGATCCATGAATATTCGTTTAATCCCAACCATTTTACGTACACTTTATTCTTTTTACGTCGAATGACCTTTTCTACCAAATATACATTCGGATATTTAACCTTTTGCAGTTCCTGTCCATAAAATCCTCCTAGTATAGGTGTCCCTTTCATGTCTTGTAGCAAGTACGTGACCGGATTCGTTACACGTACTTTAACAATCTTGAAAAGTTCACTAGACCAATTTGGTATATAACCTTTATCATATATGCTTTTAAATTTACTAATGCGGACTATGTTACCCACCATGAATCGATCGTTTTTATCAAAGATTTTCAGATTCGAATATACATTAAGCGTTGTGTTAGCATTTACTTCGCTAGGTTTCATTCTGATTGTTCGATGTTTACGATTATTGTACTCTGTCGTCACTTCTTCGAGACGTGCACTAATCCATACGTATTTTACACGCAGCCCAAATTTTTTATACAGGGTATTCTTGATGGTCCTAATCACTCTTTCTGCTATGCTAGCTTTTTTCGTGCTGTAGGTGAAATAGTGATTAATGTTATGTTTTATCATCAGATTAGCGAACTGCTTATTGTAGAACTCTTTTCCAGCATCTGTTTACAGATTCTTAGGAGTCCGTTCTTTGAAAATGGTTTGCATAGCGTGCGTAACGTCTGCACCCGTCTTCGTCTTCAAACATCCCGTCCATAGGTATTTAGAGAAACAGTCGATAACTACCAGTATGTATCTATAGCCCTTATTCTGTTTGGCGTAAAGTACAAATTCAGCTAAATCGGCTTGCCACAGATCATCGAATCCTTTAATAGTAGTGCATCTACGAGGGAAATTTTTGCGTGCCGGTTTATGCAACTCGTTTACCACTTGTTCCATCCTTTATCAATTTACTTAATGTTTCTTTAGTTGCATTTAAATCTGCTTGTACTACCTCAACATAATTACGAACACCATCTATAAGCGACTTGACTGACTGAAGATAAAATTCGAGGTAGCCTTTATTTATGGCATCGGTGTCTTCTTAAGGATCGGCTACCTGTCTTAAGCGGTTCCCATTTAAATGGAACCTCGTCAGTTGATAGTGCTGCAAGGTTAGCGCGTCTTGACGTTCGATAGAATCTACTACATTACTTAAACGCTTATTTTTGACATTAAACTTATCGTCCGTAATGGAGAATTGTGTCTTTAGCAGTTTATGGAATTGAGCGTGAACATGAGAACGTCCAAACTTGTCCATCGTAACGCGAACTATAGTTGACTAAAAATTTTTTCGGAGGGTTTCTCAATATATCCATCTTCGTATAGTTCTTCCACGACTAATATGATATCATTGACGAGCCCAGTATTACCGGCCATTTTTTCAGCCCATAGGACCTCCAAATCTTTAATCAATACATGCAAGTTGTTCCAGTATTCGTATTCAAACGGTCGCCCAATTCCTTTGAATATTGTAACTTCGCCCCCCTTTTCCTCCTTCACCGCCACCTTCTCCAGTAAGGGTTTAATTATACCTGTATATTTTTTGGCACGTGTACCTTTCAATTGTTCATCCGGGTTGTTATCACGACGAGCTGCATTAGTTGCAATTAAGATTTGTGTATAGTTCAAATTTTTTTTTAGTTTTGAGAAAATTTGGAACTGCTATCTTTTGCGCTGTTATTTGTTTAGTCTATATACAAAAATTCAGAATTTTTGGGTAAAGGAATACCGAGTTATAATTTTTTAACCAATTATCAAAGTTTATGTAAACAATTGTATTATTAACATATAATTTTTTTTCAAAAATTTTATTTAGTTGTGAGAAAATTTGGAACTGCTATCTTTTGCGTTGTTATTTGTTTAGTCTATATACAAAAATTCAGAATTTTTGACTTCACGATTAAACTGCTATGATAAAAAGAGTATATTTATTTTAAAACACATATAATTTTGTTTACTACAGCATTTCACACAGCAGCTAAGATAATGTTATTCACCTTTTCTTTGTAATACTTTTATGTGATAATTATAAGGTTACAATGTCATTTCTTCCTATATAATTTGTATAATTTAATAAATCATGATAAGAAACTCGTGTTATATGAAAATTCAATTTAACTTCTTTTTAAGGATTTTTAGTTTGTAATTCACTTTTTCTTCTTAGATGCCTACTCACACTTTATTTTTTTATTCAAATGAATACTGTTAAAGTGCCTTTTCTTTATGCAATATAACATGCAATACTGTAATTAAACCTTTCTTTTTAAAGTGTCTTTCATTCAAATTACAACACACCTTTATTTAATACCTTTCATGCACGGTATAAGCATCCAGACTATCCCTCAACGACCCCAATAATTTTTTTTCTTGTTTCTAAGAATTACAGCTATCTGTATTTGGGAAAAATTATCCAGTTCTTCTTTGAAATACTCATAAAAGCGTTGAGGCAATACATGCAAATAAGATATGTATATATTGATGTCAGTTAATAAATCTTTTTTAGAATTTCATTACAATTTTTTCATATAAATGATATACATGTGCCAAAGCGCAGTGATAAGTGTTTTGTGTATGAAAAAAACAGCATGGATTAAGTTTGGGTAAAGTAGGTTGTTCTTCAAACACCGTAATGCGTTGTTACCATATTTTGTGTCGATGGTATTCATATCAATCACTTTATATTTTGCACCCACTTCCAAGTCTTTTACGTTCGTGAAGGAAAGTGCTATTGTTCAATGCAATCCATCTTTACTGATTCGAGAATGCTTTTGAATTTTGAGTTGACACCCGAAATGTTCTTCTATGTATTACTGCATCACGATTTTTTATGGTAGAGGGGAGAGTGTGTTTTGAGAATTACATCAATAAGCTAATCTGCATCTGATGATGAATAACTGCTACCATCGGGAGATACTGTCCATTTTTGTATATCGCTCCAGGAGTGATATTGCTGCTTGCATTTTAGCATTTTAGACAACTACCTTTCATTCTTTTTGTTTCCATAAACTGATTCTATTTTTATATTTCTAAGAAACGTAATATGATACATATGCAGGTCATTAATTACTCTTTGACCTTGAAAGCCTTATATTTAGATTTCTAAGAACTGTAGTATGATGGCCTAGAAATTTCTATTTTTAGCTTTAAATTTTGATCTAAATGTGTCCTTGATTTGAGTACCTCTTACATGTTTAAACTTGTTAAATACCCACCTTGTCCTACTTTTAGTTTAGAAAACTATTTCACCTTCACACCATTTAGTCAACCTAAGCACCATTTGACCTTGATCTACATTTTAGCATACATACATGAAAACCTATCATTCTTCACATTTCCATGAACTGATTCTATTTTTAGATTTCTAAGAAACTTAATATGATACCCCTGCAGGTCCTTACCCTTTGACCTTGAAAACTCTATTTTTAGATTTCTAAGAATTGTAATATGATCATGATGATGATGATGATGACATTGCAATTTCTATTTTTAGCTTTAAGTTTTTTGTCAAATTCTGGCCCGTTTTCGAGAAAAATTGATTTTTTTGTTTGAAAAGGCTGAACTTAGAAAAATCTGCTTAAAAATATTTCTATCACCTTCAAGGGGTAGCTTTTACATTGGGGTAGCTGCCCCAATTTGATATATGTGTTAGATACGTTGAAAAGTCGACAGCAGGGGATGGGGGGGTTTTTAAATTTATTTTGGCAAATTCTGGCCCGCTTTCGAGAAAAATTGATTTTTTTGTCTGAAAAGGCTGAACTTAGTAAAATCTGCTTAAAAAATATTTGTCACCTACAAGGGGTGGGTTTTACATTGGGGTAGTTGCCCCAATTTGATATATGTGTTAGATACGTTGAATAGTCGACAGGAGGGGATGGGGGGTTTTTTAATTTATTTTTGGCAAATTCTGGCCCGTTTTCGAGAAAAATTGATTTTTTTGTTTGAAAAGGCTGAACTTAGAAAAATCTGCTTAAAAATATTTCTATCACCTTCAAGGGGTAGCTTTTACATTGGGGTAGCTGCCCCAATTTGATATATGTGTTACATACGTTGAAAAGTCGACTGGAGGGGATGGGGGGGTTTTTTAATTTATTTTTGGCAAATTCTGGCCCGCTTTCGAGAAAAATTGATTTTTTTGTCTGAAAAGGCTGAACTTAGCAAAATCTGCTTAAAAAATATTTCTATCACCTACAAGGGGTAGCTTTTACATTGGAGTAGCTGCCCCAATTTGACATATGTGTTAGATACGTTGAAAAGTCGACAGGCGGAGATGAGGGGGGTTTTAAATTTATTTTTGGCAAATTCTGGCCCGTTTTCGAGAAAAATTGATTTTTATGTTTGACAAAGCTGAACTTAGAAAAATCTGCTTAAAAATATTTCTATCACCTTCAAGGGGTAGCTTTTACATTGGGGTAGCTGCCCCAATTTGATATATGTGTTAGATACGTTGAAAAGTCGACAGGACGAGGTTGGGGGTTTATTTATTTTTGGCAAATTCTGGCCCGCTTTCGAGAAAAATTGATTTTTTTGTCTGAAAAGGCTGAACTTAGTAAAATCTGCTTAAAAAATATTTCTGTCACCTACAAGGGATGGATTTTACATTGGGGTAGTTGCCCCAATTTGATATATGTGTTAGATACGTTGAAAAGTCGACAGGCGGAGATAAGGGGGTTTTAAATTTATTTTTGGCAAATTCTGGCCCGTTTTCGAGAAAAATTGATTTTTTTGTCTGAAAAGGCTGAACTTAGAAAAACCTGCTTAAAAAATATTTGTCACCTACAAGGGGTGGCTTTTACATTGGGGTAGTTGCCCTAATTTGATATATGTGTTAGATACGTTGAAAGTGGACGGGGGGGAGATGGTTTTTTTTTTAATTTGTTTTTGTCAAATTTTGGTCCGTTTTCGAGAAAAATTGATTTTTTTTGTTTGAAAAGGCTGAACTTAGAAAAACCTTTGCCTATAAAAAGTTTTTGACCACTCTATTTTTAGACTTCTAAGAGTTTTAATATGAGGATGACATTGCAATTTCTATTTTTGGGTTCTGACCTTGACATACAAATTTCCCGCCAAAACGTTTGACTGCAGAGTGACCTTGTAGTATGATGAGGATGGTGACATTGCAATTTCTATTTTTAGCGAGCTCCTAAAATTTAAATTTCCCGACAACAGTTTGACCTTGAAGAAACCCAAAATCTTACATTTATCACCACCAGAGGGCGAGTGACCTTGGACTGGTCCAGAATCGGCCCCATATTACTACTACACGTAAGACGTCAAAATAGTCCCAAAACCTTTCTAAATGTTTAATATAGGTTTTTTTATTTTAATTTCTATAATTTTTTATTGAATTTTTTTCCCACTGGTGATTAAATTGGAATATTTTTATAACGGATAATATTATTAACAGAAGCCATATATTCAGATATAGGTTTTTCGAATTACGAACTGTTAAAATTTTGAAGAAATTGTAGATTTAGAATTTACTATTTAAAGCATTATAAAAACGATAAATGTTCTGATGTCAATAAGGTAGAAATTCCATTAGAAAATATAGCAGTATGGCCTGCTCATTAAATGACCCGGGGGCACAAAGATCTTAAGGTATTCCTTAGAAAGGTCCTATTTCTATTGAAACACAAACGTAATCGGATTAACTATGAATCCTTTAAACTATTATTTAAATTAAAATATCGAAAATAGTATGTACTTTATGTATGCACCTTATTAAATTATAATGTATTAGTATCAGTAAAAATTAATATAAAACAATTAATTATTCTATTGATTTATTTTATATCAAAGAAAAAAACAAAGTTTTCTAAAATATTGTAAACAAATTATAGAGGTGAACAGACAAAACAATTTAAAATTTAATTGGTCATATGTACAGTTCGAAGATTTAAATTACGACATCTGCGTGGATCCACTAATTCCGGTAATAAAGACTTATAGTAAAATTCTTCAAATTTTTTTACCATATGATCCTCCCAAAATTAATCATCCCTATAAAAAACAAAGCATATTGTTTCATTTCATTATTGTTACTGCGTACCTTTCAATTTCTTCAACATGGGTTCCTGTTGCAGTGTAGACAATAAAGTAGCATTTTTGACTCGTTTGGTAATAAGTAAAATTCCTTGCACCTGATAATAATAATTATGGTTTCTCTTTAATTTAATTTTGCTATTTTCGAAATCTACAATACAATAATTAATTAAACTTACCTTATATGCCTCCATAGGATCAATGTCGCCGATTTTTAAGGAGCTTTTTATTTCCGTCAGGAGAACATGCTAAAAATGGTTATTCTTCGTCTATAAGGAGTCCGCATGTAGTGCCTTTTAACTTGAATAATTGCTGAAATAGTTTAATTGCATTTGACTCACTGTTGAAGCCCTTTAAAAATGTTGTAGAGTAAGGAGGAAACAGTTTAAGAATCAAGACCAAGATTTTTTTCGAATGTTTTGTTTTGTGAGCGAGCCGCTTTTACAAAAGATGGAATTTTTAATATGCAAAATGCACGCTATTACTTCGATGTTGATGAAAACCATCATGCGATAAGAGAAAGCAAACATCAGGAAAGGTTTAGCATTAGTGTATGGATAGGTGTTCTTGGTGATAATTTGTTTGGACCAGTAGATTTACCTAATCGTTTAAACGGCGAAGAATATCTCAACTTTCTAAAAAATACTTTACCGGATTTATTAGATGATATTAATCTGAATATTCGGTGGAAGTTTTTACATGATGGCGGTCCGGCTCACTACAGCAGAACTGTTCGTACTTTTTTAGATAACAATTACCGAGAGCGATGGATCGAAAGAGGCGGTCCGGTTGCTTGGCCAGCAAGGTATCCAGTTCTAAGTCCTTGAGATTTTTGTGTTTAGGGATATCTAAAATCAATGGTTTATTCCTAACCAATAGAAACACGCGATCAGCTTTGGAGAAGAATTCAGGATGCCTGCGACGAATTTAAAAGCAATAGGGAAATGTTTGCAAAAATTCGGCAATCTTTACGTAAACGAATAAATTTTGTGCATAGAAACGGATGGTCGTCATGTGGAGCATCTTTTGTAGATTCAATTTTGTGTTTCATGCTTTCAGTTGTCATTTTGAATTTTTTTTATTACTAATTGTGTGAGCAACATTTTTTTGTATTAAAAACGATTATTTTTTACCCGAGTTTATTTCTAACTTTCTAAAGCAAAATTAATTTATGACATGAGAGCATTTTGATGATATGTGAATTAAACCGATGTTAGGGCGCCATCTTCCAAGAGCTCCAGCTCTCTTAGGAAGTATTTTTGTATTAAGGTACTTTACCATAGCCATCTTTCATAACTGTAAATGAATTCGTTAGTTAATTTCATAAAAGTATGATTAACACATGAAAAGTTCAAACCGATTTATTTCGAAAACGTGCATCGTAGCGACTTATGAAAAAATCGAAAGTTTTTAAATTTTATGTTAAAATTGCGAAATTTTGAAAAACAAAACATTTATAAATAACAATGTCCAATGTCCGGCCCAAACGAGCCGCTTATGGGTACAACTAAAAAATCATATTCAGGTTATACGATTGGGCGTATTCCACTAAATAAATGCACAGAACGCTATCATTTAAAGGGAAATCATTTTGAAGACATTTGAATTAAACCCATGTTAGGGCACCATTTTCCAAGAGCTCCAGCTCTCTTAGGAAGTATTTTTGTATTAATTTACGTTAAATCGACATAAAATCACGCCCATAATCTGGAGTGTTCTTTTGTGAAGAGGGTTTGTGGACACCCTGTATATATATATATATATATATATATATATATATATATATATATATATATATATATATGTATCTATAAATGAATGCCTATTTTCCTCGGTCGTGCCATAACAGGAGAACGACTTTGCAGATTTCATTGATTTTTTTAAGTTTTATAATACTTTGTAGAAGGTTCTTACGGAAAGAAGAATTTAGAAAATTTCGTAGAAAATTGGAAAATTTAAGAAAACTTAACGACTATTTAAACTTCGCGCGTTTGACAGTTCGCGCGCCGCAAATGTCATGTAACAGCTGCATCGGTCGGGATTTATCGATCGAGGGTGTGTTCTTTGTGAAGTGTAGGTATCCACTAAGAAAGGGTTTTTCGAAATTCCACCCCTAAGAGGGTAAAATGGGAGGTTAAATTTTTTTGTGCAACTATTTATTCTATGGGTCGACTGATTCGAAAATTGGTAAACATACTCTTCAATTAAAATTATGAGACACGTGTATCACAAAATTTTAATATGCCCCCCCCCCCTCCATTCTGAGATCGGAGCAAGGCACGACGGGTACGGCTAGTACTAAATATTTACGCAGATCATAATTCTCCTGCTTCAAACATTTCTTAAAGATCTAAACGTTGTCCATAACTGATAGAATATATTCAAAAAATATAAATTGTCCCATTTCCCGGTTAAAGACCAGCTACTTTTGCAGGAAAGAAGGTTACGTTGATCTATTCATTTAGAGTGGCTCTACTATCAATTCCTAAAAAATTCTCGACGTTACGACACTATTCTTATTTTGGTTAAATACATTTTTTAATTAACCTTATATAACTAGTGTAAATAAATCGTAACGTTCTCCCTACTAAATCATTTATCCTTGTATAATTATTGCCACCAAAATACGTAAGTAAAGCTGCCAAAAAGCATTCTAACTTAAAAATAAAATTATCGGGAGTAATATCATAAGTGCGTCAAAATTACCGATAATTTTGCATGAAAGCGTGTTTTCCAAAAACTGCATGAATTTTGTTTTCATATATTTTGCGAATGACAAAAATTATGAAAATAAACGAATATAGTTTTTTAAAGAAAACACGTTTGTATGCAACATTTTCTGGTTATTTTGAAGCACAAATGCTATTTAGTGAAATATTTTCCGAATAATTTTCAAAATTAACAAAACTAAATAATCTTATGTATTAGACTTCTTTAATTTTTCAACAACGACGTTTCGCTGGATACGCATAAGACAATTATCGAAATGCAATTCTCAATTTGGACTGTGCAATTACCTTTGTAATTTTTCAATATTTGCATTCCTCTTATGTTATTTTTATGTATAAGAGCAGTATTTAATTTTATTCTGAATTACATTGACCTGGAGAGTGCACCTATAAAAATTTTATAACGTTTTGTATACAATCTGATAACATTTAAAGAAATACACCCTTTTAAATATGTAAAGTGAAACCGTTCACTGGCCCCTTGAAGATTCTGTTTCAATCACTACCTAACATCAGAGACCTATCTAGGAAAATGATCAATTTTATAATTAAAGTATTTTGGTCGAAGATTTCCTGAATAATTATTTATTGTACTTTTGTGTTACTATTAAATTTTTCCTCAGTGTCTTGTCATCGCAGCCCTTGGAAACCGAAAACACTCCGTGATGCGATCTACGGAGGAAACGACTTGAATCAGAGACGGTTTATCGATTAAAAAAATTAGTTGTTTTGTTAATAAGGGATAATTTATGAATTGTTATTTTCGTTTGCTAGTTTTTTTTTGCTTATTTAAGTTGTAATTATTAAGAAGTAGTTTTGTATATGGTAGGCACTACATGTATAAACCCTTTTGTTTTGTTTATTGGACAGCGTAGTAACACGTAGCAAATTTATAAAGTAACATCACCCAGTAATTACTAGGTATATCCAAGTAAACATTACTAATCATGCCCTATCCGAGTTTTGAGCCAAACTACAACAGGGTAAATTAGAGTTGTAGGAAACTTGCGCAAATGAATGAATAGTTAATAGCTTAGAGCAAGGTAGCCTTACAATATATTCGTAGAATCTGCGATAACAGAAGCATCAACCTAATTTTAATGATAAGGAACTATGTTTTTAAATACATTGGAAACATTTTATTTTATTTGATTTAAAACAGCACAAAAAATGTGGTTTCTTACTCGAGCTGAAAACTAAAGCGTGACTTGCTTCCATGTCGCTTTGTGAAATTATTTAGACGCACTGGGTATATTTAGTGTTGTGTTGTGCATGTGACGCATTTATGACATTTAAATAACGTGTGTTAGTACGTAAGAAATGTTTTTTCTTTCGAGCATAATATATGTTCGGTGTAAATATTACACCAATGAAATTTGTGGTAAGGCGATAAATATTATTTAAAAGGGCATTTAAATGTTGTGTAAAATATTGTTATCTGAAAGAATTAAATTTTGTGTGAGAAATAATATTTCAGTAAGAAACCCCTATCGAGACGTAAGCGTCGGATCCGTTTCAGATGATATGCTCAGCAAACGCATGTTACATTTAAACCCTTAGAAAATGGTTAATTTTAATTTAGCGGCTACATGGACGTGAATACCTATAAAAGAGGAAGAGTGGTAGGTTCATGTGAGTTTGCTAGCGAACCATTATGTGGAACGGTCGCACGCGTGAATTTATTTATTGGTAAGAAGTCAGTGTTATAGTTGAAGCATTTAATTGTTTTCCGGTAGAACCCATCTTCGGGGATAGAATATTAAAACATTTGCAAGTAAAGTTTTTAAACAGATTTGTAACAAAAATCGATAGTTATACTAAGAAAAGTAGTGTGTACGAATCCCTCACAATAGAAAAAAAACTTTTAAAGTTATCCTTTATGAGTAAATATTGTTTTAAATTTTGTAAATTGAAGTTGACAGTATTACATTAACAGTATATTAATAATGCTAGTGTAAATATAATTGTGGTACTGAACTTTTCTAAACCAATTATGTTTATGGACAGTTAAGGATTTCGACACGGATTGAGTTGAAATATTAAATTTGACGAGCATTTTAGGAAACAATTAGTAAGCAAACTGCCCAATTAATACAAAGTTAAAGGGCGTGAGTGAATAAACATTTAAGTCTGTACTGGCAAATCAAAATGCCGACTGTGCGAGTGTGTATACTATTCCAAGGATTAATTAGAGAATTTCAACCGCGTTTAATAAGATGTTACACGTTATAGAGGATTAACAAAGTTACACGTGAAAATACTTTTAGATTTTGTTGAGTAGTATTTGGTTGTCCATAAAGGCGTCAGTGTTAGTATTGCAAAGTTTTAATTAGGCCATTGTATAATTCATTTCCACCACTATTTTTTTGTGTATACGTTTAGATAATATCATTTAGTATGGACATTTTATCTAAGCTACTGAAAAACCTTTTTCTGTTTGTGTTGTGTTTTGTTATTTGACTTATGTGTAAAGTAACATGAAGGAATATATAGTTTAAGGACAAGGTTTAATACCTTGAATCTGGTAAAAATAACAGTGACTTTCCAGTATAAAATAAAACATATGCCTTATCATCATAATTGTGATGAAATCGAAATATAATGTAGTGTCAACAAACTTTACAAAAAATCTGGTGTGGCCGGCATGTAACTTGCTTAGGCCTGTGTGATGGTATGTTACCAAATAGGGCAAGAATTAATCAGTCGCGATACGGATGTTTTTAACTTATTCATATTTCCTTGTACATTATACGTACATGTGTGATGTTAGTTTGGAAAGTAATAAAGCCAAGGACATATCAAGAGTCAGTTTTATGCCTTTGATACTCCTACGTTCGTAAAATATTTAAATTAAAGTTATTGCAGACACTTTTTGATTTTGCAGCGGTTGTGGTTACCCTTCAGAAAACTTTCATCTTGAAAATTTATCCAAAATTTAGGTATGATTAACAAAAGTGTCATCGCTTATTTCAGTACAGTTAGCACTTTTCGGGATATTCACAAAATATAGTGTAGAGCCCTCGATAAAGTGCCTTTATTTCTAAACAAGTTTAACCGCACATCCATACCCACACACGCTTGCAAGCACGCGCACACGCACATTCACACACACGCACACACAAGCACACACATACGTGCACGCACACCGACACGCACACACAATTTGAATACGGTCTAAGTGGTTTTAAAAATGAAAATGTAAATACGTTGAAACATATACTTATGGTGCTTCACGCATAAGAAAGTAAATAAACTTATTATTGTAGTCATGTGAAAAATATGAGGAGTGTTGAATTCCGCACAAAACCAAAAATGTACATAAAAAGTGATAGCCTCATCTTCAAAAAAAAGTAGTAAATTATTTATTTAAAACTTATTTATATTAGATTATATTTTTACTTCATGATTATATTGACATTAATATAAATTATAATGTTGAACAAGTCGTATAATATGTAAACTTTCACCATTAACACTCATAATAAAATACTTATCTTTTTTGGGATTTTTAATGGTATACTTTAAATTATACAATCTAAACGTTTCGATAACATTTACAGTTATCTTCGTCTGTAGTAATGTTTGTTAAAAATTGTTAAAGATGTAGTAAACAATTTTGTTAAATTTGAAAAATTCAATACATAAACATAAGCCTGCTATTAATATAACAGTTTGAGAAACGTATTAACCAACTATAAAATTGTAGTTAAAATAACTAGGTCATTAAATTAAATATTGTTAAACTGCCTCAAAGATGAACAAACATGTAACATCTCTACGACGAAACTAACAATGAAATTTGCCAGCCAAAACACATTTAACAAAATTTAATCGTAGTTATGATGTACAAGTGTAAAGTTGTAAAATGTTTGGATTTGTAATGCTTCTATCATTTTAAAATTGAAGTTTTCACAACTTTACATCTAACTCGATTATTTTGTTACAAATCAATTAATATTTAAATTAATTTATGAATATTGTATTAAATAACAATTATATAATACAATGAGAAATAATGTAATATCGTAAACGTTTCAGTTTAATGATTTAATAACCGTTAATCCCAAAAGTAATTATAAATATTGTAAACATTTCTTAAATATACAAGCTTTAATCTTCATTTTTAAATCATTAATAGAACATAAGGTTTATTTCAAAGATATTATCTACAATTTGTAAATTTAGGAAATTGAGAAATACATACTGCACAATGAATTATCTGTCATACCCAAATTTCAAGTTTCAAATTGTAAGGTATTGATTGTTTAATCCTAGACCAGATATTCTTTCTCAAACCAAGGTAATTAGTAAATAATTAGTAAAATTTTAAATTTATTAACACCAGCCTAATTCATTTCAGGGAGGTGTCATATTAATCGTAGTTTGATGAACCATGAATTGTCTTATTAGTCAAAATTTGTTACAAAATTATTTATTGAATAAGTACGACATTGTTAATGTATGCACCTATTTAGTAAATTACATAGACGTCTATGACAGGAGTATTATTGGAATAAAATAATACTACAAGAAACCCTATGTTTTACATTGTACTGCATACTAATTCCAGCACTATAAGCACTGAGGTTCCTGTTAGGATTATTAAGTAATTCACGGGAGCCTTAACGCAAGTTTGTTATGTCAATAAACAATGTCGTGCTAATTTAAAGCAGTTAAACTATTTTCCTAAAATTTTAGTTCAAAATAAAAGTGTATAAAGTAGTTTTAAAATTACATCTCAAGAACAGACATGCAAGTAGTGATCTTATAAAACGCGTGGGTACACGAACCGTTTCATATACATCGCCCTTAATAAACTGTTTCAACTTACTTTATCTTGAATGTAAAGTTAGGTTAGATCGTAATACTTTAAACTCCTTCTTCAACGAGATTACCCATTACTTATCAACGTATTATAATTAACATAAACAAATCAAAAATGTTTATATGTTGGAGATTTTAAGTCATTTGAATCAGATGTTCGTCTTTTTGCCCATTTGTACGTCTTAATGCTTATATGAACGTTTTTTGATCGTCAAGCCCACATATGCACATGTAGGTATAGAAGATTAGCCAATCGTATAAATCGAAGGTTATGATAAACCGGCAAATGCTTATATGACCGTTTTTTGATCTTCCATCCCACATATGCACATGTAGGTATAGAAGGTTAGGCAATCGCATAAATAGAAGGTTATGATATACCGACATATTAGTTAATTTCACGAGGTTTGACAAAGTTTGGCCGAGAATGGCGAAAATATCTGTCTGTATATATGAGAGTGTGCCTCTGACTGTGACTGTGGCTGTGCCTGTGCCTGCGCATGTACGTGTGCCTGTGCCTGTAAATGCGTCTGTGCCTGTATCTGTGTCTGTGTCTATTTCTTTGTCTGTGTCTGTGAGCGGGTCAGTAAGTGTGTCTGTGTCTGTACCAGTGTCTGCGTCTATGTCGGTGCCTATGTCTGTGTCTGTGTCTGTGCCTGTGTCTGTGCCTGTGCCAGTTCCTGTGCCAGTGCCTGTGCCTGTGCTTGTTCCTGTACCTGTACCTCTGCCTGTGTAGGTGCCTGTGCCTGTGTCTGTGTCTGTGTCTGTGACTGTGCCTGTGCATGTGCCTGTGTCTGTCGCAGTATCTGTGCCTGTGTTTGTGCCTGTGCCTGTGTCTGTGCCTGTGCCTGTGCCTGTGCTTGTGTCTGTGTCTGTGCCTGTGTGTCTGTGCCTGTGCCTGTGCCCGTGCCTGTGCCTTGTATTCAAATCGCCCGTGTTTTGTCTTACTACACTCATTAGTATTATAAAAATCGGCACCGTTGATTGTTCTTTGCACGTGTTATTTGACTGTTTCAGTAGCTTTTTGTCAGACAACCAGGATCGCTACGAGCGGGAATTTCAAAGGAAAGACGAACCCAGAGAAAACTACAAAAACCACATTCATAACTATTAAGTAAAAAATTTATACGTATTAAAGTTAAACATTCAACTAACATGTAAATTTTAGTTTTACAAAATAAAACTTAATTTCTCAATTTTATTTATTTAATAGGTAACACACACCACTAGCAGTGGTATCTAATTGCGAACCCACAGAATAAACTTATTTAATTTTTACTCATTAGTAAAAAATTTTTTTTGTACAGCTGCAAGCAAGCAGTGCTATTAATATAGCAGTCTTGTTTGCGTTTTCATCTTTTTCATATTTCATAAATTTATTTCAACATCTTAACAATTGCTAAAGATATTACCACTACTGAAGATGATAACTGTAATTGTTGTTGAAACGTATAGATTTATGCAATATACACCATTTAGAAACTCAAAAGCTAAATATTTTAATTATGTGTAATAATGGTAAAAGTTTACATTTTCGTATCTCATAAGGAGTAAGAAGTAGATTTTACAATAGATTTCAAACGTTTCACAGGGAACTTCAAAACCCCAATCACTTTTAACAACGTTTGATGGAGTTAGTTCATCCGTAAACGCCTTTATGAACACGCATTGATTATCTAACTAATCACAATAAGATTTAAAGACTAAATTTTATTTAAAATGTAATTGATTCTAGCTACCTTTTTAACGTTTCGTGTATTTAAAATAGGTATCAAATTAACTGGAAGGTTTCGTTTTCTACAGGACTCTTGTAAAATTGTAAATAAAATGGTCTTTTGAATGTCTTCATATTAGACAATAAAAGAAGTATTGGTACGTACTGACCACTGCTATGTTAGTTCAAAGAGCGACTTGAAAGGGTTAAAAAATTAAAGAAATGCACTTTGCTGTAGAAAAAGAAAAACCTTTAAAATTATTACACATTACACAAAATACTTATCTGTTTAGTTATTACCGTAAAATTTAATAGATCGCACGAAACAAACATTTTGTACACGTTATTGTTTTTGTTCTCAATATTCTAAAGGAAATCAAATTTAAAGAACCGTTTACATCTATAACAAAATATTTTTCATAACAATACAATGAGAACAATTTATTGTTGTTTCGCCCTTGTGACTGTGGTAGCTTCATTCGGTATTGGCTGGGGTACGCATGCAATGTAATTTTTGTGATTTTCATTCCTACAATAACAAATTATAAAAAATATTAAAAAGTTTCGGTAGTCATAATTGACATACTCGTGGTTTAGAATAATTCTAACCAGCTTAAGATCATTCTAAAGAAACCTTGCACTGATTACTATAATATTTTAATAGTGAATAATTATCTGATAGCGGTAGTGTAAAAAAATTTCGGCTAAAAAAGTGCGCGAATAAATTGAAATATACAAATATACAATTCCGAAAGTCAAAATATTACGTTATACAAAAGCATTAATACATTTTAAATACACCTTAATAGGTTACTTATCTTTTTTGGGATTTTTTAATGGTGTACTTTAAATTATACAATCTAAACGTTTCGATAACACTTACAGTTATCTTCGTCAGTAGTAATGTTTGTTAAAAATTGTTAAAGATGTAGTAAACAATTTTGTCAAATTTGAAAAATTCAAACGTAAACATAAGCCTGCTATTAATATAACAGTTTGAGAAACGTATAAATGTGTTTTTTGGCTGGCAAATTTCATTGTTAGCTTTCGTCGTAGAGAGTGTTCTGGTTTGTCATCTTTGAGGCAGTTTAATAATATTTAATTTTAGGACCTAGTTATTCTTTACTAAAAATTTTATAGTTGGCTTTATGTTTCCCAAACTGTTATACTAATAGCAGGCTTATGTTTATGTTTTAATTTTTCAAATTTGACAAAATTGTTTACTACATCTTTAACAATTTTTAACAAACATTACTACTGACGAAGATAACTGTAAGTGTTATCGAAACGTTTAGATTGTATAATTTAAAGTACACTATTAACAAATCCCAAAAAAGATAAGTATTTTATTATGAGTATTAATGGTGAAAGTTTACATTTTCATAGCTTAATAGGTTATTCATAATGTCCGCACATGTCTGTTACGATCTACATCTGTCAATTCTTGGAATAGGGAGACCGCGTAGAGTAAGATAAAGTGACGCAAAATTTTGTTGACGTGTGTAAAGTAATACTTATTACGCGCGCTTAGACGTACACACACACACGCACGCACGCACGCACGCACGCACGCACGCACGCACGCACGCACGCACGCACGCACGCACGCACGCACGCACGCACGCACGTACGCACGCACGCACGCACGCACGCACGCACGCATGCACACACACACACGTGCGTGCGTGCGTGCGTAATTAGATTTCTAAAATATTTCGATTATGTCAAATTTTGGTTAATCTGAATTCACAAATCATGCGACTCTGTAGAAGGCGCCAAAGCAGAATTTGCGAATATCGGGATAACCATACAGATTATTAAAAAAATTGTAGAAACCCTTATTAGACAATAGATAATCAAGACTGCCTACAGCGCTTCTTGGGAATATTTCTAGAACCATCAAGTCATGAAATTTTGGATAAATTTGTGTTATAAAAGTTTTTCATATGAAACTAAATAATCTTTAAGAACCATTGTAATTAATTCGAAAATTTGATGTAAAACGGTAACTTAATGAGACCATGGTTTTCATATTTTTATCAAAAATCGTCGTCAGTATTAATTTGTTTTTATTTATACGTCATTTTATTAACAATTTAAACTATTTAAATTCTTACGACGTATTATATGGAGAAAATCTTGTCAGGTTGGTTGTTTATTTTTCTGCTGTGGAACAATTCCAACCTACAAAGTGGAAATTAAAAGAAATGTAATAATTTTAATAATAACTTTTTACGGATAATTATGTCATCTCCTTTTTAATACGTTCATAACGAAAATAGGCAACATTGTAAAAACAAAAATAATCTATGACACATAGAATTTCATTTCAGATAGAACTTTAAATACATCTAGATACTAACTTGAAAAACAAATTCAAAAGTAATTGTATCCAGTTTTATGGATCTACTGTAACCGACCGGATTCCTTGTTTATTTTTAAATCGATCTTTTTGATTTTTTAATTGATATGAATGTTAATTAATTCTTAATATGCCTCGGCTAATAACTGTGCTCTTCAGGACCTCTGGGGTGTTTTAATGCATTTATGATAACAATAAAACTTTAATCTATGTATCCAAAACAAGACAAAACCACTTTATATAGTCGTTACAAAGAAAACCAGGTTACGTGAACTAAGGGCACCCCAGTTTAAAGCTACTACTAAGCATGCAATCAAAATTTGACGTAATAATCCTCTAGATATCAATTCAATTCAATATTGGCGACACGTTTACTGAATTATTATGTCACCTTTTTAATTATTAAGCATTAACAAAATACATGCATACTCTAAACTCGCGATCTTCTTTCTTCGCTTAAGCATATCCGAGGTACAAATGGTGGCCTGCTTCCTGTATCGTTGTCTGGATGCGATTCCCGCTTCAAACAAAACAAAATCCAGTTTATACTGCGAAAGTTAGGCGAACTAACGACAAAATCTTCTTCTAGCAAATATAGATTGCAGTTTACTTCTCCAGGAGAAACAGCATTCACTAATATAATTATTGCACTTACGTATCTTTATAACTTTACTATCTTACCGCGTTTCAGTTCACTGTAACACTGTAATCGCCGTTATTAATAATGGTTACGGATGACTTGCAGAACTTGCTTATGTTTTAAGAATTGACCAGTGTTCACTCCTTCGCTGTCAATCAACGACTCTGACTTTCTCTCGCGCCTTGTTAGCGTCTCTTTTTCTGCACACACGTAATTTAATCTACATATAACCTGTTACTACAAAACACAAGGTGATTATCATAAAAGCATTTATACAA
The DNA here is from genome assembly GCA_036346205.1 of Vesta saturnalis. Classification (NCBI taxonomy): domain Eukaryota; kingdom Metazoa; phylum Arthropoda; class Insecta; order Coleoptera; family Lampyridae; genus Vesta; species Vesta saturnalis. The sequence continues at coordinate 460,381 of JARFJB010002396.1, read as the reverse complement.
AGTACTGCAGAGTAATAAATCTATTATACTAAATTCAAATACAATTAGATTTCTGTGCTCATTCACGAGGTGTTACAGCTTCTATAAGATATCGATAACACAGTTTAAGTATTTGCAACTTTATTTAATTAATTTTTAATTTATTTTGGTTTCGTATTAAAATACTTTATATAATCTTTATAACTTTACTATCTTACAGCGTTTCAGTTCACTGTAACACTTTAATGGCCGTTATTAATAATGGTTTATGGATGACTTGCAGAACTTGCTTATGTTTTAAGAATTGACCAGTGTTCACTCTTTCGCTGTCGCGTTTTCTCATTTTTTTTATAAAATTAATTGTTACCTAGATATTGAAAATTTTGAAACCTTAGGAGTTTCATGCCGCCAATTTACGCCTCACATCAAAAAATTTCGTACAACATAATTAATCGATATGTTTAAGATCTATATGTAAGAGTCTCTTCATCTTTGGAATGTGTGGTTGTTTCAAAAATATTTGATAAAAACCAAAAACTGCCCGAAAATGATTTTCCCTCGGAGAGACGGACGGACGGCAGGGGGGACGGACGGGCGGGCGGGCGGGATGTCCGACGGACCGACAGACAGAAGGACGGACAGACGGACGGACGGACATGCAGACAGACAGACAGACAGGCAGACAGGCAGACAGGCAGACAGGCAGACAGGCAGACAGGCAGACAGGCAGACAGGCAGACAGGCAGACAGGCAGACAGGCAGACACAGACAGGCAGACAGGCAGACAGTCAGACAGGCAGACAGGCAGACAGGCAGACAGGCAGACAGGCAGACAGGCAGACAGGCAGACAGGCAGAGAGGCAGACAGGCAGAGAGGCAGACAGGCAGACAGGCAGACAGGCAGACAGGCAGACAGGCAGACAGGCAGACAGCAGACAGCAGACAGCAGACAGGAGACAGCAGACAGGAGACAGCAGACGGCAGACGGCAGACGGCAGACGGCAGACGGCAGACGGCAGACGGCAGACGGCAGACGGCAGACGGCAGACGGCAGACGGCAGACGGCAGACGGCAGACGGCAGACGGCAGACGGCAGACGGCAGACGGCAGACGGCAGACGGCAGACGGCAGACGGCAGACGGCAGACGGCAGACGGCAGACGGCAGACGGCAGACGGCAGACGGCAGACGGCAGACGGCAGACGGCAGACGGCAGACGGCAGACGGCAGACGGCAGACGGCAGACAGCAGACAGCAGACAGGAGACAGGTAGACAGGCAGGAAGGCAGGCAGGCAACAGGCAGACAGGCGGACAGGCGGACAGGCGAACAGTCGGGTAGGCGGACAGGCGAGCAGGCGGACAGGCGGACATACGGACAGGCGGACAGAAGGACAGAAGGACAGGCGGGCAGACTTTACGTATCCAACTGCTATTACGCTATTGGGTTGCGCTTTCTATATTGTAATGGATTATAGCCCCCCAGTTACCATCGTTTCTGCAAATTAAAGCAACACCTTATAGTAATATCAAATTTATACAATTTAAATGGAATTATATTTTTTGCGGTTTAATAAACACAACTGTGTGAACCAAACCGATGTGGAAATAGCTACCGTATCTTAGAATATATTGATTTTCCTTCTGAATGAGTAGAATATTTTTTGTATACAACCGTTCTACTACTTGGTCTAGCGATAAAGACTTTAATTTTGTTTATATAAAAACATAACGAGAAAATTTGATAGAATAAATTTAACTAAAGCAAATGTCTACAACTTTGTCGTCTGCAGTGTTCTGATACAAACAACTTTATGTTTAGATTCGTTTACGTGTAAACATTCTGAATTTATGTAGAAATAAACATATCCTTTAGGTTTATAAATCAAGTGTTTAAAGATAAATTTATAAGAAATTTATACATTTTTAACGATAATGGTTATTGTCGTCGATAAGTTTATAAAATATGAAAACGCTACGTATAAGCCAGCATTATCAATTATGTGCATGTATTTTAAAAACTGCTGTTGCATATTATTTTATTGTAAAAAGCGGTAAATACTTAAATCTTTAATAGATTACATATTATTATTCACCCTTGAACAGGACATCCCAGAACATCATGTAACAGGCGAAGACTAACAATGAAAAATAAACTTAACAAAATTTAATCTTAGTCCAATGTTGCAAAAAACTTCGAAAGCGATAAAATCATTCACAACTAAAATCATATCAACTAAAAATTATTTTCCGTTACATTAAAAACAGAATGTAGATATTCATTTTTATTTTAATTTTAACTGTGTACGTTAAATCATTGCAATGCAGTGGTGATTAAGTACATTTAATCGGTAAAGCACTTACATCAAGCAAAAAACCTAGGTATTCCGTAATTAATTGTAAAATGCCAAAACCTGTTTAATCGAAGACTTTATTCTTGCCTGCTGGTTATTTTTATGTTTATATATCTTAATATCTGCTCGATGTGTACAAAAATAGTAATTATCATGACTTGAACAAACTTTGGTATCAAATATTATCAAAGCTACGCTTTGTGGTTCCAACGTATACTTTTCCAAATCTAATACTATTTAAAGATATAATTTCTGATGTTGAAGGTTATATTAAATCCGAACCTTTGAAGCAAATGATGCTATAAAACCTCCCTAGAGTAATTAAACGTTTGTCAACGACGTGCCTTATTAGATCTTAAACCTAAAGGCAAGTGTGTTACTATCAGATAAAGGCAATGAGACTGTTCTTCTACATATGAGTAATTATAAATGTAAAGTTCAACAACAACAAAACAAAAAACGTACCCTGAATTTGTAAAAGATCGTAGAAACCTAAAAAACTTATTAAAACGTCTTCCATTACTAAAGGAACAAAAACGAAATTAACTAACTCTGAAGCTCTTCCGCCAAAATGATGTGATTTACCAAATACTCACAAACATTTTTAGATCTGTTGTCAGTGCACGTAATCTTCTTATAACCTTAAAAACGTCCTACATTTTTATTACAGCTTTATGTAGGACAAACGCCTCATCATATCAAAAATTCTCCAGATTTCATTGAAAAGATACGTAATTTAAATATGCAAGAAGATTATTAACCCCGTCAATGACGACAAAAATTTGTTAAAATGAAGCAAAAAACACAAACAATCTAAAAATTTGGGATCGGATAGTTAAAAGTATACACTTTAAAATAAAAAAATATCCCTACTACCAGCGTGTCCATTTCTCGGAAAAATTTTGATGTGAAAAATTTTTTTTTAGTGTTCCTGCAAAAATTGTTTAAATAATGATTTTATAAAAAAATGTTTCAAATAAAAGATGTAGCTTACAAAAACGTCAATAAGTTTTATTTGAAAAGTTTTTCTATATTTGCATTTGTTACCGAGATACATTGAATTTTCACGAGTTGCTTTTTAAGCATTGCAATTTCGAGCGTTCATTTTTAATTTATAGAGTATTAAAAACACAATATAGAAAAAACTTTTTCAAATGAAAATTGTAGCATTAATACTTATTCATTAGAATCATATAAAATTGTATTGATATCTTAACCTTGGGAAAATATTATCACAGTTTTCCACATTTTCTACTCGACAAAATCTTTTCTTTTTGGTTACAGAGTTAAAATAATTAATGTTAAAAGAAATAATCTTATAAAATTTATTGCATAAAATTATTTTGAAATCTTTATTATAATAAAAATACATAAAAAAGCAATAAGGAATCACAAATATTTTAAAAATATTGGAATTTATTAAAAAGCTATCAGCACAATCAATTTTCTTCCTCGTCTGATGTTAAAGATACATCTGAATCGTCTTCATGATCACTTAAGTTATCAATAAAATCAAAGTCTTTATCACTAATAGGATCATCTAATGAATCATTTTCATCATCGTCGATTATTTTTTCTTTTTTATAATTTGTGGAATTGCCGGTTTGACAGTAGCCACAAGCAGCTGAACAAGGCAATCCAGATTTTCGGCAACTGCAAGGTTTCTTACAACCAGTTTTGCAGTCATGTTTAAAATCTCTGGCGGAGCAGCCTCTTGAGCCATTGTTATTGGCAGTAAAATATTATTATCTTTTTTCCAACCCCAAGATTCAGGAGACATTTTTGAAGAAAGCCATAACTGAATTTCAAAATAAACCCGAAAGAAATGCTGCCTAGCAGCGTCAGCTGTAGGTGGAAGATTAGATAATTTTACTACTTTATTTTTCACGACTGATTGTGATTATTTTATGTAGCGAAGTTCATCAATGGACTGAATTTTTTTCGGAGCTTTATATAGATGCAAAAGCAAAATGATTCCATTTTTAAAGATATCTTCTTTAGTGGCATTTTCGGCGTAGAAGTAACTAATAGCAGTTTTTAATTTTTCATTATGGTTTTTTTCAAAGTAATTAAACAAACTTTTTTTGCCTTTATTAAAAAAGCAAGATGTCGTATCACATCCTGCATACCATGTAGAAATAAAATATTTTCCTTGCAAAACGGATAATGATCAAAACTTTTGAAGAATAAACAACATTTTCTCGTTTATCTTTTCCTAATTTTAGAAAATACACTTTTTCATTACTTGTAGTCCATGCTATCAATAAAATTAAAACATCTGTATCTTCAGAGACAATAACGGGGCGATGACATGAAAGTGAAAGTGCAGTCTTAACAATTAGCAGATCTGCATCGTCGTCAGCCCAAGGCGAAGCCGGCTTAGCCGAGTCTGCGCAATTGTGACCGCGCGAGTAAGCCAGCTGCTATACCTTCCTTACCTGCGTTTTCACCTTTCTTTGTGAGCCTCATTCATTTTTACCTGTACAAAACGAGTTATCTATATAGGTGTAAAGGATCGTACATTAGTATAGCCTGCAATCCCCGTTGATCCATATTTAAAATGTAAAACGTTATTTTAATTTCTTTAAAACACGTGTATTTTGTGTACCTCTGAATAATAATTTATTGTCATTTAAAAATTTTTTTGTTTATGGTAAAACTGAATATTACATTAAAAGCATCATACTTTAATGTACTTACATATGAATTTTTATCCAGTTTTATGCATTCTAAGCAAAGTTGTTAATAATTTACCGATGAAAAAATCACGTAAAATAATGAGGTTAAAAAATTATGAAATTAAATATTGAATTGTTTGTTCTATGTACATAAGTGTCAAACCAAACTTCAATAATAATGTTGAGTGAACAATTAAGTTACTAAATACAAGAGTACATTCGTTTTTAACGATTTTTAAAAATACAGTGAACGAAAATGTAAATCTAAAAATTTTATAACCGTTTTTTTTTTATTTAAACCAAATTTACAACAATATAACTTATTTTTTAAGAAATATAGTTATTATCACGTGAAAGCTGAGTTTTTTCTCTACAAACTACGATATTTTGATAATTCTCACATTTACGTACAGTATTAAAATTAAAGATTAATTAGTTAGTTGGTAAAAAATCATCGCGTGTATAAACACGCTAATAAATTGATAAATGAAAATTTAATTATATCTCGCAAACTAGTCATTTTAGAAAAAAACTTTTCAAACAAAAATTACTGATATTTTTGTAAGCTACAACTTTTGTTTGAAACATTTTTTTATAAAATCATTATTTAAACAATTTTTGCAGGAAAACTAAAAAAAAAATTTTCGCACCAAAATTTTTCCGGGAAATGGACACGCTGGTAGTAGGGATATTTTTTTATTTTAAAGTGTATACTTTTAACTATCCGACTCCAAATTTTTGGATTGTTTGTGTTTTTTGCGCCATCAAATGTCGTCATTGACTGGACTATATAGTCAGTTTTGAAGTTTTTTCAATGAACATATTCATCACGTTTTTCAGAATTGTCTTACTACTACTTACTTTCAGAGAAATAATAAATTTTGTGAACAACTTGTATATTTTTATTCCATTGGTCTGCTTCTTTATTACTTATGCTCGAAGCTATCTGTCCTAAGTATTGTTTTCGTGAAAAAAATCATTGAATGAGTGAGTGAGTGACTGAATTGATGAGTGAGTTCGTAAGTAAGGAAAATGAGTGTTAAACGGCTGCATATGTGCGTGTGCGTATAGGTGCACGCATGAGAGTCAGCCTGAACGTGACCGTACGTGTTAGTACATGTCTGGAGTCATGATATCTTAACAAATACTCACAGGATTTTAAAGAAACTCCATGTTTAATGCTACTGCTTCAATAACCCCTTCCTATTAAATAATAGCCGAAACCGGTTTATAAATAAACGGGTGCAGAAGTACATTTTGTGTAAGCATAGATGCGTTTTTTAAAGATAATTCAATTTTAGACTAGTTATTTTAATGACATTTTTGTGCAAAGTGATAAATATGCCCTTATGTATTTATTTTTTGTAAATTACATAAAAAAGTTTAAAAACCTTTTTTATGATAATTCAATTTTAGATAATTTTCTTGTATGAAGCTTTAAAAATTAACTAAATCAAAAAAAAATGATGTGCGTATAAACAAGATGCAAAATGTGCAACTATCTCACAAATATGGTTGTGAACAGTTAAATTTTGTAATAGTCTGTGGTTCATTAATAATAAAGTGTTCTTAAAAAGCACGTCAACTATAACTCGACTGTAGGTAACTATGTTTTAATACAAATTAAGTTAGGTATTTTCAGACTGAAACTTTCATTAACATCACACTTGTAAGTTTTATATAAATATAAGGTGGATATACTCTAAAGTATTTAATGATATTAATTTATGATTCACTATCATGGATTATAATATAATCTACAAAATGTATAAGATTTTATGTAAAAACATGTTAACTGTGCTGATTATTGTTGAAGCCATAATTGCAACAGCTATTTTTATGTAATGCTAATTTACATTGATCGGAATTAAATTATAGCGCTTTGCACTATGTGTAATTACAGCGAAGTACTTAATTACATTCCTAAACGAAAAGTTATATTTAAACTTATACATACTTACAATTTTCCAATTGATTAGATAGACTTTAGGCAAGGACTATGATTGTTCTTTACACGTTACGTAATCGAAAATAAAAGTAAATTAAAAATAGTCGGATTGATAAGGAGGATTACGTTTATTAGGTTTAAATTACCATAATATCTAGTTCTGAATCTAATGTGATTTAATGTGCTAACTCATTTTAATTTTATTTCAGAATGTTGGGTGGGATGGCAGGACGGCATATGTCATCTCGACGTCGAGGATCATCACCGATGGTACGCGCCTTCGATGAAATGCAGCTGCCACAAAGTAACCGTTATGCGCGGCGACGTCGAGCCGTCACCACCTCCGACCACAAATCTTGTGCCCTTATACAGACAAGACTTAAACTCGGAGACATTATGTACGTACATTTTGAATTCAACTGAAATATTTTTAACCTAGTGGATATTTTGAGAATTCTCACTTATTTTAAATTCAAATTTCTACACAGTTTTTAAAATATGATACCGTTTTAAACTTCTCAACAATAATCGTTCTTCTGATCTATTTATAATTTAATGTATTTAAACGGACTGACATTAGACGTTTGTCATGGTTGTATAAAGAATTTATTACGTTTCATTTACATTTATTTTACCTTATTTTCTTTAAAACATCTTCTTCTCCAATATCTGGGACAAGCTAAAACCATTCAATTTATTTGAAAATGTCAAAGCAATTCGGATTATTCTGTTCGTCAATCTTTAAAAACGATGTTTTAAATATTGCTCTTTTTAATTTATTAAAATGGTTAGAGCATGAACCAAGAAACTTTATTTACAGAGATAAAATCCTTAACTAAACTAAACTAAAAATAGATGATACATCATAAACAAAATGCGATCACTTAAAAAATAACTAGAAACTGTAAAACTATGTTCAGTAGTTGTATCGCTACCATTAACATTTATCGGTAAAAATGGGAATATAGACCACCCAGTGCATGCTTGCCAGATACGCGGATAGATTAAAGCACCCTTTTATAACACCGTAAGTCCGATTATAACAGTCAAGGTACGATAATACGGATACATGATTATCATTTACATAAATAATTATAAATGTACCAACAAGAACTTCATCTACATAAATCAAAACTATGTATACATTTACTAGAAATGCGAAGGATGTGTGAGATTTGTATAGGGTTGGATATCCACAAGTGATGGTCACATGGATGAATTACTTTCTGTATTGGATTGATACTACTTCAGCATTTGCTTTAATATGTGAAAAGAATCCCCATAAATAACAGTATGAGATATCCGATCATTATCTAGTTCTAACGTTATGGTTTGCCTATATGCGTATAAAAAAAATAACAATTTTATTAGAATTTCATTATAGGTATATCATTTATTTCCATCGTAATATATTTCACGCATCAATGACGTGTTCCAGCCAGTCTGGTTTAATTACTAGAGTTGCTTTCTAAATCCTCTGAAGGCGATTGTGTAACATTGTTACATTGTTTGCAGACCGTTCAATAATAATAATAATAATAATTCTTATTTGTGTTGATAATCTCAAATATATATATATATATATATATATATATATATATATATATATATATATATATATATATATATATATATATATATATATATATATATATATATATATATATATATATATATATATATATATATATATAATACGGTGTCCCAATGATTTGGGGTGGACGATTACGCCTATACTGTTGATTTAATAAATAATATTATAACAGATTATTGTAGTCAACAATGAGGAGCGTCTTGTATAAATATTATTGTATATACAGGTGTCCCACATTGATTTTGTTTCTATGAAACAAATTAGCAATATCCTGTTCGATTTGAAAGATATAATTTTGGGATTATAATTCCAATTATTGTTTTAAGTCAACATTAGATTGCGTTCTTTAAAATATCTTTTGGATATACAAGTGGTCTGTTTTACTCTACATTGACTTGTTCTTTTTTAATGGAATACCATGGTATTTTATTCAGACTTTATAACATTTTTTCTGGAGTTTATTAAATTGATACTACTTTTATGGTCTACCTATTCCTAAGTGTTTTTGAATTATTTAGTAAAAATTGTAAACATTTCTTATTTTTGTTGAATTTGTCACAATATAAAATAAATAAAGACAATATCATAATTCAAAGAAAAATAAAAATGAAACAATGCTAATTGCTATAAAACCGTGAATCTATAGGTTTATGACACAATTCAACATTTGGCACTATAAAAGAGCAACGTTTAATAATTATTCACTCCCAGAACAGAATAACTATAAACTTTAAAATGAAATTAAATAACACAATGAATAACAGCAGCTTGGTCTTCGATTGTCTTTTTCTGTTTCTTAACAACTTAACAAATGAAAGCCACTCATTATAAATAATTCGTGAAGAATTGGCAAATAATTAGCTGATAGTGACTTCGTTATTTACTTAGTGTGCGACGAATTTTTCAAAAGAAGAGCTGACTAATATTATCTATGCTTTGGGACAAGCTGAAAGGAACTGTTTGTTGGAATCCAGGATTTTTAAACAAAAATACCCTTTAGCTAGACATGCAAGACCTGAAGCGTTTTAACTTCTTCGAGAACGATTTGAAGAGACAGGAAATGTCATATACAAAAAAGAGATGTAGAATGATAATTATAAGCAAACATAAATATCATCCATACCATTTGTGTTTGCATCAAAGCCTACGACCGCTAGATTTCGCAACTCGTGTCGCATTTTGCAATATTATTCTGAACAAAATTAATCAACAAGCCAATTTTGTTGACTTGGTGCTGTTTAGCGACGAAGCAAGTTTTAATAGCATAGGAGTCGTTAGTAAACATAATAGTCACTATTACTCCGTTGAAAATCTACACTGGGTACGACAAGTAGATTACCAGAATCAGTGGAATGCGAATGTGGGGGTGGTATTATCAATACTAATTTAAAAGGACCTTTCTTTTTCGATGGTTTCTTGATAGGCGAAAGATATCTGCAATTCCTTCAAGAAGATTTGCCACAGCTGCTTGAAAATGTGAATCTACATACTCGACAAGTTATGTATTACCAACATGATGGGTCCCCGCCGCACTACCATAATTGAGTACGTCGGTTTTTACAAGATTGGCGCGAAGGTCGCTGGATACGTCGCGGTGGTCCCATTGTTTGTCTAGCGAGATCACCTGATCTTACTCCCCTAGACTTTTTTCCGTGGGGATATGTGAAACAGGAGGTGTATAGGGATATACCTATTACACACGCCAATATGAAAGTTCGAATTACTGAGGTTTTTCGAAGTATTCGAAGAAGCATTCTTCAAAATGTCAAGCAACCTTTACTAGGCGGTTGACAAGTGCATTGCTGCAAATGGAAACACTTTTGAAAAAAATGCGAAAATTAACATTGAGCAGAATAGACCACCCTGTATATGCAAAGAAAAGACTCTGAAATCTCAATATAGAACTTAAAACTAGACAGATTGGAAAAACTAATCCCAAAATTTCACTGCGATATCTTTCAAGATGGCGGAACAAGAGCCTACTCAATTGACTAATTTTTTTACACAGAAATGTCAATAACTTAGAAACCGTTAGTCGTAGACCCATAGTACCTTGTATTTAAAATGTATAAAAATATATAAGGTGTTCCATTAAAAAAAAACACAAGTTTAGTGTAGTACTCGAAAATGGGACACACTGTATATACAAAAATATTTTTACAAGATGTTCCTCGTCGACTACAATAATTTGTTATAAGATTTTTTATTAAATCAACAGTATAGTTGTAATCTTCCACCCCCAAACATATATATATATATATATATATATATATATATATATATATATATATATATATATTATATGAGATGGTTAGATATAGGTTTAAGACAGGGACTAGAGTGAATAAGCTTGTATTCTTTATAGTGAGCAAATTGAGATAAAATAGAGTATATCTACATTGCATTTTATTAAGTAAAATATCAAACGAGTGAAAGAAATTGATTTTGATTTAACGAAACGGGCTTGGTGAAATTTGCATAAATTTGTTTAATCATAAAAAGCAATGGGCTATGTAAGGAGCATGTGAGGAAGGTCAAAAGGAGTTATATTTGTAAGTACGATTAAGTTCGTAGAACATATTTTATTAAATTTACAGTTTATTCAAAGTATTTTGGCATTTTAGAAACCTTACAGATGTTTATCACACGGTTTAGGTTTATAATTATATCTATAACATGAATTACGTTAGTTACAAAGCAGTAAAGATTTAAATTTTAAGAAAGGGTTATGGTTCGGACACGGTTTAGTTTTCACTCACAAACTTAGTGTACAAAAAAGTGCAGAAGAAGAAGTAGTGCGTTGTAAACATTAAAGACAATATAAACAACAATTTTACATTTGGATATTTTTCCTATATGAAAAAGAATTTTCTGTTAAAATTAAGATATACGAGTTTAAATAAATGTATTCTAATTCAGTTTTTCGTGTAGATCACGAATATGTATTTAGTTTAGGTGTAGAATTTAGGGTTTTGTAGATATAAGTAAATTTAAATTAGAATATGTCAAATCGTACAATTTTGAAGCAATATACATGGCTCGTGAGGTATCTGCACAGATTCCAATTCTGTTATCAAAATGTAAATCCAAGGTATTTTAAGAAAGTTATCGCATAATTTGTATTTTAATTAAGTTTTCAAATTTGTTTAAACCAATCAGAGGCTTGGTTACCTTATTTGTATGGTACAAAAAAGTTGAAATTTTTGTAGCTAACAGTATAGTATATAAGGAATTGACCCTGAATTCTCACGATTTTCCAAAAGTGTTGATAGTGTTTTGTGTTAACACGTAAGTTTTAAGTTACGTTATTATCGGAAATTTTGAAACGCGGTTAGTGAAGAGCCGAGAAATCAGAAACAGTTGTTTTTAACCTACGATCAAACATAAAGTTAGGTTACCGATAATTTTCAATTATAATAAAATTTTGTTTCTATTCAATTTACGTGTTCAAATTTCGATTGATGTGTTTTTATTTTTGTTTACTTTTGTCGTTAATAAAAATTATTCAGTTCTCCGAATCGATGTTTATTTTTCTGAAGCGACATGTAATAATTAATAAACGATATTCCATAACGGGATCTAAAACAAAAGTGAATTTGAATTAAAGTTATACGAACCTAATATAAACATTTTTAAATCGTAAACTTTATAAACATTTAAAACAACATTTAAATAAAATATAATTGAAAACACAGTGCTTAGTTGAAGTTATTTAAGCAAAATTTATGTAACTTCACGATTACCACAAAGAAAAGTCGTCCTTCAACAAAGTGTACATTGGCTGAAGAATGGAAACATATGCAGCATCACTTTGAACAACGGACCAGTATCGTCGGCCACATATGGGAAGAAGTCTACCCAAGGTTTATATGGAACCAGCCAAATGAAAACATCTTTTGGGAGTATATAGATACACATCTGAGTGAGTGTTTTATTTACCATAACCGTTAAATTTGTCTCCATTATTTGAGTAATTTCCTGCATTTGTGTTTATCATTTATTTATGTGTGTATATGTTTGTGAAATACGGTATAAACATCTGTAAAGTAATTGAACCATTATTATTTTATCAACATTTCAATTTCAATTATAAAATTAAACTCACATATTTAAGATTTTTCTATTTGACAATTTTGACAAGCTGCAATTTAATTCAGTTAAGACGCATGCGTTAATTGTGCAGGTTTTAATCAAGGTCTATTTCACATACCATCTATTTGTTATAATTTGGAATTTATATAATAAAGAATATTTCATGATTACACCTTTACCTTTAAATGCAATTAAATTTATATAAAAATTTTAAATTATGATTATTTTATTTTGCCAACAAATAAGCGTAGAACCCTATCCCCAAGTATGAGTTGTTGAGCTAGTTCGGTACATAACAATTATATTTAGTTTGATATTTATTTTTGATATATTAACCATGCCATATATATATATATATATATATATATATATATATATATATATATATATATATATATATATACAGATGTATACATATATGTCCAAAATGTACCCACGTTCTGTGGATATCTTTATTATTATAAGAGATTTGAAAAATGTACAGCTTTGTATGTGTAGTATTATCAGTTAACTCACAATTTTCAAAAAATTGTAATTATAGTACTTACTAAACAAATGCAATGTTTGCCGTGGTGTGATGTGACAATTAAAAACAAAACTCTGCATTGATTGACTGTCAAATAGTAGATAATGAATTATTTGTTGTAACCAGTTGTAGTTCATACTTAAATAGTGAATATTAATTTACTAATGTCTTATTCTTCTGAAGAAAGAAATGATAGGTTTTTTTTGTTACGTGTCTAACAGGGATGCTAATACTGCTTCGGAATTATATCTTGGGTTTATTTGCCAAACTCGAATCGAATTTAAAAAAATATGGGGCTTACGTCGAATTTAAACCTACTACATGTCTTTGTGAAATTGCAACATGGTTGATTAATGAAATAATGAACAGTCAATTCTATAAAACCATTCTTTTTACCGATGAAGCAAAATTTACAAATAACGGCATCTTCAATAGAAAAAATCATATCCAATGGTCCCAAGAAAATCCTCAGGAGAGATCAATATGCTTTTTCAGTAAACGTTTGGTGCGGTATTATTGGTAGCAAAATCCTTGGGCCGTTTTTTTATGACTACAATTTAAATTCCCAAAGATATTTAGCTTTTTTACGAAACGAATTTGAAGAAATTTTGGACGACCTTTCGTTGAACGTAATCCAAAATTTGAATTATTTTCAACACGACGGGATTACTTGTCTGTAACTATTTACAGGAACATTTTAATAATTGGATAGAAAATCGAGGTCCAATAGCTTGCCGCCGCGATCATCAGATTTAATTCCCTGGACTTTTTCTTGTGCGTGCAATTAAGGACAAAGTGTACCGAGTAAAACCTGTTAATCTAAACGATTTAAAAAATAAAATTCGTGTTGCTATACAACAAATTAGTACCCAAAGTTTATTCAAAGTTCAAAACGATGTCAAATTTATGTTCAAAATAATGGAGGGAATTTTGAAGCACTTCTATGATTTTGTTACCTGTTTATATTTTTTGCTGTTACTCTTCGTTGTAAGTTAAATTTATTTAGAACTTTTTTATTTTGATAATGTAGTACATTATTTCTTGTTGTTTCCACAAATTTAGTAATAGAATATGAGCTTATTTCGTTATTTAAATGTTCACGGCACACTTTAATTTGTTTAATAAATATTATAATTACCTTTTTTTTTTGAAAATTGCGTGTTAACTAATAATATTAAACATAAAAATGTATGTTTGGGTTGTAGCTCGAAAAATATTACTAAAAAAATTTTTTATTCGCATTTTCCCATTTTGCGTAAAAATAGCTATCAAAAGTTTCTTTTATAACTTTTTCGTATTTTGAATATTAAAAAGGATATAGGCGATTAAAAATTTGGACGATTTTTAGTTATTTTCAAATATCTTAGAAAGTTAGCAACAATGTTGAATTTTCTTATCGGTATTTGAATTATCATGTAATTCTGCGCAACTTTGCTAATTTAAACGACTCTGTATCTCTTATAATTACAAAGATAGCAATAGAACGTGGGTAGATCCTAGACACCCGGTATATATATATATATATATATATATATATATATATATATATATATATATATATATATATATATATATATAGACTATTCTGCAAGCAAAGCAAGCTAACGTGCTTCTAACTCGTGGAATAAATTATAATGTACGATTTTTTAAAATAAAAACTAATGTTTCGAAATTAACAGTAAAAGAGCTGAAAAGAGAACTTTATAAATTGCATATTAGTAATACAGGTAAAAAAATGTGTTCTGGTCGAAAAACTAAAACTCGCGCTAAATTCATCGTTCATAAATATTGTTAAGTCCAAGTGAAGAAAACAGCTATTCTACTCAAAACGGTAAGAAACGAAAATTTAAATACATTGATTTTTTAAACCAATGCATATTACCGTTAGAGAAAAAAATAATAAGTCTAAAAAACAACTTAACAAAATGGGTACGAAGTTCCAACAAATAAATTATGACTTGAATAGTGAAGTTCTAAGTGTAGAACAAAAAAAAGTTTTTCGTCAACTAATTTTAACTATTGTAAACACACCGAAGTAAATAATTCTATTAATACCATTAACGTAAATAATTCCATAAGTGTAATTGTACAATCGCAAATTCAAAACGCCGAACTTATAGTCCAAGATAGCGATAAGTGTAATATTGAAAACCATGACATTGGAAATATTACTGATCTTAACAACAAATGTAAAGCGAAATTTAAAATGTAATTTGAAACGCAAGGTGCTTATTTCATCAGACAGCCATGGAAGCAGGTGCGCTGATGAACTACAGAACGTTTTGGGAATAAATTTTCAAGTGCAGTGTATATTAAACCCAATGCTACTTTTGAAGCAGTCATCGATAATATACTGTCGTTAACGTCGAATTTTGAAAAACATGATTATGTTGCTATCATGGCGGGAGCTAATAATGCCCTCGGATGTTCCAACATTGGTAAAAGTGCAAAGAAGAAAATTAAGACGTGCTCGACCTACATCAATATGCTCTTAATTTCTATACCATCATGCTATGGACGACCGGTGCTCAATCAAATAAATTATACACTTAATTTAGATCTATATAATCTAGCTAATGAGCGTAGTAGTCTCTTTTTTGATGTAATAGCGTGCTGTTAAGCAACCACTTCACTAAATCTAGCCTTCATGTACATTGGAGTGGTAAAGAACAAATCTGCAGAAAAGTAGGAGAGATAATCACGTTATATTTCATATATAAGAAGACTCTTATGATTAATCGCATCAAAAATAAATCAAGTTACATCATTCACAATAATTTAATTTCAATCACTTGCGTAAATTTGGTCTCTGTTAGTGATAGTATTCAATGTAGTAACTCTGGGATCGATTTAGCATTAACACCCAAAAATAAATAGCAATTACCTTCTTCAAGTAATGTTGTTAGTTTGTATTGTAATAATCCTTTAGATCAGTCAGCAGAATTTGCCAATCTACCAAGTATAAATAAGAGAAATGGATTTGGAATTCTTTACTTTAATGCACAAGGTATAAAAAATAAAAAATATGATATTGAAAGTTTCGTTGAGGACTTACACAATATTTATATATATATATATATATATATATATATATATATATATATATATATATATATATATATATATTTATATATTTATATATTGAGTTAGCAAATATACAAAAGTTTTCCAAACACCATTTATTTGAAATCTGTGCGGTAAATGTTGAAATTAAGAATTTTCACACTGTAAGTATCCTTTAACTGTTCCTTAGCAAATAGTCGTGAAAATTTCAACAACTTTTTTCAGTTCCTAGAGGAAGTATTATCACTTCTGTGCCAACAAAAAAAGCTATTACTGGTATGCGGCGATTTTAATGTGCAATGATTGCGACCTATTCACAAAAGATGTTGAATCATTATTTATCTCGTTTGAACTGCAAAAATTAATTTATTTACCTACCAGAATAACATCGTCATGCCAAAGCAAGCTTGATAACGTCTTTAGTAACGTATGTTGCGACCAAATAGTGACATCTGTCATTAACTCAGGGTTCTCCGATCATGGAGCAATACTTTGCAATATACCTATTAACAAGTGTGTTAATTCGAATAATCTATATAGTCTTAATAGATATCTTACACAAAGAAACATGCAAAAGTTTAAAAATGCATTAGAACATGAATCGTTTACTTACATATACTCACCTCATCTTAACATTAATACCAAGTTCAGTATATTTCATAAAGGGTTGTCCAGTGTTTTTAACAAACACTTTCCACTCAAAAAATGTCGTATTAGGAATAGTACACGATGGCTTACTAAAGGAATTAGAATATCTTGACGGCACAAGCGACTGTTACACACTTTTTCGAAATTTAACACAAACAATACCTTAAGATTACATTATAATCATTACTGTTCCATTTTAAAATCGGTTATATCTTTGTCCAAAAGACAATGCATAGAAAGGAATATTTTAAGTTCTAACAACGTGCCGAAAACCGTATGGTCTGAAGTACAAAAGCTCTGTGGTAAATCGGGAACTACGTTTCACAATATAGCATTAATATAATATGACGGTGACGTAATTACAAACCCGGTTGATATTTCTAACAAACTTGTCAAACACTTTACAATATCTTCTAAGAAAATCGCATCCATTAAGTATGATCTGAAAACTAATAATAAATTTAAGTCATTTTTCTTGGCACCTACGACACCAAGTGAAATAAACAATCTAATTAACGATTAACAATCATAGTACATTATATCCGGTCCTATTAGTACACTGATTAACGAGTCCCTTTCTACAGGTGTAGTGCCATCATGTTTAAAATTATCTAAAGTGGTTCCTATACACAAAAAGGGTAGTAGAGATAATATTTTGAATTACAGACCAATTTCAATATCCTGTGTATTTTTAAAAATTATTGAAATGGTTGTGGATAAACGTTTAAAATTATCTATTCAAGATGTTTGTTAAGCAATAGCCAACATGGGTTTGGTAGCAATAAATCAACAAAAACGGCAGTGTACGACTTTCTAAGTTTCGTTTATAATTGTATCCACTCCAAGCAATCCTGTGCAGCGCTCTTCTGCGACCTATCATAGGCATGTGACCTTGTTGACGACAGTCTTCTTAAACACAAACTGGAGCAGTATGGAATAAGGGGAGTTCCACTCGCATGGTTTTCTTCCTTTTAAGTGGTCGCAAGCAGTATGTATGTATGTCCCACAAAACAAATAATGTAAAAACGTTTTCAAACTCCTTTTCAGAAGATGTCCGCATAGGAGTACCCCAGGGATCAGTGCTTGCTCCTCTATTATTTAATATTTTTATTAATGACTTATCCCGTTTAATAACTGAACATATAACAATACACGCAGACGATACCAGCTTTGCTTTTTCCTCTAGTGGTCAAGAGCAATTTAACTGCAAGTCACGGAACTTATTGCATAAGTTAGAAACATGGTTTAGAGACAATGGATTAAAAGTTAATGTTAGCAAAACAAATTTTATTTATTATATTTATTTTAAAGTGATTTAGTATTCAACTGTACTGCGTTGGGATCAGTTAACACCACTTCTTTCTTAGGTTCACATGTCGATCACTTTCTAAGTTTCCGTCCCCATATCGATATACTTAATCGTAAGTTAAACACTGTGTGCTACACACTGCGATGTTTGAAAGAAATTGTGTCTCAACATCTATTAAAGATGGTTTATTACGCGTACTTTGAGTGTCTCCTAAGATACGCTATTCAGTTTTACGAAACTTCCACACATTACCATATTTTGTTTAAAACTCAGAAAAAAGCTATACGTATATTAAATAATCTAAAATACAGAGACTCAGATACACATACTCATTTAACACGATATGCTAATTATTTAAAACCACCTCTACCAACCTGTTCAACATTTCTCAATAGCCAATTTTATAAACCCCTTATTCTTTATAATTACCTGCCGCTTAATGTAAAGAATACTAAAAATATATTTGTTTTCAAAAAGAAATTGTGAAGAATGTTGCTTCTAAAACCGTTATATACATTAGACGAATTTAACGAAGTATTAAAAAGCCCGAAAGTTTCTTGAAAAGTATTATATAAGATACTATTAAAAAATTATGTAATTTTATATTTAAAATTTTTTTTTTTTCTGTTTTTTATATCTGTACTGTTTTTATTTGTTGTAATTTATGTATATTTGTCCTTATACCTTTTTTAGTTATGCAACTGTTATTTACTGTATCTTATGGCGCATTATTTCTACCTGTATTCGATACCAATTGTGGTCCAGAATAAATTTATCTTATTTTATCTTATCTTATATATAAATATATATATATATATATATATATATATATATATATATATATATATATATATATAGATATATATACATATACATATAGTAACTATAAGAAAAAAATTTTAAATTTAGCTTAACACTGCGAGGTTACTATTTGTTCTCAGAGAATGTGTAAAAACATTTCCACATTAGGTTTTTATAGTAATTTTAAATCATTTTAAATAAATCTGTTGCTATATTAGATATCTAACATAGCAACAGATTTAGGTAGAACATTAATGAAAACTAGGCACTAATAATTTGTAGCAGTTTAACATTGTTTTAGTCTTATATACTTAATACAAAGATTGTTATTATACCTACCTAGTATTATACTAGTGCTACTAATGAACAGGTTTATGACAACAGCAATCTCATTTATTTTTATGTATAAACATCAAACTGTCGAAAACGTATTGGTCAGGGGCAGTTACAATATTTAGATTACGAAAAATATCCCTACAATCACTACGAGAACCAGCATTTAATATATTGCTTACACAACGTCTTTGTATAGCAAAGACCCTTTTCAATGCAGCTGAGTGTTCTCACACAATAATAGCACAGGAAATTATTGAATGGCAGTAACTGAAATAAACACATCTCAAAACCCTTACTGAGTTAGACAAGCACTTCAATTAAATATGCTAAACTAACGAGTTTTGCGCATACCTTTTCATCTTGAGGTGACCATATTAACTTGGAACCAATTGGTACGCCAAGAAAGCTAATAGAAATTATCTTTTGCTGTAGTGGTAGAACTGAACGAAATTGTTTTTTCTCATTCAAAATTAAATTATTTGATGTGACCCACGATTTTATCACTTGAAGAGCATTGTTGGAATTGTAATTATTTTACACAAGCTCCTTTGCCATAAAAGTTATATTAGTGTCATTAGCGTACAATGCAAAGTTGGTGTTGGTATCTGACTTACATACATCATTAATATATATATATATATATATATATATATATATATATATATATATATATATATATATATATATATATATACACACACGAAATAATAAAGGACCAAGTGTGGAGCCTTGTGGTATTCCATTTGTTACAGACAATTCATGCGAGTCGTTATTGTTATATCTAACAAATTATGCCTGGGTATTTAAGTACGAAGCTATAAGTTTAACGCTATTTTCGTAGAAATTGTAATGGTTTAATTTCTTCAAAAGAATCACATGGCTGACGAGATTAAGCTTACTTTAGACTAAGAAAAGTTGGTGTACAATATTGTCTACATTCGTAAGTGCTAATATTATTTGAAAAACTAATTATTGCAGACGTGGTATAGTAGTTTTTTTTTCGAAAACCATACTGAAAATCAGATAACAAATTATTACTTTCCAAAAGGATATTAATTCACTTTTTTAAAATAACTTCAAATATTTTACACAAAAATGGTAAAACTAATATGAACCTATAGTTATTAATTGAATTTACATCTTCTTTTTTGTATAGAGGAAATGCGTACGCAATTTTCAATGCTTTAGGAAATATTCCTACCTTAAGGCACTGATTAAACAAACGAGTTAAAGGTGCAATAATAATAATAATGTGAGTCAAATTTCTAAATTAATATCATACTTACCTCTGCTTGAGTTTTTTTTTTAATTACTTGGTGGCATCCCTGACGTCAACCTATGAAACCACTTTGCACAGTTCTAAATCATTGGTATTACCAGTAGCATCGACGTAAGATATAGGATCCACAGAATTAGTACCCAAACTATTAATTAAATTAACTGTGACATTAACAAAATCATCGTTAAACGTTTTAGCATCAGGCGAATGAGAGTAATTTTTTTATGATCTTCCAAATCGCTTTCGCTTTTTATGTGTTAAGACAAATTGGTCATAGCCTGCAATGTTTGCTTTTTTAAATGAACGTTTATATTTACTTCTGTATGACCTCAAATGAATTTTTGTATTCCTGTCTCGATTAGATCTGTTTACTTGTGAAATATGTTGTAAAGTATTTCGCATCAATCTTAATTCATTTGTAAACCAACGAATATTAGAAATAGGTTTTACAGTTTTTACAATCTTTTGAGGAAATGCAATATTAGATGCGGAAGACATCGAATTTGAAATAATACAATTTGGTTTCAATATCAAGTTTAGGATCAGTAACAAAATCCCATCTGCAGTTACTTAAAACATTAACCAAAATAATTTTTCAATATAAGGTTATTGGACGATGAACAGCAGACTTTTCTTGAAAATTATCAAATACCCCAGACACTACTAATCCATGATGATCAAATATCTATTGTGTCACTAGAAGCAGCTACGAAGTTAGAAAAAATATTGTCAATAGAATTATGACTTCTTGATGGGGTATAAATATTAGGGAATAAATTAAAGCTGGTAAATTGGTCACAGAATTCTTTCGCACATTTATCCTTACTAATGAAATTAACATTAAAGTCTGCATAGGTAAATAAGTACTTGAAACTAATGCAGCAGTTTAGTGCAGCATCTAAAAGCGTCGTAAGCATTTCAAAATTGTCATTTGGAGATCGATAAACAAACAAAACTATGTAAAGTGGTGGTGATTTTATCGATTATTTACCGTTAGTTTCGAAGTTATTAATCAATACCGGAAATGTAGTATGAGTTCGTGATACTGCACTTGGAAGCTTTTAGATTGTCACGTTTTTTCCTACTTTTGCATATTTGGAAGATTAGAAGATTTTACAAATGGTAATCGCTTTTAGAATTCCTAGTCTGAAAACGAAATATGTTTTGGTTTGTTTATCAAATTTAGATGGAAGGTTGAATTAAGATTTGGTACATATTGGCATCAATAGGTAGTGAAACCCTTTTACTAATTTGGTTGAGAGTTAAGTTGTTTCTCTGTAACTAATAGTTGTTCGTTTCTTGTAAATTTTGTCAATCATAATAAGTATTGTCGTTAAAATTGCGCCAATGTAAAATTACAGATCTTAAAATTATTACTTTGTATCCAAATACAGTGTAGAAATCATATGTCGCATTTGTTTTAGGTGACAGGTTGACGGGTGTTTTCGATAAAATTTTTGGTCTTAAACAAGGAGTTTCGCTTTTAGACACGAGGTGTTAAGGGCTAACGTCGCAGTGAAATCATCAACTTACAAGATATCGATTATATGAATAGCACCCGCTTGTTGCGATGTGTTTTTTTTTTTTGGTGATGTAATTTTCCAGTCGGCCTTCGTTATTAGTTCGTTTTTGGCGCAATTTAAAATTTAAGGAAAAAATGGTTATGACTGGTTAATTAAAAGGTAAGGGAGATGATGGGAAAGATGGCTGAAACTGAATGATGTTGAAATCAGTCTTATACGAGATGTAGTAGGAGACTCACGTTTTTTGTTCATTGTTTGCGACTTCGCAATTGTATGCGATAGGGGTTAGTGTAGTAAGAAGAAACGAGTTATATCATACCGTGGGGGTGCACCGAACGTTACCGTAGGAGGATTCTCTGTTTCCACTTATTGGGATCTTAGAGAAGTTTCAAGACACTCTCGGATGTTATATCGTTGTTTGGTTTTGTGAATAGTGACAATTTTTGGTTATAGTCGTAATTGGTTTTAGTGCTAAACCTTTAATCTGTTGAACAGTTTTTCTCATTTTGGTTATACGGATTAATGTTAACAAGTTCCTGGTTAGAGGGGTTATTTCGCGATTACTGCGCAATTAAAACAAATAAAGTACTCACTTACTGTATATAGTACCGCTTTAATAAGTTTTAACTAGACAAAAGTAATGCAGCTGCAAACAAAATTATACTTGTGTTGATATTAGCGTTAACTGGATGAAGCATTATAGGACTAAGTATGTCATTCATTACCGCAATTTGAAGCAGTGCTTTCGAGCAGGCCTTGTGCTTGACAAAGTTCATCGCGCGATTAGCTTCAACCAATCATGTTGGCTCAAACCATATTTAGACTTGAATGCAAGGTTGCGAGCAGAATTTTCTAACTCTTTCGAAAAAAACTTATACAAACTGTTAAATAACGCAAATTTCGGCAAAACCATGGAAAATGTTAGAAATCATAGAATCCTCAAACTTGTCAGCAGGTGGAGCGGTAGGTATGGAGCCAATTATTACATGTCCCAGCCGAATTTCCACAGCAGAGAAATATTTGATGAGGAATTGATGGCTTTCGAGTTATCTAAGGTGGAAATCTACTTTAATAAGCCACTACATGTGGGAATGGCTATTTTAGACATTTCTAAAACATTAATGTATGATTTCCACTATAATTTCATGCAACGTCAGTTTAATGATGATTGCATGAAATTATTATATATGGATACCGACAGCCTGGTGTATGAGATGAAATTCGAGAATGCATGCGATCTTATACGCAATAACGTTTTGCGTTTCGACACCTCTGATTTTCCTGCAGATAATCCCTACAACATTTCAAGATGCAATGGTAAAGTAATTGGCTTGATGAAAGATGAAATGAGTGGAAGAATAATTACTGAATGGGTGGCTTGGGCATCTAAAATGTATAGCTTTAGACTTAAGCATTATGAGGTAATAAAATTAAAAGGTGTTAGGGATTATGTTGTAAGAGATAGGATTAGTTTTAATGATTATTTAAAATGCCTAAGAAGCGAGAATATTACAAGCGTCTCTCAAATCAGTATCATATCGAAAAACCACCGCGTTTATGGTATAGAACAGCGTAAAGTCGTTCATAACAATCACGATGACAAGAGGTATTTGCTGCCTAATGGTATCGATACACTGCCTTGGGGACATTGCAATATCCCCGCTACTATGGATTTAGGTTAAGAAATTAGCTATTAGTATTGTATTATAGATTAAGAAATTATTTATTAGTATTATTTGTTATTATCATTATCGTCATTATTATGTTATTGTTTTTATTTATTATTATTATGTTACAGACTAAGAAATTTATTATTATATCAGAAGATGTATGAAAATATACATATTATATGAAAAATTATTTATTGTACGAAAATATATACATGTTATACAAAATCTGTTTTATTAATACATGTATTAATCATGTGTTTTGTCCATACCAAGCCATCGAACATATAACTGGTTCCCCTTACGCCGTAACACCTTCTCAGCGAGAAATATAACCGGATGAGTTGTTTTCTGTAGTTCTTCGGCGTAAAATTGACCTAGTATCGGTTTAGCTTAGAGATCTTCCAGTAAATATGTAACTGGATTACTAACCTTCACCTTAGCAATCTTGTGCCCTTTGCAGATATTGATTTATATTTAGAAATCCGAACGTAATCACCAACTTTATATTTTGCTGTCCCCATTACCTTAATATTATGAAACATAGGTAAATATGTTGATGCAGTTACATCTTTAAGCTTCATTCTAACCGTGGAATGCACTTTATTATTATATTCAGATGAAACTTCTTGCAACACATTTAGCCACTTGTATTTACCTCTAAAGCTGAATCGTTTGTATAACGCATTTTTCAACGTTCTTATAACCCTTTCAAGAATGACTGCTTTTTAAACACTATACGTAGAGTAATGATGTATTGCATAACTCTTTATCAACCCTTCAAAATGTTTATTATAAAATTCACGTCCTTGATCCGATTGCAAGTTTTCCGGAGCTCTACCTTCCTTCAAAATAGATGCTTAACGATGGTTCGTTTCCTCACGAAATTCTTCCGCGTTACTAGTGTAACTTATTCTCAATGTTATAAATATCCTTGTTGAGGATGCTTATATCGCCATATATACGATTAGGTTTCTCCTCAAGTTTACGATCGCGCTCAGATAATAATTTCCTTGCACTTATCAACATATTTTTTGGTGGCTACATCCGCATCTAGCATTGGTTCGATAACGTTGCAGACTCTTCTACCTTGTGAATCGTAATTACCATCTTCGGTCAATTTTAAATTCGCCTCATCTACGTATCTCCATGTTGCAACATTATCTTCTAGGATGGTTTCAGAGACATTGCAAAGTGTTTTACCTTGCATATCGTAATTATCATCCCCGGTTAATTTGATATTTGCGACTGCATGTTTTAAATACGCTAGTGAATGTCTGCCAAACTTACCGATGGGCATTATTATGCAATTATTCCTTCTTCTCGGAGTTCTTCGATACTAATGATTTCGTTATCATGACCAGTATGACCTGCTGCTCTCGATGCATGCAACAGTCTGAGCCGTTCCACAAGTTCGCGAGGAGTATTTCAGTATACATACTCCTTCGCTCTATTCCACAAATTCTTCATGATGCCGCGACCGAAACGTTTCGTGCTGATTTGAGCTTAATAATCTTACGGTATTTAGACAACTTGGTGCCCATAATTGCTCCGTGTGGGTCGTGATTCTTCCTATATGCGCTATTTTTAGCTAGAATATCAACGTAGGCTGTCTCATCCCTCAACGTAAACTTCTTAGGCTCTTTCAATATAAGCAGCTCGTATAGTCCGGGAGTGCCTTCATATACCTCATCCTTTATAATTAGATTAGGTCCTTCTATGTCCACCGGAGAATCTCCGATAGCCCATTTATCTAAGTCTGCATCATAACTAAGACCGCGGATCAGTAATTCTACTAGTGGCGAGGTAAAGGATCATATTGCTCTAAGAATTCATCGGAAATGCCTGCATCATCGAGTAATCGCATTCAATTAGTTGGCTTCACCTGCTCTTCCT
Source organism: Vesta saturnalis (assembly GCA_036346205.1). NCBI lineage: Eukaryota > Metazoa > Arthropoda > Insecta > Coleoptera > Lampyridae > Vesta > Vesta saturnalis. Next base: position 434,691 of record JARFJB010002396.1, on the reverse strand, counting down.
CCTCTTCAGCAGGATCTGTTTCAGCAATAACGTCCGCTTCAACGAATAACAGAGAGGGTCTAAACGTAGCAGGTGCTGGTCCTACACCGGTTTCAACGAATGAAGGTGCAACTAGAGGTTTGAACTTGAGAGGGGGCAGATGTTGACGATGCGGCAGGTACTTATTTGAACTCCGACTTCATCGGTTCTACTTTAATTTCAGCGTTAGCAATTTGCTTCAAAGGATCCACTACAGGTTTATATGCAGTTTCCGCTAAACGATATGTTTCAAGTTCACCTCTCTTCAATAATTCCAGCTTGCGTTTGATTGCGTTACGAGTCTGCGTTAAGTTCCGCTTAACCACCTTATCTCGAACATCCATTGCGAGCGACTGCGTCTGAATGACTATTATAAGCAGGTGATATAGTAATCAAATTCGCTTCGGTATCTGACGTAATCAAAGTCTTTTACAATGCAAACGAAATCGTATTTAGTCTGCCAACATTGCGCGCACATTGATCTAAATTCATCGAAGGTCATACCTGTACCTACATGCTCATCGTATACATGCTTCAAATTTATGCAATCTTGTTTAAATAACATAACCATATTCACATTATCGTGAATCGATTGCTTAGGGATCTTAGAGTATGTTTGATAGAGATAGAAAGAGTCCACGCCTGAGTGTTGCCCTCTGCTGAAATAATCGCCAATTATATCTTGATTGAGACACGAGACGTCGTCGAAGATCATTATAGAATTCTTAGCGATCTCTTCCGGCATGTGTACATCTGCCTTATCGTTGAATGCATTATACCTAATCCCTCTGGCCGACTTAAGTACATGCTCTAAGTATTTATACTTTGGCCGCTCGAGCGACTTAGAGTATACCTATATATTTTCGAATTTTAAGCCATGCGGTGCCTCCAATAAGCTAACCATCACGTTAGACTTCCCGCACCTGGAAGGTCCGCAGATAACAGCTCTTATTGATGTTGGAAAGAGACGACCATTCTTCCCATCCACAGGTAGTTCTTGAGGCTGTTTCGTAAACTTCATCTTTAAGTTGCTGATAGTATACTGACCAGTTCACATGCCGCTCGGGAGTGGAGTATTAAACACCTTGATAAACAAATTACCTGTTGAGCTGTATATTCCGGGTTATCGATATTGCGGACCAGGAACCAAGCTACAGAAACGTTTAGCTCGTAGCGATCCAGGAATAAATCCTCTAGACGAAACTTGCAAACGACACGATATCGCCTATAATAATTCTAACGATTTAACAAGCCGTCATCAAGCAGATAGGGTGGTTTGAGATCAAGATTGGAATCGTGTACGCTCGAAGGATTCAAGTTTTGGTGAGAAAGCAGCAGCCTTTGCCGTAGCGAACACCATGAAGCTTAAAACCACGTTAGGTATGGGCGCTAAGAACAAAGAAGACGAAGAAGTACTCGTTTAGAGGTGGAGTTTTAAAACCTATTCTAAAATCTGTCCAACGTCTGCTCAAAGATGGTAATCTGAAGGAACTTATTGATGTCAGTCTATCGGCCGCTAAGAAGGCTGTTAGGATTTCCGACGGAAAGAAGAAGGTGCAATTACCTAGAATCATTCCGATACCTAAAAATGGCGGCTTTCTCCCATTCCTAATACCTCTATTCGCCGGTCTCTCAGCTGCAGGTGCCCTCGCAGGCGGTGCTAGCAGTATAGCTAAAGCTGTCAACGATGCTTCGGCGGCGAAGAAGCAATTTGAGGAGGCTCAACGTCATAACCAAACAATGGAGGCGGTAGCTCTAAGGAGTGGCAAAGGACTATTTGCATCCTCATAAGAAGGGATGTGCTTTATACTTGAAACCATATACGAAAAACTTATAAACTTGCCTCGGAGAGCATTAACCAATTCCGATCAGAATAAGTACACTAAAGATGTGCCATTCTTCAGAGGCGTATTTATGCGTGATGCTTTACCCCATAAACAGAATCTTAATGAGTGTGCTATCGTGAACCTTGACGATTTTAGAGGAAGAGGTACTCATTGGGTTGCTTTCAATAAACGAGGTCATGAAGTCATCTACTACGATAGCTTCGGAGATTTAGCGCCACCACTTGAAATAATTAGATATTTAAGAGATTGTAAAATTAGATATAATTATGTCAGTGAACAAAATTATAATACTAAATAATAAAATACTTATCTTTTTTGGGATTTTTAATGGTGTATTTAAATTATACAATCTAAACGTTTCGATAACACTTACAGTTATCTTCGTCAGTAGTAATATTTGTAAGAATTGTTAAAGATGTAAACAATTCTGAGTGTTAATGGTGAAAGTTTACATTTTCATAAAATTATAATACATTTATATGTGGTCATTTATGTCTAAATTTTCTATATAATAAATAGCTTGAAATATTATTTGTTTAGTTGTAGTCATGTCTCAAACGTTCACATTGACAGGTGAGGGAAACGTTCTCAGTGCAACGTTTTTTCCGCCAATCGAACTTGATCCTAATTATCAGTATGGATTAGGATTGTTAGGATTTTACGATTGCAATTCTATACGAAATATTCACGAGGGTAACAACAAGTTTTACTATATTACGAAAACTAGCGAGCATAAAAAGATTACGATTCCGAGTGGTGTACATGAAATTGTAGAAATTAACAAATTTCTACAGCGTAAGATTAACCCGCATAACACGATCGACTTTATATTAAGAGCAAATAATACGCTAAAATGCCAAGTGAAATATATACATAATGCAGACTTTAGAAAGGAGGATTCTATTGGGAACATGCACGGCTTCTCACCTAACGTTTACAGAGCAGGCCACACCCATATAATTTGGATGTTCAAATAATTAATACTACAAATATACATGTAGAGTGTAATTTAACCGGAGGCGCGTACAGAAACAGTGAGCAGTCGCATACAATCTTCGAGTTTGACGTACACGTTGAACCAGGTTATAAATTAGTCTAGGAGACGGCTACAGTCATTTATTTACCTGTGCTTACACGACGTATAGATACCATAACCTTGAAATTGGTTGATCAAGAGGGTGAATTAGTGAACTTTGGTAACGAGAAAGTAACTATTAGATTGGAACTGAAGAAGTATGGGTCTTAAGATTTTCGGCAGTAGGTCTCAACCTGCAGACGAGAGCACATCGTTAACCGAGGACGACGTTCAGTTTCTACAATATGTTAACATCAACTTGACGAAGGTTACGTGGAAAGTTCCGTATGTAATTCCGAATGATGCTATGAAGCTGTCTATCTATCAGAAGATTAATAAAAATTCACCGATACAAATTGCGTTTCACCCTAGAGATTTCTACATATATCCGACCTTACCCGCATCAACGGCTATGGTTTGGACGGGGAAGAGCAGTACTGGTTTCAACGTCCTCAATGGCTACTGGTTGCTTTCCTACGAAGAAGCGAAATAATAGGGAAGAGACTGCAGGAAAATTCGATCACTTAAATATCTAGAATATAGAAGCAAATATTAATAATAGAAGGTATTCGTATGAGCATCAAAATCTCGTTTTCGTTGATAACAAATACATGGATGCTTACGAAGAATATTTAAACTTTCGAAATCAATATTATAGTTCGCCACAAGGTTCTATGCTTAGTTACGAACCATTTAAGAGTCAACCGATATTTATAATTAACTGTACTACTCAGAACGAGAGTATTCATAATGTAGTTATTGATTTGAAATTGGAAGTTGAAGCATCTTCGGCCTTTGCCGCCGGTACTTTGGCATATTGTGTTATTTCGCACGATGTATTAATTGAGTATGAACCATTTACTAGCATTATACGTAAAATGTAATTATCAAGTGAAGCTGAATAAAGTTGTATATTGAATCATAGGAAAAATATACTGTTTCACATAATGTGTGTTATATCTTTCACACCTGTTTTTATACCGGAAGCTAGGCGTCTAGAGTACACCATGCAAACCTTCCAGAACCTATTCAAGTTTTCCCGCCATAACAATTGTAGGAACCTAGATCTACTTAATATACCACTAGATGGAGCCGTTATCAAGCTGTAATCCGCTTTTAAAAATGTACCACTAGGTGGAGTCTCTATTAAAATACTGATTTACATAATATACGTTTATTTTTACATATATTTTACAAGCATGGTCTGAAAGCTACATCTTTTATAAACCTTTGCGGGAAGATATGTACAATTTCAGTTAAAAATCTTTCACATTATAACTATGACCTATTAATGTTGAAAGCAATCTAAAATTTTGACATAAAAATTTGCCTCTAGATAATATACTTTCTTCATCACTCAGACTTTCATTATATAGATTAGTTGCTACTTCATTTACAAAATCTTCATAAATCGAATAATTACGATAAACATTCATATAACTCAGCTTCTGATTTATCACCTCCACAGCCGAAAAGAATAGGTTGATTGCTTGCTCGGATAATAATGTTGCACTACAGGTACTACAGGTTTAAGGTCATTATTCTTCAATACACTTTCTACCTCGAGTACGGTGGAATTATAGCTAAATAGCGCCCACGTTAATAATAAACGTTCTAAACAAAGCTATTAATGGGATGTCTATACCGAAATTTTAATTACGTTTAGTAACCGCTTCAGGTGTATCAGTCCATCAATAATCAGCTTTATCATCAATATCTTATATATTTCCTATATCAGGCATATCCGTTTGTTCAGCATCCATATCCTTCGATTGATTTCAATTAACTACCTATTCAACTACGTTACCACCCTATTTATAGAGAATGTGGCGTCACATTAAATGAGAATGAAGCTTAGCTGCATCCCCCAAGCTATCTTACATTACCTATGTTAGTGACAGGAAGTGCATGCCATTCGTTTATTACCTGTGCTAGCGATAAGAAGTGCATGCGAAAATTATATTGTAAGTATGTAAGCGTGTTTTAATAATTTATTCATTATTGGTATTTCTTAGATGGACCGTATAGTCTCAGAGTTTGAGACGATGATTGAAAATGTTCGACGTGTAATTAAATATGAATAGTTACAATTAAGTGCTGAAAATTTGCTTGCAATATGGAATAAGTTGCCTCATTGTTATCAGGAGGATAGACAATTACCTGCTAAAATAGGATGCATTGGAATAAATCAATCCATGCTGATCATGTAGATGGACCACCTCCTCTAATGTTGAAAACCATATTTTATTACTTTAAAATACTGTAACTAGTATTTTAATTTTAAAAATGTGTACAAATGCAAAAGTCAACAATGTAATTACATGTATATTATTATTAAATGCAGTAATTGTAGCATTTACAGGATGTTATTGTATGATAAAATTTGTTTCTTTAGAGTTTATATTTATTATTATTAAATTTATGCTATTACGTAAATTAAAGCATATGATAATTTCTAGATTTAGCTCATTGCTGTACTTTGTTTTAGAATTAAGTCAAAAATATAATTACATGTTTATTACCAAATGCAGTAATTACGTAACAAATGCAAATAGTTTTAATTCATAACATCAATTTTTGTATTTACAAATACATAACATTTCTAATTTATAAATAACATTATTATTTTCGGCTATTTTATTACTTTAAAAACAATAATAAAATAGTATTTTACGTTATAAGTCCGATAAAAAAGATATTACGTACGAATAAGTAATTAATTTTATTGGGCAATGAGAACGTAATCTTTTCACCGAATGAATGACGTAACGTATTTTATTTCATACTGAAAATAAAATTTTAAATATTAAAAATAAGCCAAAAATGTGGTCCAAACAATCAAAGAATCGCATATTATAACAAAAAGCCGCTGGTTTGTATAGTTTGAGTAGTTGCTAAGGTGACTTGTTTACATTTTTCAAACAGTTAAAAAGTTTAAAATGAACCAGAACGCAAAGCACCAGCATTCGGAAGAAATTGCACAAAAATGTAGAGAAGATACGGCCCGTAAAGTCGGATGAGCGTTATAAAAAAGAATATGAAGTGTTTAGTGAATGGCGACGACAACATAATGTAGAAAAAATTGATGAGGATGTTATGCTGGCGTATTTGTATGATTTAGTGAGTATTTTTTGGAATTTCAAGTATAAATTGTATTTGTAATGAAACTTTTGAAATTTTAGTCTACAAAATATTGGGGTACGTCTTTGTGTAGCAAATATTCCATGGTGAAGTCGATGTTGGTCGTGTTTTTGGGAATATTGACATTTCGAGATTCTCGAGGCTAAAATCATTTTTAAAACATAAAACAGTTGGTCATCAGGCTAAACAAGCAAGAACACTCAGCCGAGAAGAAATTTATGAATTTCTAAGAAGTGCTCCTGATAAAGAATATCTTCTCACAAAAGTGAGTAAGCATTTTTATGCATTGGTGAGCAAATTATTTAGGAATCGTTTTTTATTTTTAGGTAGTTTCCATGATTGGAGTAGCTGGAGGCTGTCGCAGAGAAGAACTGTACGAAACGTCTTTGGACGATATAGAAAGCACTGCTTCTCAAATGGTTATTACTATTCCTCAAACAAGAACTAATAGGCCGCGGGTATTTACAGTAATTAAAGAAGCACACAGAATTAAATTGTATATATCAAAAATATGTAAATTTACACCCAAAAAATACTGAAAATGGTAAGCTGTTTTTGGGCTACAGGCATGGACTGTGCATCAATCAAAGAGCTGGAATTCACACAATTGGTGGAATGGCAAAACGTATCGCACAGTTTCTGGGTTTAGAAAACCCTGAAACCTACGCTGGACATTCGCTCAGAAGAACAGGTTCTACGCTCCTTGCCAATTCGGGAGCCGATATTTCTGTTCTTAAGCGATTTGGTGGATGGAAAAGCAGCACCATCGCAAAAAAATATGTTGACGATTCCCTTGAATGGAAAAATAAAATTGCTCGTATGATTCAAGGTGAAGAAAGTTTCGTTGAAGTTATTACGAGACGACGAGGAGAAGCCCTGAATTCAATACATCCAGCTCCAAAGGCAATACGTGTATAAAGACTGATGTAATTGGCACTGATACTCGATCCACAACAGTGTGTGATTGTGGGAAAATTCCTTCAATTCAAATTAATGGAAATGAAAGTTGTACCATTAATATTAATTTAAACCAAAATGACCTTAACTCTTATGTTTCGGCTGAATTTCGCCTTAAGTTTTATTTTCAATTCAATTTTAATTCTGTATCTGTTTATTTTCTAAAAATTTGTTAATAAATTTTTTCTGCAGTTGCCCTTGAATACAGTATGGTAACATTCCCTAGTGTACTGTAAAAAACTACTATACCGTAAAAACGTGTTTTACAGTATACTAGAGTATGACGTAAAACTGACAATTACAGTACAGTATGAAATAAATCTAATTTAATTGTAAAAATGTAATTACATTTATAGTGTTATACGCGCCGGATGTTACAACCAAATGAAAAACTATTCTCATTCAGTCACTGACGTCAGATTAAATATTTACCCTTATATTACACTTTTTACGTTTCATATCTGTTAATCATTGATATAATAGGTCGTATTTTTAAAATTTGTTTATGTAATTTTGGTAAACCATAAAATTTTCCTGCTATTCCGTTGTAAATACGGTATTCTTTACCATGTTCTGGGCTGATCAACTTGTTTTCTTCTAAATTTGAAATTATTGTGTTTGATTTCTGTTGTATATTAGAAGAAGGATCTTTGTTTAATCATTTGTAATATTGTTTGTTATTAAGATGTTTAGATTCAAAATTTTCATAAAGGACCCTGCACATCTCTTATGGGTTTTTAGACCACAGTCAAATTTAATGAAATTTTAGTATGTTATAGACTAAAACTATCTGAACAATATTTGTCATTGGACCAACTTAATCTAATGGCTAGTTTTTGATATACAGGGCGTTAAAGTGGTAGTGCCTAATAAGCATTATGGCTTTTCAGTGAGTTTTAGCATGGATATACACAAGTGTTACAATTACATATTATACTATTTAGTAATTTTTCATTATTCTGTACTTTCTATCATTCTATACATGGTGTTTTAATAAAAATTAGTAGTTAATACTATTAAAAATTACAGATATAGCCATAAGCCTGATACATATCTACACTTTCGATTGTTAATAACGATCAGTTACTTAAAATGTTACCTGTAACTAAGTTTCCTTAAAGTCATTATTTAAGTTTGCATTAAAATTGCTTTTCGATTAAACTTTCAGTGTTATGTATGTGAAATAGTGGGGAATCCCAGACAAATGACCATTTTACGACAAAATGTCGACCAGAAGATAAATATTGCTCAGAGAAGACGACAGGAACTTTCACTTCCGCCAATAAATAATAAATGGTAATACCAGGCTATGTACAAATTGCAATCAAGGTATCATAGATGAAATTCAGGTCTATGAAAATGATCCAGATCCAACAATTATGAAGCTTCCTCTAAAATATAGTGCTAATCATTGTTTAATATGCAATAATGCTGCAAATATTCAACATTTATCAGGACAGGCAAGGACAAATATTTTTATGCGAAAGGGAGTATTGTATTTGTAAAATTTGTCCTGTCCATCTTGATGCGAATGGTTTATTACTTTTTCTATTAGAAAATGGTATAAGGTCCATTAAAAAGCCAAACAATTTAAAAGGGGCAGAGTTGGATCAGTTGTTAATAACAATACGAGAAAGTAACACAAAAAATGAAACTTTTTCGGATGAAAACAATTTCAGTGATGAGGAGCTAAGTGCGCTGTCATCCTTAAACAGGGATCAATTTCGGGAATTGTTCAACCTTTGTGCGAATGTTAATATTTACGGAAGAAGGAGAGAAGTTAAAAAAAAGATTTACTGTGTTTTTTATGTAAATTACATCAAGGACTTTCAGACACGTCTTTAGCGGCGATGTTTTCTTATGGTAGCAGACAGGGTGTCATTGGCAATTCAAAAAGTTAAGGAATCATTATCCAATAATTTTGTGCCCCAGAATTTAGGACCTCGTCACATAAATCATAAATCAATTTATTGCTGAACACGTTACCAGATTTGCAAATGAGTTATTTAATGAGGAACCTGAAAACCCAAAAGCCATTATTTGTATCGATGCCACTTATGTCAACATAGAGCGTAGCAAAGATTTTCAGACTCTCAGGCAGTCCTATTCAGTTCACAAACATTGCCATCTTGTGAAGCCAGTGCTAGTTGTTGCCCCAGATGGATATATTTTGGATGTTCATGGTCCACACTTTTCCGACCCAAGAAATAATGATGCGAGTATATTAAGATACCAATATAATCAGGATCAAGAACTAAGACGCTGGCTGCAACCTGGCGATGTTGTGATTGTGGATAGAGGCTACCGAGATGCTCGGGAATGTTTAAATAATATTGGCATACCTGTGCAAATTCCACCAGCGCTAGAAGGTAGGCGTCAATTGCCAACTGTAGAAGCCAACGCTAGCAGAATTATTACTAAGCAAAGGTGGGTAGTAGAAGCTCGAAACGGACACGTTCAGTCAATATTTGAAATTTTTCGTAACTGCTTTTCAATTGCCCAAATACCCAATTTGCGGACATTTTTCCGTGTTGCATGTGCCCTAATAAACCGCTACCATCCACCATTACATATGGAAGAAGCAAATGAAGAACTAGCACAAGAAATGCTTCAAATGGTAAACGAACCTAATCATGTACAAGCTAGAGCGGAAAATGAAGGCTTGTTGAGGCGGCACGGCAGATGGGCACCTTTAGAACAAAACCAATTAGAAAATTTTCCAGTTCTAAATATAGCTCAATTAAGACGCATAACTTACGAAACTTTCCAACTTAAACTAGCACCTTCTTACATACAGGATAACAATCACCAACTGGGCAACCACTTTTTCGAAATTGATACGGTGTTCAACGAATTAAATCTCATTCGGCTTAGAATTAGATCTAGACAAAGAAATCAAATTAAATATCAAATAATAATTAGCTGTAATCCTGTTCCTGATAAGGATGCTGAACAAGAAGATGGTCCTATATTTGGCTACTATTGCCAATGCAAAACAGGAGCGCGAACTATAGAAATGTGTGCACATATAGCAGCAGTTATTTGGTTTTTGGGCTATGCAAGGCACGAAGAAGTTATCAGGCTACCGTAAACCAAAGTGCTAGCCGCTACTCAAGATGTTTTAAACAGACATGCTGCCGTCTAAATGTTCCGTTTCTTGTATATAAGTCATGTAAATATTATAAGTATAATATGTAATGGTAACACTTGCGTATATCAATGTTAAAACCCACTGAACAGCCAATATTCTGATTAAGAACTATTACTTCAACGCCCTGTATATCAAAAACTAGCCATTATATTAAGTTGGTCCAATGACAAATATTGTTCAGATAGTTTTAGTCTATAACATATTAAAATTTCATTAAATTTGACTGTGGTCTAAAAACCCATAAGAGGTGTGCAGGGTCCTTTATTTATATATAAGGGTTGTAATATTCATTTTATCTGACATGACAACTAGAATATGTGGGTAATTTCTTAAGAATAATTTTTTTTTGTTATATAAATTTCGAAAAAATTGATTTGAGTTCTTTTTGGAGTCAACATAATTGGTAATAGAATTGACTGTTTCTGCTAAAAATAAATTTCTTTTTTCTTCAGATAAATGTGAACTTATTAAATCAATATTAGATAAGATTCTTGAGATTTTTAATTCTTCGATATAGGGTTCTATTGAAAATTTTGGTCCTAGTGCTACAAAGGTTTCAATATCTTTAGGTATCGTAATGTTAGTCAGGTTTTTCAACCTTTTTTTAGGAGCAATGAGAAGTTCTTCATGTTGATTATTAAAAAGTTTTTGAAATTTTTTAAAAATTCACGTTGATAATTTGTTGATTGAAATTTTAAGAAAGTTGTAATAATATTATATGGTAAAGTTGATGTTATCTTTCCTTTAATTTCTTATAGAAGTTGCTCATATTTTGAAATATTATCATGTGTTATTTGAATTTCCAACTTTAATATTTTTCGTTGTAGTTTTTCATTAAAAATCCTAACTTCACGTTCATTTCTTCTAGTATAATTTATAAAAAGTAAGCCAATATTTTTGGTACTTTGCGTAATATGATTTGGTAAAATGTTATTTTTTCTTGCAACGTAATAAAAAGGTAGTTTCGTTGTTAAAAGAAACAAGTTTAGATGTAAATTTTATATAATCCTTTAATTTGAGTACGATGTCTTTTCCATAATGAAAATCAACGTCACGGAAGAAACCCATGTTATATTAATAATAAATACATTTTTTTTTCTGCTGTTTATAATTATTGATATTTGTGATTCTTCGGGTTTTTCAGAAAGAATTAGTTAATTTTAAATATTTTTTATTTTTTTTATTATTCAAGCTTTCGCCTTATATTAAGGCTTCTTCAGGAATATGCTACGAATAAAGGATTAAATTAAATACGTTGAAAATACAATTATATCTACTAATATTTTAAATTTAGGGATAAAATGAAATTTTTTAATTTTATTGAGAAATCAATTTGGCAACTGACATTAAGAATGTATGATTATTTAATTTGAAAGTAAATAAGAATAAATAATATTCTTTCTATGTCTTTACGTTTATTCATAATATTGGAATTTCGCACATTTCTAAAAATTGTATTTTCGAAAATAAGAAATTTAACGTTGTTGAAATTAGGATAGTGATTAGGATTGCTATTACAATGGACAGAAAGCATACATGCCATTTTATCTAATTTTATATTGCTTTTGTGTTGAGTGAGACGGTCTTTTTGTTTGTTTAATGTAATTTAAATTGCAATCATTACAAGGAATTTTATAAACTATTGAAGAATTTTGTAGTTTATAAAATTCCACCAAAATCCACCCTTAAAAAAAATTCAAACGCTAAGTTTTTTAACTATATGGTGAAAGTTTACATTTTCATAAATATTTATTTTTCAAACTGGAAAAAATTTTCTTAACGCACGAAAGTAATTTTTCTGTTAGATATAATAAATTAATACAAACAAATGTAATGGAAGATAATTTCATACCTTTTCTCCCGATGCCATTCTAATGTAATACAGTCGAAAAAGAAGACCTTAAACGTATTGCGCATGAAACGAAAATGTATGTGGCTAAATACTAACAATATATGGTAAAAAATATTCACTAATATTCAAATTATGTATAATCCCAACAAGAAAATATCAACATATTCATTAAAATTTAATCATTAAAAGAAAAAAATCGTACAATGCTTAAATGTACACAAATAATGTAAAGAAATTTATAAATAACAACATAAATCCAAAATATCAATACAGGTATCGATAGCTACAAAATTGGCATATTACACGAAATCAATCCTCGTTAACCAAATCATCAATAACAAAAACATAGACGAACAATACGGTATATATTCGGTTTTATCTTATCACCCAAATTTTCCAAACAACTGTTATGGAAAATAAGTGTAGTTTAGTATAAGCCATGCTGACACGTTTGATTTAGTAAAAACGAGACTGTCTATTAAGAAAGTTCTCCAATCAGAACGTATTCTTGAAAGTAAACGGTTCAAGAATAATTTGTTAGGACTACGAAAAATATCTAAAGCTTAAAAAGGTTTCAGAAATTTCAGTAATTAAAAATTTATCTAAATGATCTTTATTACAGTAAACGAATACACAAATGTAAGGTAAAACAAACCGGTGATTTTTATCAGCAAAACTTTAGTGGATCGTAAATACAAGCTTACAACTGATTTAAATCTAATGTGTACGTATCAAATATTCTGTACAGGTGTTGAAATTTTACTTTGACAAAAGAGTTTTAATAATGCTTTATTTAAAAAAAAAAACAAAATTTTTCAGTGTTGCTGCTACATAGTAGCAACAGATTTCATCAATAATATTGGTGCACACATTAATCGTGTTTTATTGAAAATTATACAAGTAAAATGAAATATAAACAAGAAATAAGTGATACAAATAATTATTCATTCGCCTTCTTTATAAACAATTTCTTATGCACCCATTAGGTAACAAAAATTGTGTTTTTAATTGCCTATAATACCATTCGTTTTACTATCTTCAGAAATTAGTAAACTATTTGTAAATGAGACTTCATTAAAAAATTACTTTAATCGAGAACGGTTGCTATCGAGTAGATAATTGAAATTTATTTGTACTTTTCTTAAATTGTTTCTTAGCGGAACTCTGATGCAGTGTTTACATTCTATCCAATTTATTGCCAAGAGTGCTATATAGTAGTTTCGCGTGTATATATGCAAGATATCATTCCTGTTAATATAATAACTGTATAGCAACGATGACAATGTCGTGACTACCCACACTGGAGAACAAATTGAATAACTGCATAAAATTTTTTTAAAGTGAAAAATTAAATAAGCCAAAAAAATTGATGCATATTAATTACATGTTTAATTGTAACAAAATTCAATGTCGAAATAGAGTAACATTACACACGGAAATTTTATTTCTAGTACCATACAAGTATAATAAATTAAATGTTTACCATTTATTTTAGTGTAAATAGTAGAAAATTACATATCTTTTTTGGGTTTTTTAATGGTGTATTTATATATTAATGTAATACAATCTAAACGTTTCGATAACACCTACAGTGATTTTTGTCAGTTGTAGTATTATCTATCAAAATTGTTAAAGATGTTGAAACAACTTTGTGAAATTTGAAAAATTAAAACATAAACATTAGCCTGCTATTAATATAACAGTTTGATAATAGTTATTAATGATACTAGTTCGATATGAACGTCATAATAAACGCGTGTTTATTTACACAAGTTTCACTATGAAGTTCACATCGAACGTGTATCATTCAAAATTTAATCTACGCCAGTCCAAATAGATTTTCTTTGCATAGATTCGATTTGTTTACAATCAGAAACGTTTTTGTAAATAAAAATTCAAAATTAGTAAGTGCCCATATTAGTCGATGTTATAGTAACTGCGCTTGTTGATTGTTCCAATTTTTACTTTGACAACGTCATTATTTGCGTTCAATTTGATAGAAAAAAGTATTAATATAAGTGATTCTGATTCTGAGTGTCCCTTCGGATATCAAAGGCATTGCGAAAAACGTCGTGAATTCCCTACTTCCCGAAAAATCAAGACCGGCGTATGTGCAAAACCATGCAAAACTTGAAGATCGGTGTAAAGGAAAAGGAATCAAGAATAGCAGCAATGAAAAGGTTCTTCTAGCATATTTCGAACATCTTTCAAAACATAGCAAGCCTTCGTCTCTTTGGGTATATTATTTTACTTTAAAAATTGCGTGTTATTATGAGTTCATAATGGTACTGGGTGCTATTATGAAGGCCATAATGACACCCAAATGAAGATGATAAATATGTCATAAAAACAAATAATCCAGTTAAATCTAACAAAGAAATAGCTTTGTGAATAAGTATCAAGTGTAATTTAGCCATGAAAAGCATAATACAGAACGTTTTGTGTAATTTTTAATTTTGATTTTAATCTCAACTGCTTATGTTATATGATGTACCTTAAAGAAAAACTAGTTCTTAATGTTGGTACTGCTTTTCTTCCTTTTATAGCTAATGTTACAAATAGAATTCAAAAAATTCTAATTAAATGTGGCCATAGGACCGTTTTAAACCTGCAAGAAGAATCAAAGAGCATTTAAGGTCAGATGTTTGAAACCCATTATCATCTTCCGGAGTATGTAAGTTATCTTGTTCATGTGGAAAGGTATACATTGCAACCACAAAACGTAGCTTTGGTACAAAAAGTAAATAACATATGACATTTTGTAGATTACGTCAACCAGAAAAGTCTACAGTAGCCATACCTTAACTAAGTCATGACATTCAATTTGACTATGGAAATACTGTCAAGACAAACTCTGAAACAGTTGAGGTATATAACACTCTAATAATTTTAATAGACAAGAAGAAAATTTCCGTTTAAATAGGTTTTGGATCCTTGTAATTAAAAACGTCTTAGTTTTAATTTTAATTTTAGATTTCGTTGTGTCTAAGTTTTTTCTGTCTGTTTCCCAGACCTTGAAGAAAAGGCTTTACCAATTATATATTAATTTGCCACAGCACTATAATTTAACATAAGTAGTTGAAATTAAAATTACATAAAACGTTCTATATTATACTTTTCATTGTTAAATAACACTTGCACTTATTGAAAAAGCGATTTCTTTGTTATATTTAACTGGATTATATTAATTGATGTCATGTTTATAGTTGCTATCAATTTCAAATTGAAGTTTTTCACAGCTCTACACTCATATCATAACTTTATATAAATACAATTACATTCCATAGTTTATCAAAATATTATATTAAGAGCAGGCTAATGTTCATGGTTAAATTTTTAAAATTCACAAAGGTGTTTCAACATCTTTAACAATTTTAATGGATAATATTACTACTTACGAAGATAACTGTAAGTGTTATCGAAACGTTTAGATTGTATTACATTAATATACAAATACACCATTAGGAAACACCAAAAGGATAAGTATTTTCATAAATTGTAGAAAATTCAGTAAAACAAATTGTCATCATTATAATACATCGCACTGCTGAATTGTTTTCCTTTTGCCCACCATAAATGTTGTTTATGCCCGGGACTCCGTAGATACAAAATACCATGCCTTTGCTTCCTACTCGCTTTTTCTAGTAAACTGAGAAAAAAAAACTTCAAATTAAGGTGTTAAAAGCAGACCGATGCATGAAATTAATACCAGTGTGTTAAAATTAAAACTAATGTTTTTGTTTGTATTGGATACTGAAAGTAGAGCGCGTAAGTTATTCAAGAAAAACTATAGCCCTGTTCTCAATCTTGTCAACGTGTATGCGTCATCACATTATAATAGTAGATATGGGTTTGCATGCTTTTACGAAGAAATTTAGCGTGTGAACGTTTTGAATAAACAGGCTAATTTTTATAAGTGAATTATATATATATATAATTCAGTTATAATAAAATACTTATCTTTTTTGGGCTTTTTTTAATGGTGTACTTTAAATTATACAATCTAAACGTTTCGATAACACTTACAGTTATCTTCGTCAGTAGTAATGTTTGTTAAAAATTGTTAAAGATGTAGTAAACAATTTTGTCAAATTTGAAAAATTCAAACATAAACATAAGCCTGCTATTAATATAACAGTTTGAGAAACGTATAAGCCAACTATAAAATTGTAGTAAAGAATTAAATTATTATTATCATTAAAATTAAATATTGTTAAACTGCCTCAAAGATGACAAACCAGAACACTCTCTACGACGAAAGCTAACAATGAAATTTGCCAGCCAAAAAACACATTTAACAAAATTTAATCGAGTTATGATGTAAGTGTAAAGTTGTGAAAAACTTCAATTTTAAAATGATAGAAGCATTCACAAATCCAAACATTACATCAAAAAATAACCCAGTTAAATCCAACAAAGAGATATCTTTATCAATAATTGGAAGTGTTATTAACAATGAAAAGCACAATGCAGAACGTTCCTTGTAAAATTTAATTTCAATTTAATTTCAACTACTTATGTTAAATTATAGTGCTGTGGTAATTTAACATATAATTAGTAAAGCATTTGCTTCAAGGTCTAGGAAAAACATTAGGGCTATTTTTAAACCTACAAGAAAAATTAAAGGACATTTAAGATCACCTAAAGATGTGTCAAACCCTTTATCATCTTCCGGAGTGTATAAGTTATCTTGTTCATGTGGAAAAGTATACATCGGGACCACAAAACGTAGCTTTGATACAAGACGCAAAGAACATATGAGATTTTGTAGATTGGGTCAACCAGAGAGGTCTGCTGTGGCTGACCATGCCCTTAATAATCTAAATCATGACATTCAATTTGACAATATGAAAATATTGTCAAGACAAACCCATTATTATGTTCGTTTGCAACGTGAAGCTATTGAAATATATAAACACCCGAATAATTTTAATAGACAAGAAGAAAATCTCCGTTTAAATAGGTTTTGGCATCTTATAATTAAAAAGAGCATAATGATACGCCTTGATTTTAATTTGTTTTCAACTTTTGGTATGTCTAGGTTTTTGCTGTGTTTTTCCTAGACCTTGAAGCAAATGCTTTACCAATTATATGGTAAATTTCCACACCACTATAATTTAGCATAAGTAGTTGAAATTAAATTGAAATTAAAATTACAAAGAACGTTCTGCATTGTGCTTTTCATTGTTAATAACACTTCCAATTATTGATAAAGATATCTCTTTGTTAGATTTAACTGGGTTATTTTTGATGTAATGTTTGGATTTGTGAATGCTTCTATCATTTTAAAATTGAAGTTTTCACAACTTTACACTTACATCATAACTCGATTAAATTTTGTTAAATGTGTTTTTTGGCTGGCAAATTTCATTGTTAGCTTTCGTCGTAGAGAGTGTTCTGGTTTGTCATCTTTGAGGCAGTTTAACAATATTTAGTTTTAATGACCTAGTTATTCTTTACTACAATTTTATAGTTGGCTTATACGTTTCTCAAACTGTTATATTAATAGCAGGCTTATGTTTATGTTTGAATTTTTCAAATTTGACAAAATTGTTTTACAAAAAAAAACGTTGGGAAATCCGTTGATTTGACTACAAGATGTGTCTGATAGATGAAGATTTATGTACTGGCCATAGTACGCTTTGTACTTCAGCAACACTTCTGGCGACCGACTGGAATCAGATTAATACATTTAAATATCTCGGTGAGTCTTCATGGCATGTGCTAAAAATTAAATCTCTTTTAAATTGACACTGCGAATCAAATGCAGGAAAAATAATACAATGAGGCAATTGCCTATAAAAGGAACAGATGCAGTATGTTGCAGTACAGTGTTCTACAACATAAATCTGATTTCACATTCGACATAATGTAAATATAAATAAATAAGTTTGTAAAGTAGTCTTTAATGAAAAGTTAAGTGAAAGGAATTAAAATGAAGAAACAACATTGAGTGTTCAAATAAAACTATAAGTCAATAGTGACTCGAAGTAAAGTTTAGCTCACCGCTTTAGCCCATAAATGACTTATACGTTACCTTATACTTTTAATATATTAAAAGTTGTTTAGATGGAATAATTATATTTACGTCTGAATCACAAGTTTGACTGACTGACTGATCCGCCCATCAACCCACAGTCCAAACTAGTTAACTTAAAGACATGAAATTTTCAGGTATGAAAGCCTACATAGTGGAGGTGTAAAACAAGAAAGATTTCAAAAGATGCTCGCCTTAAAGAGGTTGAAACATGGAGTTGAAGGTCGATACCATTTTCCTGGTTAATTCCATTAGGAGATTAAAATTTGGATGATGAGTTCCTTATTGAACAAGAGTGGATACTGCAGGGCGGTTTTTGAAATTTTTTGTAGGGGGTGAAATTAAGGGTTAAAGGGAAGTGGATGGTAATGGAATGTATATGCCGTTTTTAAACATACGAGCTCCAAGTTCCTTTTAGAAATATGGAGTCCACATTTTCTATAATTTCAGTATTTGTAGGGATTAAATACAAGGTCGGTGTGGTTAGGAATGACATCCAATATGTGAATTTACAAGTACTCGTGTAGAACCGTAACAAGAATATTTTGAATATAAACATACAAGGCCGACTTTAGACATTATGGGCGAGGAAAAAGTGTTTAAATTAAAAGGGCGATTTTTAGAGACTGATAATTGGGTGAATGTTTATGTTTAAGTTTAACAATACCAGGTCAAATAGTTGACGAATCCGCGCACAAAATTAATTTTAAATGTAGCGTTGAAATTAGTGCAAACATTTTTAAACTTGTAACCTTCAACAACAAAAATCATAATCTGTAGCTGATAGTTTTACATGTTATACCCACACAGGTGTTACATTATCTTCTTGAACAAGAGATTTTTTATTAAAATTTAGCCAATAGAATTCATTTACGTGTTACCTTGATTGGTAAAGCTAATTGAACGAAATCAAACATTATTTTAACCTAAAAGCTCAAAATTATTGGGTATACAACATTAGTAATTCACGCAAAATATAATTTAAAGAAGTATGTTGGGTTTTAACATTAAAATTGAAACTTATTTCACATGTAAGTTAAGATACGAAGTAAGAATTAGTTTAATGTTTAATATTGTTTGTTTTTCTGCATTTCAAACTGAAAAAAACTAATCCTAAAGATCTGGTACTATAGTTTCTTATTTTGTATATTAGTTTTGCTAATAATTAAATATTCCCCCAATCCTATACAACCGAAATAATTTAAGCATTAGACAAAGGTCATTTGTTTAATCGTCTAGCGCAGGTCGACACATATCTTTAAAATGATTGTGTGGAATTTTCAATATTCTTATTTTATTTCTACGCTAAGTGGTTCCAAACTGATTGTTATCTAAATTTTATTGCATCTCACAATTACAAAAGGATAGTTTAAACTAACAATTAACAATTTACATTTCAATATTTAACTTTTAGACATTTCTTTCTTATATTTATTTTTGTTTACTGCATCCTGTGGGCGTTTCTTAGCATAGTAATCTGCAAATAAATCGATGTTTCAAATTTGGACTCATTTGGTATACACGAAGTAACCCTTACAGTACCCGAACGTGGGTGCCACTGCTTGGGCTACACAAGGTAACGTTGGTATATTCAAGCTGGATATAAAAGCGACCTATGCAGCGTGATGACAGGAATCAATCTGTATATATTGCACATATAAAAGGTATATTATGGAGCCCACCCTAAAATTCGTATTTACGCGTTTTGTCATATGTGCAATCATATTTTGATGGTATTCCAGTAAACTTTCCCTTTTAATGAACTATTTTTAACTTGATCTTTAATTAGCATTGAAATTAGTTTTTGAAAAGAAAATGAACGTTTATCCCATTCCAGACAGGGTTGGCATGATTGTCACGCTGGAATAGTGTCTTGAAAACTGTTGAATTGCTGATGAGGCAGATATTAGCCGTAATTAAAAGTCTCATCCATTCCATATCGAGCTTCATCAACGTTTGTGCGATACCGATTTTCCACGTCGTATTGATTTTTGCATATGGGCTTTTGGGCCAGTTGGAGAATCAACTTTTCATAATAATGATCTAGTAAATGGACGTAACTTCCATTAGTATGAACAGTTGGCCATTAGAATCGGTGGAGTTTAAACGTTTATAATGGATTACGTTACAGGGCTTTATTTTTTTGATGGACACCTGAATGGTATAAAATTTTTAAGCGTTATGGAAAAAGATTTTTGTGTTCTGCTTGGGAACGTCCCTCTAAATATTAGAAGGATGTGGCTTCAATTAGACGGTGTTCCTTGCGGTTTCCAACATGGTCGGAATTTTCTTAACAGAAAGTTTCCAAACAAACGAATAGGAAGAGGTGGTCCATGTAACTGGCCAACTAGATCCTCGGATCTTACCGTCATGTATATCTTTTTATGGGGATGTGTTAATAATGTTGTGTAGAAAACTTCTCCTACCACTGCAGATAATATGAAGTTGATAATTACAAATATGTTCGCAATTACACAAAACATACTTTAGAATGTCAGATGATCATTTGAAGAGACGATCAGGCTTTTTATCCAAGAAAATGGATGTCATGTCGAACATTTACTATAATATGTTTGTATTGGTCTTCCGCTTTTGTATTTTTAGATCAAAACATGTTGTTTTGCATTAATTAGACCTAATTACTTATAAAGCTTTTATTAACACAGTTAGCTTGAATTTATAATTTATTGTTAATGAGGAAATTGTGAAAGCCATTTCGAACATGTTTTTTTTTTGGTAAAACTGTGCTTAATAGATGTACACCGTCCTTTTGTTGTTTTGTTGGTGCAAGTAGCAGAAGTAGGACAATGAACGTCTTTTTAAGAACACCTACTTCACACAGTTTTTAAGAAAAAAAAGGTATTTGAGCGTTGTGGTTATTGCTGTTGTCACTTTGATTGGTTAGTTTTTAAGCTGAGGAAACATGACGGTTACAGTTCAAAGCTCGTTTCCCAAAGACCAAAACAAATGGGGTACGACGAAGGGCTCAGTTCACGAATGGTAGCCCCGGTTAAGCGAAAAGCCCTTAACACTTCTCACCTAAGGGTTACTTAGTCTGTTGAAGAGCTGGTTGGTATGGTTTGAACAAAATCTGAATACTTAGAAAATTGTTTATTAGCGGCGAAGGTTTACGCTCAAAGGTTTGTAGATACAAGGCATCTCAGTAACGGATAGATTCTTGTCAACCCTCTCTGGAATGGTATCAAATTTCATATTTTATACACTTCATATCGATTATTTTGATTTTATGACATATACAATAAGAATAGAAACAATATTTCAGAAAAACACTTTTAAAAATTTAAATAATAGTAATGGACTTTATTAACATTCCTTACAAAAAACAAATAGGAAGACAATTGAACTTGGTTTTTTATGTCGCTACACGTCCAAAATACACGAAGCGTCGTGCATGCTTACCGAACTAAGCGAGTTGCCAAGCCTGCTACAGTGGAAATAGGCGGGGTCGAAATAAGGAGTAAAATGATTGAAAGGTAGTTTCAAACATCTTACACTTACCATAAATCTACAGCTCATAATGCTCAGTCCAGGAAAAATTGTCTCTAGTCGCCACCACAATGTTAAATTTTTCTAAAATAATTAGTCTTAGGCGGGATGTGAAATTCATCCTACCTGACAGTAAAAGCTTAATAAAATATTGAAATACACAGGTCGTCATAAACTTATTGATCACACCTTGTATATGTATGTGTGTGTGTGTGTGTGTGTCTATATATATATATATATATATATATATATATATATATATATATATATATATATATATATATATATATATATATATATATATACTGTTATAAAGCTCTGAATTAAACAACTATAACACAATTTAGAAAAGTCAAAATAAAAAGTCGGTTTAATGGTTTTTTTATTTCAACAAAACATTCGTTTGTTGTTGAAAAGTTTAATACGTAACGATCAGTGCTTCTATCATAGGTAACATCTATATATTTTCTGAATGCTTTATCTTTAAAATAATTGTATTTTAACAGCTGAATTGCAATCATTTGAATCTGGAATTTCTACTTAATAAAGATATTTTGTTATCAGTGATTGACTGTAAAATAGTTCAAAATAATTAAATTTTGCAATCGACCTGGCTCATTACGCAATTTCAGGTCTATCATTAAGATCAAAGATACTCAACGGTCACTCCAATCACCAAAACATGTAACCCGTTATGCAATTTTATACAGCTTAATGCTAAAATTTTATCTCAGCTGACACAAATAAACAACAGAAGTAAATTAAATTAAATAATGACCAATTTGAAAATGTAAATATGTACAAACACGTAGCTTAAAAAACCAATTCTTGTAGATTAAAAATTCCCCCAAAACCTTAAATACTAAACGCACTAAAATAGCTTGATTATCCTTTTACGCATAATAAGAAATTATTAACTCAACAAGAAAGAATGAACTTAAAAGGCAATCGTACTTTTATCTATTAAACATAACCTAAAACTATTTCATACAAATTACGTTAGCTAATCCTTTGTCCGTAATATATAGTGAAATCCACTGGCACAAAACACAGAAGACGGCTGTACTGGTTGAATAATCAGGCCGCTAAACTCATTGACGAACGCAAATGTCTGTCATTCACACACGTATTCCACATAGGCTCTTTGCTTTAAGCTCTGCCTTCAACGCAAACGACTATCACGATAACTGTTTCCACATAAATATTAAAATTCTTAGTTACCTTTATACAATCTATTTTAGATTACTAACGTTTGTACACATGTACTTCACTCAATGTCAATGATGACCACTAATCTCTTAACTAAATTAGCAAACGTTTAATCCTGTTACTCAAAGGGTTACTTCAGGATTTCTTGTTATTATTATCCCTCGATCTATTACTGAACACTGTCAACAAAATATTTGTTGTTTGTTTTATTTTTAAATCTGCTTTTGCACTTTTTTAGTCCTTGAAGAAAATCACTATTTCTTTCCTCAGCTCACAATTAACTGTTTTATTTGTAATGTTTATATACGATTTATCCCCAAGAGGTGTTATTGCAGTCATTTATATATGTACCGCAGAACTGAATTTTTACAAGCAAAATCAGCACTGACCCATTCTACTTAACTTCTAACCGAAAGATTGTCTTTTACACCCTTATCTCTCCCTTTCATTCCTTCTGCCCACATATTACCAATCTCATCGCGCTAATATCAAAACTTACCTATCACAATCGTGCATTTCGTGCGGCGCTTTGGCGATTCAAAATTTGCAGCGGACCCAATACTCCAGAAAGTAAGAACAACGTAGCCAACTTGATTTACTTTGTAAATTCATTCACAACTCACAAACAACAAAAACGTTAATTATAATTATATTCATTCTGTACATTATCCAGACCATAACTCAACTTTCTATGAAAACCTGTCATGTAGGAGATCTCTATTACCGCACAATTTAACCAACCCCAGCACATTCTAACAACTTTATTCTTAAACAGGCACTGAATTTTCCATTACTGCACCATTTTGCAAAATTTCTACAAACAAAAATGTGAATACATTTCAAATATCCTAAACTCACTCACTTATGTCTACATTCATTCTTTTATCTGAATTATTTTATACATAGCAGTAATTTGGTAGTCTTACCAGTGCGATCCCTGTAGGAATTAACTCAATCATTATTTTTCATCCAAATTTGTCTCCAACATGAAAATATTTCTAAAAACATTCAAATATTCTTTCGTGGGATATCTAACGCTTCATTAATAATTCCAGTAGCGTACCATTTACACAAATTTACATTCTACATACACAAAAAAAATTCCGTGCAAACACTTGATTTATAGTCAATATACGTTCCATACGTTATCACAATACTGCATATACTCGATGCGTCACAATAGCCTTACAGGGTCAAGTTTTCTAACCAGTCATATCATTATACTACAGCGCAGTTACATATACTATGATATGTTTCATCAATGTGTTGTCAACTGTTCCTTCAGTAATAATTTTCTGTATTGTGCCTCAAAATTAAAATTACTGCATTCTTTAGGATGTAAGGGTAGACTGTTATATAGTTTAGCTATCGGAAAGGAAAACGATCTTTCAGATAAGCAAGTGTTGTGCATAGGCGGAGTAATCATTCCTTTATACCTTACATTCAAGTTATGTTCGTGTAAAGAATTTGGAACCAGCTGTATTTTATTGGAAGTATTTTGTGTAACACAACACGTATAACTCACAGCAATGAGACAAATGAGACAAAACTAGTATTCTGCAGATAGTTGTTTTATCTTTTTCCTATAAACAGCTACGGTGGGGATATATTAACGTAAGATTAGCATATGCCCTTTTTACAAAATTATTAATTTCAGTTGTGAATTTGAAATTATTGTCCATTGTCAATCCTAAGTTTCAAACTTCCGATTTTAAAGGAATCTTTATATCAAAATGTAAACTTTCACCATTAACACTCATAATAAAATACTTATCTTTTTTGGATTTTTTAATGGTGTACTTTAAATTATACAATCTAAACGTTTCGATAACACTTACAGTTATCTTCGTCAGTAGTAATGTTTGTTAAAAATTGTTAAAGATGTAGTAAACAATTTTGTCAAATTTGAAAAATTCAAACATAAACATAAGCCTGCTATTAATATAACAGTTTGAGAAACGTATAAGCCAACTATAAAATTGTAGTAAAGAATAACTAGGTCATTAAAATTAAATATTGTTAAACTGCCTCAAAGATGACAAACCAGAACACTCTCTACGACGAAAGCTAACAATGAAATTTGCCAGCCAAAAAACACATTTAACAAAATTTAATCGAGTTATGATGTAATTGTAAAGTTGTGCAAAACTTCAATTTTAAAATGATAGAAGCATTCACAAATCCAAACATTACATCAAATAAAATAACCCAGTTAAATCTAACAAAGAGGTATCTTTATCAATAATTGGAAGTGTTATTAA
Organism: Vesta saturnalis; assembly: GCA_036346205.1. Classification (NCBI taxonomy): domain Eukaryota; kingdom Metazoa; phylum Arthropoda; class Insecta; order Coleoptera; family Lampyridae; genus Vesta; species Vesta saturnalis. The sequence goes on along the minus strand of JARFJB010002396.1, from coordinate 409,636 downwards.
CAATGAAAAGCACAATGCAGAACGTTCTTTGTAGTTTTTAATTTCAATTTAATTTCAACTACTTATGTTAAATTATAGTGCTGTGGAAATTTAACATGTAATTGGTAAAGCATTTGCTTCAAGGTCTAGGAAAAACACAGCAAAAAACCTAGACATACCAAAAGTTGAAAACAAATTAAAATCAAGGCGTATCATTATGCTCTTTTTTAATTATAAGATGCCAAAACCTATTTAAACGGAGATTTTCTTCTTGTCTATTAAAATTATTCGGGTGTTTATATATTTCAATAGCTTCACGTTACAAACGAACATAATAATGGGTTTGTCTTGACAATATTTTCATATTGTCAAATTGAATGTCATGATTTAGACTATTCAGGGCATGGTCAGCCACAGCAGACCTCTCTGGTTGACCCATACTACAAAATCTTATATGTTCTTTGCGTCTTGTATCAAAGCTACGTTTTGTGGTCCCGATGTATACTTTTCCACATGAACAAGATAACTTATACACTCCAGAAGATGATAAAGGGTTTGACACATCTTTAGGTGATCTTAAATGTTCTTTAATTTTTCTTGTAGGTTTAAAAATAGTCCTAATGCCATATTTGATTAGGATTTTTTCAATTCTATTTGTAACATTAGCTATAAAGAAGAAAAGCAGTACCAACATTAAGAACTGGTGTTTATTTAAGGTTACGCCTAGAAGGTGTAATAACATTATTAATATCTGTAAGTGAATATCCATTATCTTGTAAGGATTTTCTTAAATATTTATATTCATCATTCAAAAATTCAGGGTCACAAATTCGTTTTGCTCGATCTACTAAAGATTTAATTACACTAATTTTTGACGTGGATGGTGGTTGGATAATTTATGAAGGTATCTATCAGTGTGTGTCGGCTTTCTGTAAACCTTAAAAGATAGTGAATTATTTTTTTAGATATTAATATGTCAAGAAATGGTAAACTTCCATTAGTTTCTTTTCCATGGTAAACTGAATACTAGGATGTATACCATTTATAAAACCAAAAACTCATGCAGTGCTTCTTCTCCATGTCTCCAAATAACAAATGTGTCATCTACATATCTATACCAAACTGAAGGTTTTTTAGGTGTATTTTGTAACGTTAATGTTTCAAATTTTTCCATATAAAAATTAGCTATAACAGGACTAAGGGGACTACCCATTGCTACACCTTCAATCTGTTCATAAAATTTACTATTCCACTGAAAATAAGTTGTAGTAAGACAGTGCTGAAAAAGAATGGTTATGTCCTTTGGAAAAAGATGATCTATGTATTCAATAGTTTCTTTTAGAGGTACTTTTGTAAAAAGTGAAATAACATCAAAACTAACCATTATATCACCCTCTTCAATTTTGAAACTATGCATTTTTTCAACAAAGTCGGCAGAATTTTTAATGTAATGGGGTGTTTTTCCTATATGAGGTTGTAATAACAATGTAAGATGTTTTGCAAGGTTATATGTAGGAGAACCAATTGCACTAACAATAGGCCTTAAATTTAAATTAAATTAAATTAAATTTATACTGAAATTAATACGATTTTTGGGGAACTGACATTCAGTTTCTTTACCAAATATAATTAATTAAATTACCAGATGCTGTAAATCTGTATTATAAAGCTCCAGAACTGATGCAAATTGACATATATTAAACGAAAAATATGGTATCATCGCCATACATACAACAGAGTTTGATACTGTTTATTTCCTTATGCAGAGCAATGGTATAGTTATCGAACAATAATGCTCCAATTATAACGCTTTTACCTTCGGTGGACGGTTAGTTATTATCAAAGCGGTGAACTGCGGTTGGACTATTGCGGTATAATCGGGTTACTCGAGCGCCAATCTAGGTAACTGGTGATATAGAGGCCTAGATTCCTCTTCGTGGAGAATTAAAAGGGTAAAAGCGGTCCAAGTAGCGTCAGTGAAGATGTCGGTCTACCAGGGTTTCTGAAGATTTAAATCGGTGTGGCTGTAATCTGATATTAAGCGGCAAACGGACGGCGAGTTGAGATTTAAACAGTTTTAAAAAAAGTACTCAACTCGGTAATGCAAAACGGAGGGAAGAGAACGTTATTTATTAATAGAAAATTAAAGATAATTGAGCAGCCGCTGATAAAAGAAAATTTTATTATTAAACGGTCGTGAATAAAGAACTTCTCATAGCGTAACAAAATTGCTCACAAAATAAAAATAAATGTAATTTATTTACAAAAATATACCAAAGCTCATCAAATGGCTAAAAAAAACTTTATTCTAACTAAATAAATACGGCAGCGGAAAATTAACCAAAACCAAAATCAAATTTATCATAAAAATTAAAGAATCACGTATTCAAATCAATGACTCAGGTCCAAAAGTAAATTTGTAAATTAAACTAACTAGACTATATGTAAATGATAAATCAATTCTAATTATGTACAATAATTAATTAGGCGGTAAGGATATATTTAAGTTTGGAACCAGATAATTAAGAAAAAAATGATACTAATAAAATTAATCCTTTATACCATGAAAATAAGTACCGATAAGCAAACGGGTGGAAATTTACTTAATATGCTGAATTTTTATAATAAACAATAGTTCATAAGATTGCTTATCACGGAATATTTGCAAACGTAATTTTAACTAAACTAAGTGTTAATATGATTATAATAATTAACAGGTGTGTTATTAATTGTACGGTAATAATTAGACTTACCTGTAACGGAGAGGTGGCAAACTCTTAGGAAATTTCGGTCACTATCAGAAACTTGTATATTCTTTTAATAATATTGCATGAATGACAATTGCAATAAAATATCACGTTTGTGAAATTGATAATGAAACACGTCTTTGAAACATGGAATATTTTGTTGTTAAATTGTAAACTATTATATTTAATAATAAAATACTTATCTTTTTGGGATTTTTAATGGTAAATTTTGTCAAATTTGAAAAATTTTTCAAATTTGACAAAATTGTTACTATCTTTAACAATTTTAAGAAACATTACTACTGACGAAGATAACTGTAAGTGTTATCGAAACGTTTAGATTGTATAATTTAAAGTACACCATTAAAAATCCCAAAAGATAAGTATTTTATTATAGTGTTAATGGTGAAAGTTTACATTTTCATATTATATTTAATGTTTAAAAATTTTATTTATGTAATATAATGACAATCAGTTAATAAATTATTACATTTTACATTACAATTAATAAAAGTATATGTATATTATCATATAAAATTTATTCAATCAATTAATTTGAAAAATTTAATATACCAGGCGTTCAAATAAATCTGACCTAAAATTATATGGGATATATGTAGGGACTGGTTTTTTTTTTATTAGGTGACAGATGACGGTTGGAAACGGTATTTTTTTGTAACGGAAATTTTGTTTCGTTACACAATGAGTTTGTAAAAAACAATGAACTTGTTAGGGTCGAAAATGAAACTAAAACGGCAGGTAATAGATAATTAGAGTCCAACGGACTAGCTCGGTGGGACATAGGGCGTGGGCGTGTTTTTTGAATTTAAAAATACTGAAGGTAGTCTTATTCTCGAAAGTCGCAGATAAGAGTGCGTCGTAATTAGAATAAAGTCAAGTAAAAGGGCACCAGACTCTTATTAAGACGAAATAGTTAAGGATATACCTGGGCACATGTAGATAAATCAACCTTCAACAGTCAAAAGATCTCACTTACTTTACGTTGGCCATCTCTAGGTACACGTCGGAGATGCTTCGAAACTTTAGCTCTAGAACAAATCTTACAAATATCCACACGCTCAAATACCAAAATAGCATAGGCGCAAATCAGCTGTTAGGTGTCACTGACTTCTTTAACTTTATATTTCGTTACGTTACCCCCAACACTTGTGAACAAAATAATTCAAACACAAGATTAAAAAAAATAATGAACACTTAAATCTCATTAATTCAAATTTAAATACTACTCATCTTCAAAGCTCTGTGATTAATTGAACTCCAAACTAAAACAGTTAAACATAAACTAGATAAACGTCATTTAAGATTCCTCTAATCGGTTACGTTAAACAACACAAAATATTTATTGAAACTCAAAAACAAAACTGTATGATCCTGAATGCTTCAATTGTAGGAAATTACCAATGCTTATTTTTAACATGAATCAATAAAATAAATAATGAAATCAAAATTAGCTATCAATTAATTATTTAGTTTGAATAATAATATTACTACTCTTCGTAAATTATTGGTTTCGCTGGTCGGGAGGAGATCACAAATTAACACCATAAAATTCAGTTAATTGTTCGTCTATTATATCTAAATATATCTCAAAAAGCACACAAATACATAGATTTATGTACAATGGTTTCGGTTTGACTTAAAATCTTAAATATTAGAAAACGGGAACATAAAAATGGTCAACCTTGTAAAATTACCAAGTGGCCTTTGATTTTAAATTACGGAAACAGAATGTGAATAAATTCGGAACAATACGTAACCAATTGGACACTAAAAATCAATTTTACCATACGAAATGTTCATATACATAAATTTGCAGTACATCTAGTTAAATAATAAAAAAAACACCAAAGATGCCGCAAATAAAAGCGGTTCGTCAACCTTTTATTGAAATTAACATGAGAGCATCAATTACTACAAAAATAACACCAAAAAAACTACTGCGTTTATTCGCTCGTCAACCAACAATTTCATCAAGTTTACAAACAAAATTATAATAAAGCATTCACAATAACGTACAATATTGGGTTACCTTCTCCACCGGTAGCAACAAAAGCAACGGGAACTGCTCCAGGACACTAGTAGAAAGTCATCGATCGGAAAACCAACACTCCAGTTTCCCAGTCTTAATTTCGATAGTGATACGTTTATCTTAATTGGTTAGGACCGTATATAGTTTACGTGCACAAAACGAGTAGTTTTTACACACAGCTCCTTCTCCTCTCCAAAATATTTACCATGTTTCTCAACAACATGATAAAACTGCTGACACTGCAACGTCATCCACAGATTTATTCCTTTAACGGTAATGATAATTATTTATACACTAATGGACTAAGATACTATATTCCCGCAGCAAAACGGTGTCGATTACTAAACGCGATAGTAAAATTAACATCAACAGCCCCTGCTTAAACAAGCCAACCAAATAGTGATCTCATCCTACAATTCAAATACTTTTATTATCTACCATTACATTTTATTTTAACGAAACTTTTTATAAAAATTACAGGAAAACTAATTTAGATTCAACTTTAAAGTTTCCTATTTCTATTTAATTAATCCACAAAATCTATAATTGCCAATTTCAGAAATCAAATCTTAATTGCAATACGAAAAGTTTAATTCGAAAACAATTGCAATATAGAGAAATGAAACAATCTATTGTTATCTTCACTTGTACCTTGATGAACACGAAAAACAAGAAGTTTCGTTATCGTAAGTTGAGTCACTAGCAAAAAAAAGAAAAAAACAATACGTACATATATACAGGGCGTTCAAATACACATGACAAACTGTGCATCCCGACACATAATCTAAACAAATCAAAAAATAACATGAAATATATGGGTGTACAGATTTTTAATAAACTGCCTGAATTCTTAAGAGTCCAGCAATAAAAAAATCAAATGTGGAGTTTTGAGTTTCCTACTTTCTCATTGTTTTTATACTGTTGAATAGTATTGAACAAAATCATAGTTATAGGGGTATACTTGTAAAGAGACGCCGTCAGATATCCCAATTTTTTACTACTATTAATTAGTTTCCTAAGGTTTATTAGCAAGACGCCATCCTTTATCAAAATTATCCTGTCTTGCTTAATTATTTGCTAAATAAAATACCAGTACTGATATAATATTCACGGAATTTATTAAGATAAAGTGACTTGCTAAGTGCACAGGTACAAGCAATTATAAAAATTCGTAGAATTTTTAGTAAAAGTTAAACATATTTCATAACGTTGCAGAAAATTGCACAATAATTAATCATGCATTCTCCCTCCAGACGTAAATCTCAAAAACGTTTAAAAGTTTGTATACGTCAGAGCATCTTCCGCCAATAATGGCCTACGGAATAACACGCCCAAAGTTTCGTAACCACCCTCGCGAATTCTTTATAAAAACGCGGCACGCGCTGCTATAAGAATATATAGATATATCTATCTCTACCAGAAGAACGATACCAGAAGAATCCGAACAGAAATCGTGTGTTCTATCGTCGCGCTCGCGCCGACTGCTACCTGTTTAAAACCGCCAGCCTGTAACCGCCGTCCGAAGCAGAAAACGCGACACCGCAACTTGATATCAGCACCGAAGCCAAAGGATTAGAGTCGTAGAGATCTAACGTTGAACGTACGTAAGTTGAGATACATGCAGCAGTATACACCTGGTGATAGGGATATGCGGGGTTGTCAGCCCGACATACTCTTTCATTACTAGACACCTACACTGTGGAGTTTGGAGGGTAGCTGCCCTACATTCCATTGACTGCCGGAGATCCTCTTGTTTGGTTTAACGGGTAGTTGCCCAGATTACTAACAAAGGAGACCCACCTACACAAATTTACACTAACACTAAAACAAAAGCACCTCGACAAACGTACCAGAAACCGCAGAGTACCTTGTCGGGAGAATAAGCTGAACGCCTAGTTTACGCCGTGAATACAGTAAAATCGAAACATAACCGTAAAAACTAGACGTGTTCATCAGTACTAAATTATCGCCTGTAATTAAACCGCCGCCGTCACCACCAAAAAACGTAAGATATACCGTTTGCAATTAAGATTGTTACCTGTAAACCAGAAACTATCCGATAATATATTTCGCGTTAAATAATTAATATCATTATTGGTAGACGCGAACGATTCAGTTTAATAGAAAACACATTTTTTTTCTATTTTAAACTCGGCCAACACAACAAAAGTATTTTATTTGAACAAAAACCTGTGTACTAATATAATTAATATCGGAAAATAAACAAATAATCCGCAGCTACCGTATAGAAGCTACCTTCAAAGCAAAAGCTTTCATTTATTTAAAAGGGCAAAATTGAATTTAAACGTGAATGAGTTTATTTTAATAAGAAAGGCAGGTATAAAACTAGATTATTCTTATACATTTGAAATCCGACCGCTTTAAAATATCGATTATTTCTTTAAAGGCAGAGCACTGAACTCGGTGTTTTATCGCACACGTGTTTATAACAGCGTTATTTTGCTACCAACTTCTGTAGTTTATACAGAAACTCCATTCAGAAACTCCAGAGGACCACCTAACCCTCCGTCCCAGGAACAACCAGATAATAGTATATAAAATAAAGGATAACCCTCCGTCCCAGGAACAACCAGATAGTATATAAACTTGACGATCCTGCCAGGAAAAGGAGAATCCACCGGAAAATATATTTCTTTATCTCAAGTTTTTCCTAAATTTCTCGAAAACGAATGAACCAAATGTAAATGCAATTGTAACATAAGAAGCAGCCTTTTTTCCTTAAGAAGTTTTACATTTTACATTTTACTGTAAAATAATTAGGGGAGCCAATATTTACAATAGTTTATTTTAACATGAGAATTCCCTATGTCCAGAAATTCAAGAGACACAGTGTATAAACTGTTACGTTATTTATTAGTTTGCCTTTGTTAATGTGTAGTGTTGTACTGTACTTGATTTGATTAATCAACACATTGCAGTTGGTCAATTGAGAAATTTTTAAAAAAGTTTACCGTTACAGGTGGCACCTTGAATATATATATATATATATATATATATATATATATATATATATATATATATATATGTGTGTGTGTGTGTGTGTGTGTAGGTATGTAGATACCATATCAATTAAGTCTTGCTGAGAATAATTATTCATTTTTATCTTAATATTTTTCAATCCTTTACAAAACATGTCTAAATAAATTGTAGGTTAGTAGAAAACGTCTCACTAAAAATTGTCATAGCAAGCTAGATACATATGTAATTTAATAACACATTATGCAGTTATAATGTTATTTTTCATCGTATTCTACAAAATTTGAACACAAATGAGAAAAACATATTAAATAACATTTCATAAAAATATCATTTTCCGTTTTCCATTCACATCCAAATTAATTAAACAAAAACCTGAAAATGTTTAGAAAAACATTTAGGTATAAGGAATGATAAATATAAATGACAAAACACATAAAAGAATCGAATGACGTTATTGTATACAGTGTTTCATTTAAAGAAAATGAGAAAGACATTCGTGTTTTGACTTACCCTATAAACAAAATATTATTTTAACCAAATACAATTATTAGTATCAATTCCCACATTTTTAAACTTTTAAATACCTAATCAAGTACTAATACATCCACCCTAATAAGCTACAGTGTTTGAAAGTTATCAGGAATATTAGATAAAAATAACTAGTTTTTAAAGTGATTGGCATAACTTGTTAGATGCTCTATTATGAGAATATAAAACGTTCACAGAATTCAAAAATCGAAGTAAAATTTTTTATGACTCTGTTGACACGTATACATATTTTTTTCTATCTTTAATAATAAAGCTATAATTGTTGGAGGCCGTATTAAATGAACACACTGTGAGTAATTGTTCATCGGAAATATATTTAATCCAAGCAATTGTCTTAAGTGTATAGACAAAATTCAATTTAGACTTTTTCGTAACCCTGATATTCAGATGGCATTTACTAAGATATACCTGTGCAGGTATTATGAAAAAGACATCGTTCAAATATTCTAAATCTTTACGCTAATTTCAAGAAATTAATTTTGACGTTGTCCATCACTTTACGGCATTTTCAGAATGATCGTGCTTCTTTAAATCTAATTATTGTAATCCAACATTATTACTTACACTTTGTCTAATTAACTAATGGCAACTTGTGTGCCAAAGCACGCTCCATTTAAAAATTCATTTATAGAGTATTTTATTGAACGTATTTTCACTGAATAGAAATTTACATGAACAAAATATATTTTTGTGCAAACAAAATTGAAAATTACTTAACGTTGAATGAATGTAATTTACCCCATTTAGAAAAATATCTGATACCTCATACATACAAATTATCAGTTTCATTAGCACAAATTGAAAAATGGATCTATCCCTTTAGTAACGTAATTTAAATTAGGAATATGTGCTTTTAATCAAATTGTGTACTCCATAGAAAAATACATCCAGTAGATTTTGACATAATTCACAAAATTGTAACTAATGGGTAGGCTTAATGTAACAAACAATATTAAACCTGAGAACCACACTAAATGTATAAAACGCTGATTGGACTAATCTGATATAATCAACCTTACGTGGAAAGCAATCCATATCATAGCGTTTTGTACACCTTTCTTGGTTTGTATAGAAATGCATTAGTTACCTTACAAATATAAAGAGATTGGTTCTGTAGCTATTCTAATAAATTATATATCGTATTAGTAAATATCTGGTGTGAAACAATACACAACCTTCCAAACAAAGTGGCACTTAAAATAAATGAAATCATTTTAATAATAATTTTTTTATGATTTTTATGTAAACACCTTTGTAATGCGTTCATAATGAAAATAGGAAACATTGCAAATACAACAACAATCTATGTGAGATAGAGGTTAATTGGCATATAGATGCACACTTGAAAAATTCGAAATCCGGCCGTTTGTATAAAATATCGATGTTACAGTTTAAGCGTTTTTAATCTTAATTAATTAACTATTAGCTTTATTTGGCTGTATATTAAGAAACTTGAACTAAAAGTTAGTAAAACTATATTTCCTTTAAAAAATATATTCACGCATTTTCCCATAAAGTCCACCTCTATTCATTGTACAAATTTGAACAAATACTTAAATTCAACTTTAGGATTTTTTGCCGCTAAATTATGCGCCGTATCCATTGCAATGCATGTAGCATAATTAACATATATGTTTATGGACATATGTTGGTATTTAAACCAAGATCTGCTCCTAATAAACTCTAACACACACAAGCACGCACGCACGCACGCAAGCATGCACAAACGCAAGCACGCACGCGCGCGCACGCACACACACGCACCCTCGCACCCACGCACCCACGCACCCACCCACATGCACACGCACGCGCGCATGCAGGCACGCATGCACATACCCACGCAAATACGCACACATACACACACATACACACAGACGCACACAAGCACGCACACACACACACACACACACACACACACACACACACACACACACACACACACTCACACACACTCACACACACTCACACACTCGCATACACACACACACGCGCGCGCGGACACACACACACACATACCCGGACACAGGGACACACGGACACGCGGACACGCGGACACGCGGACACGCGGACACGCGGATACGCGGACACGCGGACACGCGGACACACGGACACGCGTACACGAGGACACGCAGACTCAGATACAGACACAGACACAGACACAGACACAGATACAGACACATACACAGATACAGACACAGACACAGACACAGACACAGACACAGACACAGACACAGACACAGACACAGACACAGACACAGACACAGACACAGACACAGACACAGACACAGACACAGACACAGACACAGACACAGACACAGACACAGACACAGACACAGACACAGACACAGACACAGACACAGACACAGACACAGACACAGACACAGACACAGACACAGACACAGACACAGACACAGACACAGACACAGACACAGACACAGACACAGACACAAACACAGACACCGTCACAGGCACAGACACAGACACAGACATAGTCACAGACGCAGACACAGACACAGACACAGACAGAGACACAGACACAGACGCAGACACAGACACAGACAGTAAGTTGGTGCCTTTCACTTATCAGTCTGACACCTTTACCGCTGAGCCACTGAGTATAATCCAATATATATTTTTAGAGCTTATATATATATATATATATATATATATATATATATATTAAACCTTTTCGCGGTTGCGCAGAAGTGTATTGTGCGTGTTGGGCCGTAACTTCCTGCGCAGGTTTATTGCGCTTAAGCTCTTCGCGTTGTGTTCTCGTTCTTTGCCACTATCTGTATGTTATCCCATTGGATACGGTGGTCTTCGTTCCAAACATGTTCGTAGATTCTTGATGTTTCTGTTTCGCTCTTGCGGACGTTGTTCTTATGTTCCTGAGTTCTTACTTTGAGTGGTCTACTGTTCTATCCTACGTATGCTCTGCCGCATTCGCATGGTAGGTTTTATACACAACTCTTGGAGTTCGGATCTTAATTGTGTGGTTTGGTTTTGGTTGGTATACCCCTGAACGTTCTTGTCGATTTGAAGGCAGTGCGTATATTGTATTTCCTGCCTATCCTTCGTGTTTTGTCTGAGGTACCTTGTATATATGGTATTATCGCTGTATATTTAGGTTCTTCTTTTTCGGTTATCATTTCCCGGTTAGGTTATGTGTTAGATCGGGGTAGCCATTTTCTTTGAGTGTTCTAGCGGTACTTTCTTTTTCTTGTGCGCGGCTATTTAGATGATCTGGGAATTCATCTAGCTTATACTTGCCGTGTTGCCAAACTACGAAAGTATCGTCCACAGCGGTGTACTATATAGCAAGATTAATTGACGTCCTTCTGTTTAAGAAACAATGTTACTTCTTTTTTAGCCTCAAAAAGCGAATAACCTGAAAAAGAGATTAAAATTTATCTCGAAAGCTTGACAAATATCAAAGAGTTTTCTTTTAAACCCTGGCCTAATTAGACATGAATAGATGACTGCTCTCTCAATATAAATTGATCAATTTATATATATATATATATATATATATATATATATATATATATATATATATATATATATATATATTTCGCTCACTATGGGTGATAGTGGGAACACATTGTCATCCCAATCTCTTGTTGGTAGAATTTGTCTTCTACCTGGAAATATGTAGTTCTAATGCATATTGTCAGGAATTCCATTATTGTGTTTACCGAGAGTTCCCTGCGTTCGTCTAACGTTTCATCCTTTTTCAGCTTGTCCCTTATGATAGTTAGTGCCTTATCGGTAGGCATATTTGTGAATAGACTCACAATGTCGAAACTTACCAGTATTTCTTCGTGGTTTGGTTGGAAGTTTCTGATGGTTTCCACGAAATGCTACATATTCTTAACAATAGACTCGGTTTTTCCCGATAAGAGTGAGATGATATCTAGTTCATTAACACTTTTTTAGTTGCCAACTAATGTTTTTCCAATTTTTTCAATACATATTGAACCATCCCTTCATGTTGAAAAATTCAACGTATTGATTCATAAAACATTATTCAAAGCGTAGTGATACGATATGTACCCGCAAATCATTAATTAATTGCACGGTTCATTATGTTAGTAATTACGATTTGCCTTTTAGTCCAATAAAATAGACCTTTATATACGAATTTGTCACTCTGAAGTATTTAAAAAATGATAGTGAAGAAATTTTTTTTCAACCCCTGGGGAGGGTTGAAAAAATTAAACAAAGGGTTTTTTCTAAATTTTGAAGAAAACGGTAAGAGCTAGAAAAACATTGTTAATAAAAGTTGTAGAACTGTAAATTTTACACAAAAATGGTCCTTTATTTTGCTGTTATTAAAATTAACAGAGTTAGGTAGGCTAGAAGCTGGGGGATGATAGTTATATCTTCAAGATAACATAACTCGCTAAAAAATGAAGATATTCTAAAAAATTTTTTTTCCGTATTTGTTTAAAAAATTATAAACTTTTATTTCAGAGATTAATTTTTTATTTTGTATTTTTTATAACAAAGTTATAACAATTGAAAATTTCAAATTGTTATTTTAAACCACTCAAGTGGAATGGAGGCACCATGCGCCATCTTGGATATTGACGTCACAAGGATGCCCCACGTGAGAGTCCGTATGTTCCACCCTTATTTTTTATGGTTCCTTTTCGGGGGCCTTTTTCAACCCCTTGATTTTCACCCCTATGGTTTCTTTTCGGAGGCCTTTTTCAACCCCTTGATGGAATTTTTATCCCTAATTAAGGTCTTTTCTGTTTTTACTAGCTTACTTGAGGGGGCGTATTTTTCACCCTTATTTTATGGTTCCTTTTCGGTGGCCTTTTTGAACCCATGATGTGAATTTTAACCCTGATTATTTTTGTTTGTATTAAGAGCCCTTTTGGTGGGGAACCCCTGGAGGTTAGGCAATTGTGCGTATTCTTTTAATTCCTATCTACAGATTGTAACCTTACGAAATTTTATTTATGCATCGGGTTGTATTCTAATAAGGAGGCCTAATGCTATCTCGTAAGGCTGATATAGGGCTTCGCAACTTACTGCTGGGACTTAGCCCAGTGACCCTTGAAGTAATATTTGAATTTGTATTCTAATAAGGGGGCCCTATTGCTATCTTGTAAGACATGTGTATGAACTTGTGTTAGGGTCTAATTTTGCGTGGGGAATTTGAATGACAGTAAAATTTAATTAGAGAATACTTATTTTTATTGTAAATATAATTAAAAAAGCCTCAGTGAGTTATAAAAAAAAATTACTGACATTCAGGTTATTCTCTAATGAAACAAAATCTTTTTATTAAGTTAATTATTTACATAACAGTTATTACAATATTATTTTCTAAACGAATAGTAAAACTGATTGTTTTACCTGCATTCATTGTATTGAAATATGTTTAATATCCATCCGCTCGTTAAATTGTTGTATATAATAATATTTTTAAATAAACTTGTTGTTACGTATAACTTGTGTGTTTTATAACTGTAATTAAAAATCTGTACAAGTAAATAAAATAAATGAAAGATTAACAGCACACTTACCAGCTCTGTATTGAAAGAATATTTTTGAGGGACTGATTCACGAGTGATAGTCACTGCTTTGTGTTACTGGTCTAATCAAACTAAAGCACTTTCTATGTTTTACGTTTATGAATAGTTGATGTAAAACTAGCTACTGATTTTCCCATAATTAATTTTTAGAGTGAAAATATACAAACAACCTAATTATCTTTATCGCACTTACTGCAACTCGTATTTACCTTTCCCTTAAAGTAATTAATAACAAACCGGTTTGAACAAAATATTATATGTTGTCCATACATACATACACACGCAAATTGTTTTTTATAAAAACCACATTAAAGGTTTGGAATGTAATAATTACATGTTTTAAATTCCACAACAACAATATGTAGTTAGAAACCGCAGTTCATGTTTACTTTTAGCTTATTACTGTGTAATTATATAAACCTGTTAATTTTAATAATCTACCAACCGAGTAACACATTTTCCTTAAAACGCTAAAGTCATAAATTTTATAACACGATTTTTAAAAACACACATGCTGAATTAAAAAGAAACAAAAACAATAAGCTCATCTGATATTACTCAACCCTTAATTAAAAAGTAAGGTACTAAAAAATCTCTTTATTTATCAGAATAGAATGGTTGGGTAACAGGTGTTAAACAATAATCTGATTATCTCGTCATTTACAATTAAACATGTACTAAAAAAGTTTTTTACAAAATCAAACATAGGTAAATTATGTAATCTAAAATATAGAAACATTAACGTATAAAGTCCACACACATTCGAATGGTAATCTTGCAGTATTGTTTTATTGTATAGGAAGCATCTGGAATTTTTTTCTATGAAACGTAAATGATATCCTTGCGGTGCTCGTCCAAAGGAATCAAAATATTCCCCATTACCATTCTCGTCAATGTAGATAGCGGTCCAATGCTGACCTGGTTTGTTTGCAGGATCCGTGTTTACGAAACACATTCTTCTTGTGGCTGGGGATCGATTTCAAGCATCTCAACACTTGTACCGCATACATCTTTGGAATTGGTATGCACCTAGGATTTATTATAAATAGGTTGCATAATTATCCTCTGTCATAAAAATTGTATTCTAATAAAGGACAAAGACATGTAAAGATAATGAGAAGTGTTTTATAATAAAAGATTTTATTTAGTTAATTTATAACCTGTTAACATGTGTCAAGACTATTTTTATTTTATAGAAGCGGTCGCCCTTGGATTTTTTTTAAGTTAACATGTATCATATACGTAAAATTTCGCGACGCGAGGATTTCGATCTCACTCCAACCCTCCCCGAGCATAATCGAGATTGTAATACAGGTGTAGGGTGTCTCTACTTGTTCTCGGGTCTTTGCCCCTTATCGTGATTGCAACTTGTTCGTAGGCCTTCGTGTATTGTCGTGGTACCCTTGCCGGAAAATTTGAATTTCTATGATAATAATAAGGAGCCTAATGCTAACTTGTAACATAGGTGTAGGGCTGCGCAACTTGCTCTCGGGGCTTTGTACCTTGTCGTGGTCCCAATGGCGGAAAATTTGAATTTGTTTTTGTGTTTAAGTCTCTCCATGTTATGGCTGGAAATATGAATCTGTATTATAATAAGGGGTATAATGCTAACTTGTAAGACAGGTGTAGGGCTTAGCAACTTATTTTCATGCCTTCGCCCCTCGACCAAAAGTTTGAATTTGTTTGTGACGTTATCTATGAGGGGAAATCTGAACTTGTATTATAATAATGAGGCCTAATGCTAACTTATAAGACAGACGTAGGGTTTCGCAACATACCTACTTTCGGGTCTTAGCCCCTAGTCCCTTGGCAGGATATTTGAATTTGGATTTGTATTTAAGTGTTATAAGACAAAACATAAGAACCTGTGTTAGGGCCTGTGCCCTCGTATCGTGGCGCTTGTTGGGAAATTTAAATTTGTATCGTCATCTAGTTGTGTATGGCCTAATGAATATTTTCTATAATAAAAGTGGCACCATCTAGCGTTATATTTCTAAGACTAATCAGGGTTTTATTTGTGGCACCATCTAGTGATCTATTTTTAAACTAGCGAATGCTTTCTGTAATAGAGGCGGCGCCACCTAGGGCTGATTAGGGTTGTTTGATCGCTTAGCGTTTGAAAATATATTATTATTATTATAAACAACAATACATCATTTTTATTTAATCACATCCTTTATCGGTCTTCTTCTTCTTGAACCGTGATTCGTCGCAATCGTCATCATGGTTTTGAGATTCGTCTTTCTCCTCTACCTCATCGCTCTTCTTCCTCTTCTGTGAATCATCACCATCACCTTGGATGTGAGATACATTCAGCTCATCCATGTTATCGTTTCCATCATCATCTTGAACGGTTATGTTGTAATAGTTTATTAACAAGTCAGTAAAATCTCTAATGTCCGCTGATGTTGGCTCATTAACAGGAGAATACATTATAATAATGTTCACTCGATGACAGTTACACTTTAAAGAGCGAA
The DNA here is from genome assembly GCA_036346205.1 of Vesta saturnalis. NCBI lineage: Eukaryota > Metazoa > Arthropoda > Insecta > Coleoptera > Lampyridae > Vesta > Vesta saturnalis. The sequence goes on along the minus strand of JARFJB010002396.1, from coordinate 393,285 downwards.
AGGCACGAGAAACGAGAATGCTGCTAGCCTTGGGTCTTGTGCGCTGTAGCGCTCGTCAATGTTCGGGTAGAATCGGTTATCTTCGGGGGAAGTTTGAAGTATTGACTTAACCACACTCTAACATCCGCCCTAGGGGCATGTTTATATATCTAAACTCCTTTTTTATGGCTGAGGTATTTTCTCCTAAGACGGCTGAGAATGTTGCTAGCCTTGGGTCTTGTGCGCTGGCGCACTCGTAGAATCAGTTATCTTCGGGGGAAGTTTGAAGTATTGACCTAACCACACTCTAACATCTTCCCTAGGGGCATGTTTATAAATCTAAACTCCGTTTTTATGGCTAAGGTATTTTCCCCTAAGACGATTGCACAAGCAGCCGTCTTAGGAGAAAATAGGCAAGTTTTACAAAATGTATTACATTTTAAGCCATTTTTTCGACAACTGTATCTTGCTGCTGCACAATTATTTTTACAATCTGTAAAAAATAACATAAAAAATTAATATACCTTCAGTGTCACTATATCATGATGGAAGAAAACAAAATTTATAAAAATAAGCTCTTACTTTTTTTTTGAAGTTTCAGAACTGGCGTTTTTAACAGCCAGTCTTGTATCTGTCATGTAGGCTTCAAGGTCATCATATTCACCGCCTTCATTACCGTCTTCTTCTTTATCTTCGTCATCATCATCTTCTTCATATCTTTCTTCTTCTGCATCTTCATTTTCGTCTTCCTCAAGAACGAATAATGATTGAAGCATTACCGCAGTTTTGGCCCTGACAACTTTTACAATGTTGATTACATTTTATACCACTTTTCTTACAACTGCACTTAGCTGATGAACAATTAATTTTACAGCTACAAAAAATTAATAATATATTTCCATTGATATTATAAATTAACATCATATAATTTAATGAGAACAACAATATACTTTTCCAATCAATTCATTTGGAGCTGGTTCAGGAGTTGGCATGATTGGTATCAATCATGAAGGCGGTTTTTTTTCCAACCCCAATCTGTACGATCTAAGTTGTTACCTAACCATTGTTGAATTTGAAAATATACCCTCTTAGTATGTTCTCGTAGTGCTGACTCTGTTAGTGGCAATGAAGCCAAGAGATTTCTTTTTTAAAAGCAGCAGCGGATTATGTAAATATATCGTACCTTAGGTCACTAATTGTTAACTTTTCTTGATTGTTTTGACCGTATAAATGTAAAACCATCAGCCACAGTGTATCGAACCGTTTGGCTTGTAAAATACTAAAATCAATTCCTGCAAGTCAGGGTTATTTTTAAGTAAAGACATTATACTTTTCTTGCATTTTCCAAAAATTGCGCTTGTGATTTCGCAACCAGCAAAAACAGCGCAAATAACAAAACAGGCTTCAAATTTCGATCGTGCTGTGAGCAATAAATCACATTTGCTTGTTTCCCCGAAGTCATTTTGTAAAAGTAAATTATATCACCAGCAGAGACAAGTGAAATCAAAATAATTAATAAATCAATATCATTACCGACTATCGTAACTGATCGTTCACTTCTACTATGCTTCAGATCTATTGCAGTTTTGACAATCATAAGATCGACATCTTCAGAAGCGATACTTGTATTGACACCATGATCGTGAAGGTAGTTTTTCAGTACATCAACAAATTTTTTTTATTCGCAATATTGGATAGAAATTTCTTTTGGGTGAAGGTCACATTATTATCTTCAGAAATATCACATCTTTCTTTTCTACGATACCTTTCATAAGACTTAATTCCCACTGTCTCCCTTGAATATATTTTCGGATGTACAAATAATAAATATTGCAAATATATGAATACTTCTTTCCGTGCGGCCAAACTACACTATGTAGTAACCAACCACCATCAATTACAAAAATTGACCCCGAAATAACAGTAAATGATTGAATAAATGGCAGGAAGATGCTATACAATTCAGATTTAGCTGTTTTTCTCATCAATCCATTCTCGTCAAATAAACTAAGAGGAAATGGAGACAAGTCATACTTCATGGTATTGCGTGTTTCTTTGGGATCGCCATGAAAAAACGCTGCTATTCTTCGAATCAACAAGAATGAATCAACAGCAACAAAATCATCCCCAATTTGCATATCATTTTTAGCAGCAGCGAGAGTTTTAACTTTGAATGCATTAGACAATGAAACGTTATCAACGTTTTTACCAACCATCGTAGCGATACCTTGTAGTCCAACTTCTACAGTCATATGACAATTACTCGTTGGTCCACCAATTATTCCAGTGGAAAGTGACACCAATGACGTCCGAACATCAAATGGGTTTCGTTCATCAAGTGAGAAGAGAAATTTTTTTATTCTCCTACTTCATCTTTCGTCATCCTGCTTTTTGAAATATCGAGATGTTGCTCACTATTGCTTGATACTATGTTAAGGTAATTCTCTAAGCATTCCATAATCTTAAATGCTGATGGGATTGCAATTAAGTAGCGTGTTACGTCACTAGAAGTCACACCTCTTCCATGCTTCAAGTCTGTACCAAAAAAAAAAACGATTAAGTGTCTGCTCAATAACCATATCCGACCACATCCCAGCCCATGCTTTATCTGACCTACGAATGGTAAAATAACCTTACTTCGTAAATTCATCAAATTCAAGTGGGTCCATGATCAATTCTAGGTTTGCCATTTGTTGCAAATAGATTTGAGCATATGTAGCATACTGGTAATGCCAACTTGCATGAAAGAATGGTAGCGTTTGTTTTAACACTTTGTAGGTGTAGTTCCTAATTACCTAACCGTTCGGCTTCCAAAAATTGCAATGCAGTAATAATACTTTTAAAATACTGAACCCATAACTTGGAAGTTGGACCATTATTTTCTAACACTATCAGCTTCTGTACGATTTGTTCACACATATCAACAATCATTGGTTGTTCATCACAATCAGTGCGAAGTGGAGGTTCTAAATCCCTTGCGCCAAAGATATTTTTAGTACAATCCTTGAATTCATCAGAAGGGTTTAAGCTTCTATAAATTATTAATACCGAGGGCTGTGAAAGACATTGTATGAGCTCGTAATGCTCTTGCATAAAGCATGACATGTTAACATTTTTTTCACTGAGTCTACAGTTGACCATAAATCTTCAATCCCGCTCTCGGACATAATATCCAATTGCTCCAAGGAATGACATTAATAAATGGAATCCACCAAGACGGACAACAACGTTTCTTTAGTTCTTTTCTTTGTGATTATTCTACTATTGAAAGAGCTTTAGCATATAATGGCTGATCATATGTAACAAAGCATATTTGCCCATTGACGCGTGTTTCTGCTGCTGCATAGTATAAAGTATTATTTAAGGTCGTTAAGTTTGAAGGTGGTCCATTGATAAATGGTAAACAAACAATTTGCGACATTGTATAGGGTATTTCAGTAGACATAACTTCCATGTACCCTTTTCATGATGGTACTTTATCAATATTTAAGAATTTGGCCCAAATATATGCAGAATAAGAAGAAGATAATATAGGTGACACTACAACTGGAATATATTTTATAGCAATAAAGTTCAATGATTGTAAAGCTTTTACGTTGAAAGATCCATACGGTACTTGTGGAATGACGTTTTTCGACACTAATTCGTAAGGCTTTGCCATTTTTTTTACTCTATTGTATTCTTGTCAAAAGCAATTGACCATTCTTTTTGCGTTATGATCTGTATTATCAAATAAAAATTGAGCAAATGGCTTCTCAGTATTCAATTTTACAACTTAAGGATTCATAATTGTACAGGGTGGCAAACTAAGAATGCGAGGTACTGTATCTGGGAAACTATACATCGTAGAGGCTTGTGGAAAAAAATTTATTACTAAAACAGCCAATACAAAAACCTAGTAAATATTTTCATGTTTCCGAAATGGCCGCTAGGGGCGTAACTGCAATCTTGAATCTAAAAAAGTGATATTTCTGTGAATTCTGCTATATTAACCTAATAAAAAAATAACTGATCTTTGAAGTCGAGGATAATCTGAACTTATTTTGTTTGGCACTTTTTGACGTATCTATAAATAAACTGGTGGGAGGTATTCAAAAGTTTCCACAAATCACCCCCCGTATTTTCGAAACGGCTAATCCCCTTTTAACCAGCTTGGGCGCGTTGAAAAGAGCTTTTCTTGGGCTACAAATGTTAAAATAATTGAAGTTTTGTTAGTTTCACATGTCGTCGCTAGAGGGCTTTGTTCGACATTCCGACAGAATCGGTTAATTTTCGCAAAAAAATTAAATGCATTGGTATGACTTTTTTTCATGAACAAGTAGCTAAATGATGCCTAAACAAGCTCGCGAAAACCGCATCTCGATATCTTGTTACTAACCTAAAATATCGGCCAAAGAAGGCTTTAAACGAAAATCCCTTAAATTGATTTTTTTTAACTACTTAAATTCTCGAAATGCTGTTGCTGACCATCACTCTGTGCATTGCTGAGGCCTCTGGTGGGTAGACAAAACTGCAGCTTCAATTTCGGCTCTGAATAGGTTACCTAGAAATTGGGATTTTAAATGTTTGTAAATTTATTCGCCAGAATAAAATCACCCTTTTTGAAATTACCACGGGCAAGTAAGCAATGCTAAAAGTTATACGAAAGGCCTATTTTTTGTTTGTTTAAATGAATACTCACTATGGATATATACGAAAAATACAATTAATAGAAGCAGGCAATGGAAACAGATACCTGAACAAAACATACATAATCCTCAAATTGTCAATAGTTGTCAACACTTTCGCGTTACTTTGAGCAATTTTTGTGCTTTAAAAATGCGTTTTACTAATAATCAAGCTGTTAATATGCTTGCGGTTTATTTTGAATGTCTTCATAATGCCGCAGTAATGTGCGAGAGCATATTAATGAAGTATTTGAACAGCGGTGGATTGGAAGATGAAGTCTGTTTCCATGGCCTCCGCGATCGCCAGACTTAACTTGCCTCGATTTTTATTTATGGAGCGCTTAAAGGACATCGTGTTTCGGACTCAACCTACTACTAGAGAAGATATGAAAAACCGGATTCGTAAAGCAATACTTAACATACCGAGAGCCGAAATTGAAGCTGCAGTTTTGTCTAGTCATTCGAGGCTTCAACAATGCATAGAGCGTGATGGTCAGCATTTCAATTCCAGAAAAACATAGTTAAAAAAAAATAAAAGTCATACCAATGCATTTAATTTTTTTGTAAAAATTAACCATTTCTGTCAGAATGTCGAACAAAGCTCCCTAGCAACGACATGTGAAACTAACAAAACTTCAAATATTATAACATTTGTAGCCCAAGAATAGCTCATTTCAACGCGCCCGTTTGTTAAACTCGGCTTAGCTGTTTTGAAGATACAGGGGGTTATTTAAGGAAACCTTTGAATACCCCCCACCACTTTATTTTTAGACATACGTCAAAATGTGCCAAACAAAAAAGTTCAGATTATCCTCGACTTTAGAGATCAGTTATTTCTTTATTAGGTTAATATAGCAGAATCCACAGAAACATCACTTTTTAGATTCAAGATTACAGTTAGCGGCCATTTCAGAAACTTGAAAATACTTTCCAGGTTTTTGTATTGGCCGTTTTAGTATTAGATTTTTTTGCGCAAGCCTCTACGATGAATAGTTTCCCAGATACAGTACCTCGCATTCTTAGTTGGCCACCCTGAACATGCTTCATGCAGCTGAATATGATAGTATGAAGCAGAAATACCTAGTGTATTAAGAAGATCAACAATTAGTCATGGACTAGTTCTTCTGTGAATATATGTACCAATTGCTAACTGTAAAGATGATATGAACTGTTTTGGACGTAAAAATTGACAATAGAATGAGAAATTGAATCTCTTACCATTAAACTTTCACTGTATGGTTCAGTATCATTTTTACGTAATAGATTACCAAAAATAGAAGTTAATAGTGGTGGAATTGATGAAATGATATCGAGAAAATTTTATGCAGGGGGGTATGATGTATCACGATAATCAAAATTTAAAATTTCATTACGGAGTATTGTAGCAGCTCCATTAAAAATTGTTTTCTTTTGTACGTCATCTATCAAATCACTGTCACCAGTAAACCATTAAGTTCATATTTTAGAGATATCAAATGTTTTATAATATAGGTGTAATATAGGTTCTTTTGCACGTATATTATATATATATATATATATATATATATATATATATATATATATATATATATCTTGATTATACTTTTCTTTTAACATCCGGAATAAAACGTAATGGCCTAAAGGGTCATCTCCCATAACATCTTTCAACTGTCGTAAGCTAAATTCATATTAACAACTTTCGTCAATGTTTTCACAGACTTTGCGAAAAATCTTAGCTGAATGTTTTTTCAAATCGGAGAGTTTTGGTTCTTTTACCGGTTTACTAAATTTCAGATAACATTTAGAGATGATAAGCAGCTCTGTGATTTACCAAGCAGATGTTGTGTCCCAGCTACATGTAATATTTGGTCTTGTATGTACTTATTAGTAATTAAATGGACATGCTTATGCGCGCGATCCAATGGTTCTTCACAAAAAAAGCATGGGTTACAAAAATCAAAATTTACGTTTGTTTGAGAACTTGAAGTTGATGATGTACTTGGTCTACTGCTGCAGATAATGAATGACTTGATACGGGCGGAACTTTTAATAATTTTTATTTTCTTGCTGCTGAAGAGGTAGACTGTGGATACGCCTTCCTAAATTTCTCATGGAAATGTAACTCAGATTTTTGTATCCAAAACAAATTGGCGAACATCAACACAAAACAAGACTCTCCGGAATAGATTAATTCTTTCTATAATCCACACAAGGTGAACGGGCTGATTCCCTCACGATAGCTTCAAATAAAACTTTATGTGTGCGGTACTACATCACAAACTCTCGACTACATCTGTCAACAGCTCGTTCTACTAACTAACTAACGAAATCAAAAATAAAGTCTCTCTACCCGCGAAAATCTTAACGTTAACCGTTCTGCGAATGCTAAATGGACAATTATTTGAGAAAAAAAAATTTTAAACCCCCGTGTGACTCAAAACTGGAATTGAAAATGCGACATCCTGTTTCTTCATAATAAGTCCTGTTACACTTAAACCCTCTATTAGCTCCTCATTAACAACTTTATCCAAAGTGAACTTGTCAACTATAAGGTACCAACAATTACTCAACGCGCGGTAGATTATCGACATTACCACGATAAGAAAAATAAATTTCAACGGCAAAAATATGTATACTATATTTCAGAAAACTTTTTATGGTATCGCCCCCAACTGACATCAGACAGTTTAGTTTTTCCTCATTGATAAGACACAGTAACCCCAAAATTAGACCGGGTGTATATGTCATACTCAGAATAAGCAAGATAAATAAGTTATGTAGAGTATTATTTCCTATTAATACTTACACTAGAATTTGAGTTTTTTTACTTCTTAGACATATTTTATAGTTATATTGAATTCTCCAATATACGTTTATCGCATACCATACGACCGTTTATTGTGCTACTACTGTCTGAATAATACTGTCATCTTTAGCGGTCTAAACCACTAAAGTATAATACTTAGAATAGAAACAGTTCCTAGCATGCGTTACAAACTTTGGAATGTGAGAAACTGATATCTTATATAACTTCATGGAGCGGATATACGTTGAAAATTCATAGATGACCGTGACAAACTCTTCTTCCATCTTGTACATAACACGTACACATTTTTTTCTTCAAATATTAGAAGTGCGACAAATTAGTATATGTAGTCTGAGACTAAGTCACCTTAGAGACTTGCTCTTTTTTAAAATCCTCGACTTTGGCCTCCATTTTTAATTCAAGAAAGCGCCCGCTGATGTGTTCCTCGTCCTCCTCGCGACACATAACAAACTATTATTGTACCAATAATTAATTGTTATAATGAGTAGAGTAGGTACATGTTGGTTTAAACGAACTAAACGATTCAAATAAAAAAAATAACAATACATTAATTTCAATACCTCTACATGTTAATTTATATAAATTGTCCGTCATTGTTTGTACTTACTTTAATACATGTAGCAAGTGACTAAAGAATTAGCAATAAAACATAATTAGAATTAATTACCTTGCTGCGTTCTGGCGCTTTAATGAAGCCCATGCATCCAAACATCTAGAATACTTTTCATTAGAAGGGATTTGTACCAAAACGGTGTGAAATTGAAAATTAACGCTTTCACACAAATTATTTCTGCATCAGACTTTTCACCCTACTGTAATTTATAAACGTTCGGTCATACTAACAATAGTATGAGTTTTAACGTGTGTCAAATTAGAGAATTTTAGAAATAAAGTTAAATTTAGGCCATTCTTAATAAACTGAAATGAATATACACTATTGTTTCATTTTTTTAATGAATCATGCAACTTGGTAAGTTTAATCTATAGTTATACATACTTGTACATAACTGATGTGTATAACCCTTTCTATAATAAAGTAATGCACTTTCATTTACCCAAGATTGTACCGTGGAGGCTGGCAATATGTAACAATTTTCGAAATTACGTAATTACAAATTTCGAACTTTCGAATTATTCCTTAGTTTAACAAATCATGTGTTTGTAATAGAGGTCAACAATTTCAAACATTAGGTTGGATAATAAATGCAGCCCTTAAAAATACAGATGTGTTCATATTTCGCAGACAGCAGTGAAACTTACAAAAGTGCAAACTAACAAATTCGCTTGTAATTCCGTAATTTTCTAAAAGAACCTCTATAAACTTATATTATTGAAAAGCTTATAAAATAAGGATTTTAATGAAGTCAAAGCCAACTATGGTTTCCATTTAAAAAAAACTAAGTTAATGTGGCATCTCGACTATTGGTAACCAAATTTAAAAATTGACTACTCCATTTGATTCTACGCTAAAAACTGCACAAGAAATGTCTTTACACTTTTTCCTCAATTTTTATCAACAGATGAGATATGGAACCCTATCGAAATTTGGAAAAATTCAATTTTGGTCCCTGCATCAAAAATGAAAAAAGATAGCAAATTTTGTTTTCGCTGCTTAATTTGTCTCAAAAAGTTGACCTAATGCTACGTGAACAGTTTTGCTCCAACAGTAATAGTTACCGAGATACCCTGCAATCCCATCGAAATCTGTACACCCTGTACGCATACTATTCGGTAGGTACTTACAAACTAAACTATAGATTTCCTTAGATAATAGTGAAACCTAAGTATTACAATTAATATATCTGTACAAAAATCCATTCACATATTATACCATTTTTTATATGTAGTCACAGGAAAGACAAATAATGAGAAGGATATAGAAGTACAAAAACAATTACGGTAGCTATTGAAAAACTAAAGAACAAAATTACAGGTACTTTCTAAACATTAAGCTACACTGTTGATCAAGAATGAATTTAACATTTTTGTTAGATGATTAATATAACATAACACATCCTTCACGTCGTTCTCTTGCGGGGTAGTCCCTGCCTCTTATTTATTTTTCATTCACAATCTTTCTCCATGCTTTCCTATCTCTGTATAACTACCTAGCTTCCGCAAGATTCATACATTGCCTCTGACATGTCCTTTTATTTTTAAAACTAATTATCTTTCTTTCTTTTATCATACATTCAGCCAAGTTTTACGCAGCCTACTAGGCACGGCCTCTAATCTCACTCACATATATTTGCTTCGTTAATCTTGCGTTGTTCATTGTCTCAGTGTGACGAAAACAACGTAGTGTACTACTTTTACATCTATCCATCATCGTCTTTTCCTCGCCGCACTCCTTGATTATACACCCATACTTTATCTTATCCTTTTTCGTTTTACCACATGTGCTTCTCAGGGAATCTCATACACACGGCATTTATTTTTCGTTCGTGCTTCTTTTGAAATTTCCATGTCTCACTTCTATACAGTACTAACGGGATAAACACGCTACTATAGATTGCTCTTTTCGCAGCTAGACTCATATTGTCGCTTCTCATTATCATCCACATACTTCTAATCACTTTTTTTCCAGAATTGACCCTTCCCCTAATCTCGCCATCCATTGTACCATCTGCAGTAAACATGTCTATCTCACCGTCACTTACGTCACCAACCATTACACCATTTGTATCGGTATATGTTTGCTTAACACATTTATTCATGTATACATTGAACAACCGCGGTGACATCATACAGCCTATCACTCTAAGATATGCCCGGCTACCGTTCACTCTGCCATACCCTTTCTCCAGATCTACAAAATCACAGTACCGCTTCCTTTTTCCACTTAAACACATTTCGCTCACCTACTGGAGGGCAACCATCTGATCAAGTCATCCTCTCCCTGGCATAAAGCCATCCTGCACATCCCAAAGTTTGTGTAGTTTCTCCTACTCTATCAATTAGTATTATTCCAAATACTTTACCAGGTACACTGAGCAACTTTATTCTTCTGTTGTTCTTGCAATCACCCTTGTTTCCCTTAGCCTTATACAGTAGTACGATGATCGTGCTCTTCCAATAACTGCACTTTTCCACATTTAAGGCACACATTAACAATTGATAGAATCTTCGTATAAGTTTTGCACCTCCATACTTTAGCATTTCATTCACCATTCGTTCTACATTCTCCTTATTTAATCTTTCAGTCTTATTTTCTGCACTACTGTACAGCTTTCCGAAGTATTCTTACCAGCATTTCCTCACTTCACAATCGTCCCAAACTGTTTCGTCACTCGTATTCTTCACTTCTACAGCGTTCTGTTTTGGGCCATGTCTTGCATTTTTGACCCTTTTTCCAGAAGAATGTTTTGTCTACTTAGTCACTCGTCCACATATCTGTTCGGCACAATTGACAACATAGTTCTTTAAGCTTATCCATGCACTTTAAACGTCAGTGTCTTTTATTTTTTCGTTCCACACTGTTTCATTCATATTCAACTCACAGCATCTACGTATTTCAGTCTCGCACCAGTACGATCGGACTACGCATGCGTTCTTTCTCCAAACCCACTTTTTCCCTAAACACACTCTCGATACAACCAAAAAGTGGTCCGATCCACACTCGGATCCGCCCATTACATTTGTATTTTTCACCAAGTTACGAAGTCGTTCATCATACACTATCAAGTCAATCATACTTTTAGATTCGCCTCTTTGCCATGTGTACATATGCACATTTCTTTGTTTAAACCACGTATTAGATACAAACAGGCTTCTCCCCATATTGATATGCACCAGGCGTTCTCCATTCTCGTTGACTCTTTGGTTTCTGAACTTTCCTAGAACGCGGTCAGCATATTCTCTCTATATACCCTATCCATTCACATCTCCCAATGTTACTATTTCATTTGACTTACATACGTTCAACATGTTTTCTACATCATTCCAGAATTTCTCACACTCTTGATCTCTTTCTCTATTCACCAGTGCATAGCAGGCAATAAGAAAAATTTTTCGAAACTACACTTTTATTCTAACCCATATTATACGGGGGATGCCAATTCGTACTGTTTAACAAATCTTTCAGCTCTTTCACTTACGATCACTCCAACTCCTTTTGCGCCATGCACTTCAGTCTCAACTCCTGACCATAGTGTTAGGCTGCCATCCTCCATCTCCACACTATCCTTTCCTTTGCGCTTTTTCTCCGATACACACAGAATATCAAGCTGCCTTTCGTACATTACATGCGCAATTTCAAATTCTTTACCATGCATACTTCTAACCCTCCATGTAACGACTCGCCATTCATTTCGACATTGACCGCTCCTTGTAGAATATATGTACGGGGTGGCCAACTAGGGGTGCGAGGTACTGCATCTGGGAAACTATACATCGTAGAGGCTTGCGGAAAAAAAAGTTATACTAAATCGGCCAATAGAAAAACCTGGAAAATATTTTCATGTTTCTGAAATGGCCGCTAGGGGGCGTAACTGCAATCTTGAATCTAAAAAAGTGTGGTTTCTGTGAATTCTGCTATATTATCCTAATAAAAAAATAACTGAGCTTTGAAGTCGAGGATAATCTGAACTTTTTTTGTTTGGCACTTTTTGACGTATGTCTAAAAATAAAATGGTGGGGGGTATTCAAAGGTTTCCTTAAATAACCCACTGTATCTTCGAAAAGGCTAAGCCGATATTAACAAACTTGGGCGCGTTGAAATGAGCTATTCTTGGGATACAAATGTTATAATATTTGAAGTTTTGTTAGTTTCACATGTCGTCGCTAGAGGGCTTTGTTCGACATTCCGACAGAAACGGTGAATTTTCGCAAAAAAATTAAATGCATTGGTATTACTTTTTTTCATGAACAAGTAGCTAAATGATGCCTAAACAGGCTCGCGAAAACCGCTTCTCTCGATGTCTTGCTCCTAACCTAAAAAATCGCCCAAAGAAGACTTTATACGAAAATCTCTTAATTTTTTATTTTTTTTAATTATATTTTTCTGGAATTGGTTCCATTATGTAAGTTGTGAACCTAAAAAGGACGGATTTAAAGGAGGAACGTTTTCAATGCCCCCGTAAATGCTCGAAATGCTGACCATCACGCTTTATGCATTGCTGAAGCCTCTCATGACTAAACAAAATTACAGCTTCAATTTCGGATCAGTTATTTTTTTATTAGGTTAATATAGCAGAATTCACAGAAACATCACTTTTTTAGATTCAAGATTGCAGTTACGCCCCCTAATGGCCATTTCAGAAACTTGAAAATATTTTCCAGGTTTTTGTATTGGCCGTTTTAGTAATAACTTTTTTTGCGCAAGCCTCTACGATGGATAGTTTCCCAGATACAGTACCTCGCATTCTTAGTTGGCCACCCTGTATATATTTTCTTTTTTACTTATATAATTTACATTATATTTAAATTAGATTGTTCCCTACGCGATTCTTGGTTCTGGTGTTACTTACCGGATTTGCTGTTACTTATTTGCGACCAAATGATTATTTTTAATTTATATTTCCAAATTATAGTTAGTTATTTCTTTTGTTTAATTTAATATTTATTTATTTTTTATACGGATTTGATCTAGTTATTTTTTTTTCATTAAAGCCAATGAAACAAATCCTTGTGCCAATGGTTATGTTTATAGTAGTATAGAAAGGGGATTTTATAATATTTATATAAAGTAGGAACTAACCGCTTTCATCAACCTTAAGTTGTACATTTTCTGTTTTTTGAATGACATGTTTTATATACCCCGCGTTACCGTGGGATAGAATATGCGATATTAGTTCTCTGTATTTTTTGTTATTGCGGAATGTTTACGTGTTTGAGTAGTTGCGCTTTTAATTTATATTACGGTTATAATGAGTTTTAACACTGGTTAAAAGGAACCGTATTTTTTTTCTGTAATCCATTTTACACATACTGCAATTCTATTGGTTCCATTATTATTTGTTTACTATTATTTCAAATTTAGAGCTTGATTTAGCAATTATTGTAATTATAAAAATGTACGTGTTTGAGTTAAGACCTAGACAAAAGGAGTAGTGTTTGTACTTTAACGTTTAGATTATGATTGAATTTTAACAAACGTACCTGACATGGGTTTGAAAGGGACCGTAATTTCCTAGAATTTGCATAGAAATGCAATAATCATGTTTTCACACCTTTTTTTGTGTATTTATAGAGCCCTTTCACACGTTAAAATTCTACTAAATCAGATTAATGTTATTATTTGTTTATTAATATTCAAACCGCAGGATTATTAATTTGTTCAAAAACTCACCCTTGCCGTGCACTAGTACTAATCTATTTATATACTAATATTGAATAAAGAATCAGTCAGAATACTTAATTTACATTGTGACTTATCAAAATATTTTTAAGAGTTGTGTAACTATCATCAAAAATATATCATAAATCGTAGACAATTTATACCGTTATGTAATAATTGATACAAGGATCTTAGACATACGGGCTGCGCCTAATCTAATGAGATAAAACCAAAACGCTTTAAATCTAAATTGTTATTTATTCCTTTTGGAGGACAAATTCCAACTAGTTTTCAAACTAAGTATTTTAAGAATCTACGTTGCATCATTTCAATTTGATGCTGGTATAAAGAATACCAAATAAGACAACCATATTATTATTAAACTGTAAGTTACAGTTACACAATGCTTGTCCTGAGTATTTGTAATAATGAAATCAAATTGTATAACTTAAATATACAAATACACCGTTAAAAAAATCCCAAAAAGATAAGTATTTTAATGCTTATCCTTAGAATAAATAACTTTTTCCGAAATATTAATTTTATTATTCAAACTTAGCTGAGTAGATAATAGTATTTTTTACACTAGAAAACTACCTAGAGCAGCATACCGAATACTTGGAATACCATCTGAAAACTTAGAACACTACTCCAAGTTTTCGATCATTTTTTAGCTCTTGCTTACAGTGATCTAATAGGTTCACAATGTGGCAACACTGCAAGCGACGAATTGCATGAAGAGGAATTTTAGGCGCCAACCTGTTTCTAAAGATAACCTTAAACGCTTTAAAATATTGTTTGATATTTGCGTACCTGTAGCCTTTAAGTTACACCCATGTTCCAATTTACACGGTTTTACGGTACTACAAATTGATTGACAAAAACGTTTGCTGTATGGTATAGACAAATTTTTTCCCATTGTTTTTTGACATATTTCAACAACCAAGTTTAGCGGCTTTAGCTTAGTTTTATTAGTACCTGATTTAATTTTATTAATACTAATAGCCACTCGCCATAGCCATAGTCACTACTTTCTTTAAGCTAATTTAGATTGGTCTAATGTATCGGGTGTCCAATTAAAAGAGGTAGCCGGGCAGTGTCTCAGAAATCATTCATCTCACAGCTTCAGAAAAAAAATATTTTTAATAAAAGTGTCTAACAGAAATAGTTGGGAATATGTTCGTTCAAACAACATAAGTATAGCGGACTTATTTGTTACAGGTTTCAGTTAGCAAAATCTTATTTTGAAGTTTTGAGTTTTGCCCTTGTGTTGAATCTATTGTAACTGATTATTGTAAAATGTCTAATGAACAAACAGATAGTTGTACCGTTGAAACTTTAACACCAAAAACAAATTTTTAATGTGACAAATAATCATATTAACTAAGCAGGATGGTCAATACTAATTACCAAAGATAAAATAAAAGAAATCTCTTATATCTCTCAATATATTGAAAAGTCCAGAGGATACAAATATATCAAGGTTTCTTTTTCAAATGCTGAAATATTGGTAAAAGTCACACATCTTAGATGTTGGCTAAAAAGTCATGGGGGTAAAAGACCGATATTGAAGAAGAATAAATAAAAATATGTTTTATTAACTTACTTTGTAGAAATCCATGATCATATGCTGACTTCCATTAAAATTGCAACACCTAGAATTTATTGAACGATTTTATTGAAATTTTTGTCAACGATGTCTTTCATTAGGACAAACAAACGATTAAAATTTGAAAACAAAAGAACTAAAACTAAAAATGTTTTTTTCTATAATGTGTTACTTCGCCACGATTTGTAATGCACTCATTTAGACGGCGTGGCATGCTATCAATCAAGTGATCTATCTATGGTATATCAACCCAAGCTTCTTGAATCCGTAGCCGGAGATCGTGTAAGTTATCTGGAGGGTGTGGTAAATCACCCAGTCCTCTACCGACCTCATCCTATACATGTTCAATTGGAGGACGGCAATGTTAGCTTCTTCCAAAAAACGTGTTGTGGCCCTTGCAGTATGTTCCAGCCCCTGAAGATACGGAAGCGCAACGGGTTCTAGCACGTTGGCAATATAGCCAGCGGCGTTTAAGATGCCATCAATGAAGACCAAGGGTGATCTGCTACCGTAACATATTGCACCCATATCATCAGTCCTTGTGTGAGGGCTGTGTTGCGTTCCACAAAAAATGTTGGATTTTTACGTTCTCCACGCATCCGTCTGGCCCTCCTACGACCATCGTGGGCCCACAATCAAAACCGGGACTCGTCACTAAACACAATTCGATGCCATTATTGCGCCCAATTTCTTTCGTTGCTCCATTTTAGCGTAGACAGTGAAGTGGTGTAAGAGGAAGACATAAAAATGGACGATATGAACGCAGCCCATAAGACCTTATCTGGCGATAAACAGATGACATTGACATTCTGGGTCCTACACCTCTCATCCAATCATTTGCAAACGAGTTGTTGAAAATCTGTCTCTTGTGGCCAAAAGTCTTAAGCGACGTTCTTCGCGATCTGTAGTCCTCCGGGGACGTCCAGATCCAGGGCGACTTGTTGCACCCTTCCTCGGACCATTTGGACCAACATCTCAATACCGTTGTAACATTTCGGTTTACACGACGAGCAATTTCTCTTAACGAAAGTCCGGCCTCTCTCATGCCAATAATACGGCCACATTAAATATCAGTCAATTGGGAAAAATGTTGATGTTGACATACGTCTTGACATTGCTCCCAAGTTCAGAACGAAATTGTGAACAAACAATTTGCAAAATTGAATGTTAATTACACACTGATTGGTTTATTTCTTCACATTTATTGTTACTAAGTGCAAAGGAAAAGACAAAAAAAAACTACTAGTTAGATTTTATTCAAATTTTAATCGTTTGTTTGTTCTCATGAAAGACATTGTTGAGGAAAACTTCAATAAAATCGTTAAACAAATTCTTGGTGTTGCAATTTTTATGGAAGTCAGTATATTTAAATAACTAAAATTCTTCCCTAGTAGAAATTTTAAGTTACTAAAAATTATATGTCCTGATGTTTACCATTTGGTGTCCGCGCTTGAAGAACAAATGAACGTGTTCTACTCTTAATATTATAATATACTATTTAATTTACTTCCGTGCTATTATAACAAAATAATGCATGGGTCCTAGTTCAATTTTATTTCTACGCCATTATAATGCTGATTAAAAATAATCCTCTATTGAATATTTGTCAAAAACGACTATTGACTTCCAACGTACATATAGGAGGTATGAAAGGTTATGCAATCGACTTTCTTTCACTATCGCTAAATCGATTTATTAGCTGATTTTATAACGTCTGGCAAGGTTTCGTCATTATGTCTCTGTTTGCGCGCGTGCGTGCGCGTGTGCGTGTGCGTGTGCGTGTGCGTGTGCGTGTGCGTGTGCGTGTGCGTGTGCGTGTGCGTGTGCGTGTGCGTGTGCGTGTGCGTGTGCGTGTGCGTGTGCGTGTGCGTGTGCGTGTGCGTGTATGTACGCGTTCGTGCGAGTGAGTGCGTGCGTGTGTGTGAGTTTGTATGTGCGCGCGCGTGTGTGTTTGCGGGTGTGTACGTGTGCGTACGTGCGTACGTGCGTGCGTGCGCGCGTGCGCGCACCCCTAACTTTTTTTTTCAAATGTAAGGGCAGGTCAAGTGATACAACGTGTGAAAGCTTGTATTAAGAGAAATGCAACGTAGTATTTATTTTCTTAAAATTTTAAACATTATTTAATGAACAAAAAAATCAAAATCTAAAATAATAAACAAATAAAGGCACTCTCTTAGCAAAAGAAGTTTCATTTGAGAACTTTCTTAAACTAAACTACGATTTAACGACTTCTCTTCAAAAAAAATCTTTTCTTATGGGGTACACTCATAACTTTAAGGATGTTCAAAACGGTGCCCGTTTGTTTCTTGACAAAGACCCAATCGGTGATAAAGACCAAAAAATTCAAGGGGATTGTGGTGGCCATTCAAGTGCGCCTCTTCGAGCAATCCACCTATTTGGAAAAATCTTATTTAAATAGTGCCGTACTGGCAATGCAAGTAATTTGGATTGTTATCTGGAAATAGACCGCTTAAATTTCGGAGCAGGTCATCCGTGAGCATAGAAAGATATAACTGCCCACTAAGATTACCATTCAGAAAAAGTGGCCTTACCACTCGATCTCCAATAATCCCACCCTATACGTTTAATTTTTGTGGATGTTGCGTATGAATTTCCGCATCCAATGGGGGTTGTAGTCAGGCCAATAATGACAATTGGGATGATTCACTTCACCATGCAAAGAGAAAGTGCATTCATCCGAAAAGAGAATCCATTCTAACTGTATGTGACCATGGTCAATTCAAAACTCAATTCGTCAGTCTGGATTTTCATCAGTCAATTCTTGTAGCATTTGCATCTTGTAAGGGTGCATCTTTGCAGTTTTTAAAACCTTTAGAACAGTTCTATGACTGACCTCATTATCGCGCGCTAATTGCCGTGCCGAAATGATGCGGTTTTCTTGAATAGCCAACAAAACGTTCAGCTTTGTATTTTCATCAACTACCTCTCTTCTTTGTCTTGGCAGATTCCTGACATGACTCAATCCTCTACAGCGCCTTTCTATTTTGCTAATTGTGCCTTGAGAAAGCCGCGGTAAATCGGGATGATTTTCTGGAAATAATTCAGCTACCTCAGCTAGAGTGCCACTCGGTCACCATATCAGATCATCATTAACATCTCAATGCGAAGGATTTCCGTTAAATAAGCCATGCCAAATAATTTACTACGATGTGAAGATGTGAAAACTACACTAGAGGAATTATTCACTTAAGTAGACGAGCAAAGAAAAATTCAAGGAACATACAATATTCTAATTTACTAATGTGGACGCTATCAAATCAAGCAGGTAACTAAAATCGAGGCTAAAGCACAGAAGATTAAGAGCATTTTTCATCAACAGTAAGACCTCGCTTGCTGAGATAATAAATGCACGTTATCAATACGGCACATTTTTATCTACCGACCATTCGAGCATTGTCGAAATTAAAAAGCATTTAATGAGTGTAAGAAACACAGAAGATACAGATTTTTTCCTTCAACGATAAAATCAGGCCTGCTACGATAATAAATGCATGTTATCACTACGGTATATTTTTACCTACCGACATTTTAATCATTTTCGAAATTAAATACTATTGAGTCAGAGAAAGTTGTTCATTTAGGTTTTTTCACTTTATTTTTCAAATGCCCGAGAAAATAAATACTGCGTTGTATTCCTCTTAATACAAGCTTTCGCACGGTGTATCACTTGATATGCCCTGACATTTGAAAAAAAAGGTTAGGGGTAGCTTCACCCACGGGGATGGATATATGGAAAAACTGTAACCCCCAGATTGAGGGCTGGAAGCAATTATAAAGAATGCCTATCATGTATTTTCTCCCGGACTTCACCCCTTTGAGTTACGGAATCTGTCCAAACCAACAAAAAAATGTAAACATCAAAAACGAATAAAAATTAATAGTACTTTGGCTTTGGTTAGCTAGTTGTTAGAATGACTAAGAATAAAAAATATACAACCTGTGAGTTCTGTATGGTGTTGGATATAAATAAATGTATATACTGATTTTATTTAAAAGTATCAAGGCGCATTTCGATAATTGGGAACATAGATTATGTAATAACCGAAATATTATGTACGTTTAAATTATCTGCCCAACCGTATTACACCCGGTGGCATTTCATGTGTAAAGGATTATATCATAGGATGGGTAGAATTGTCCGTTTTCGTTGCGGCGGTCGTCATCATTCACTCTTGAGGATTGGTGATATCTTAGGATGTAAGGAGTGTTGTCGAGGGCACTTCGAACTCTGGTAGGTTGGCTACTCGTTGAAGTGACAGTGCTTGGAGATGTTTAAATGGTTAGGGTGTCTGTGGCGTGGTTTGTATGTGATGCGTAGTATTGTCCTTTCGCAGTAGGCGACGGATTAGAGTTGATTGGTCTTAATGGTTGCGTACAATGCGCGGTAGTCGAGTAATGGTCGGATGTAAGTTTTGTATGCGTGTTGTAGGATTTTGGGGAGGGAACCTAAACGTTTCTTCGCAGCATTTTCAATAGTGATGCGCGGTTGCGTATCTTATTGAGAGCGCTGCTAGCGACTGGTTGCCAGTGTAGGGTTCGGGAGAACATGATGCCTAGGTATATGATTGCCTCTTGTAGTTGTAGTTTTTGTCCGCGTAGGGTCAATTTTATATAGTCGGATATTTGTCTAGCGAAGTTGGATAATTTAGGGTGTCTGAACAGTATTGTTTGGGTGTTGTTTGGGTTGATTTTTAATTTCGACCGGTTAACCCAGTTAGAGAAGTGGGTAGCTTGTTGCGTTATTTGTCTATTTGACCAGTCACTGCCCTACTGGTCGCCCTGAGACCAGTGTCGTCGGGAAATTGGGCTACAGTTATGTTCGGGTTGCTACTTTGGGGAATGTCATAGGCGTAGATAGTGTATAAAATAGCTGCCGGTGACGATCCTTGAGTAACTCCCGCGGTCGGATAGCATGTCGGGGAAGTAGAGAGAAGGAGTCGAACGAATACGGTCGGGAAACCTAACTGTCGTAGTTTGATTTTTAGTCCTGCATGCCATACTTTGTCAAATGCCTGTTTAATGTCAAGGAAGACTGCGAGGCAACAGTCACCGTAGTTCAAGGCTTTGGAGGATTCCGCATAGAGTTTTACGAGTGGGTCTTGGCAAGAACGGTTCGGTCTGAAGTCGAACTGGCTGTTTGTTATGATGTCGTTATCTTCGAGATGAACTCTTAGCCTTTGGGACAGGATGGCCTCTAGACATTTTCCTATACAACTTAAAAGGGAGATCGGTCTGTAGGATGAAGGTTGGGAAGGATCAGATCTAGCTTTAGGTAACATGACGGTTGAAGCGAACTTTCATTCCATCAGGAAATAGGATAGGGAAAGGCATCGGTGGTATGTTTGAGCTAGCTGTCTAATGGCGTTTTGTGGTAAGTTCTTGAGTATTAGACGATTAAGTCCGTCTTGCCCTGGAGCGGAATTTCTCCCTTGTGTAACATTCGATTGGGTGAAATTAGACTAAGGAAAGGGGTCCTGGGTGTATTTGTTGGTCTCTAGTCGGATTATTGCGCTGAGTCGGTTGCACTCAATTTTTCCCTCGCTTTGAGAAATCGATCATATATCCGTCGCTTTTACTTAATGAGGAGAACGATGCGGGGAGAAGTGGTTTCCGGGTGTGTGGGGATTAGTGAATTGGCTTCGTCGGAGATTAATTATGTTAATTCTTGTTCAGCTCTGTCTATGACGTCTGTGGTGTTTAGGGGTAGGTCTGGGAGGTTATTGGAGATGTCTTCCTTGAACGCATTCCAATCGGCATTATGAAAATTTCAACGTGTGAGAGTGGTTTGTGTTGGGGGAAGTGGGTGGCCTAACTAGTATAGGAAGGTCGACTGATGTTATTGCTGTGCCGACGTGTCACAGAAAATATGTTAGTTGTTCACAGCATATTATGTGGTCGGGTATGGAGGGGCCTCATAGCCGATAAATGTGTGGTGGATGTTTATTATTCGTACTATTGGTAGGCTGAGTAGTTTGTCAGTTAATGTTTGGCCGTTCAGGTTGTCTGTCGTGTCTCAAAATTGTTGGTGTATGGCGTTAAGCTCCCCAAGTAGTAATGGAGAGGACAGGGTGTTGTGTTCAGGAGGGTTATAATAGCGGAATACTATTATGGGAGATGAAGGAAGGTGCACCGTAGCAGCTACACGTTTGAGGTGTTGAAGGTTATGGCTAATATTTGTATGTGATCTGTGTCTAGTAAGTTGATGAGGTGGCGCTTTCGTCAAACGGCACCCGCATTAACTGCCTTCAGACCTATTGCTGCGGGATGGAAAGTTAAGGGTTGAGGATAGGTGTTTGCTCCGGTCGATAGTAAGGAATGCTACAACCGACCTTTGTGTCGCTCCAAGCGCAGTAAAGTCGCGTGTCTAGGAACTCCCTCGCTACGTAATCCATCCTCTTCGTAATAAGCTCACGCCTATCGGAGAAAGTAGTAAACAGAGTAAACGTTAGGGCTCGCGGGAAGGTGTTAATCCTGATAAAGTGCTCTTGGGTCGCAGGATCAGGATCGGAGGAGGTGGTGGAAGCTGTTTTCTGTTTGGGTAGGGTCGAAACTGTAAGGGTTGGAGCCGCGGCTGTTGTTGCACTTTAGCGAGGATATGGAAGGCCAAGCTTGGGATTTGCGGCTTCCGCCACAGGAAGGGCGCTTAAGGGATCGGATGGTACACTACACTGCTAGGTGACCCACCTGGGTGCAGGTGGAGCAGTACTTGGGTACAGGATTGGGGGTGTGCGGAGGCTCGCATAATTGAGGTCTTCCGAACCTACAGGCGCCGTCATGCAAGAGGAAGTCTATGGATGATTTGGAATGGATAAGGATGCGAACGAAGGTTGTGGGTTCTAGTGACTATGCAGACGGCCTTGGTTGCCAGGGCTAGAGTAAGGGAAAGGGATTGTGGATTTACCATGTTTTACCGTGGTAGGTTAGTAAGTGAATTGGGAAGTGAAATTAAAGTATTGAAAATGTTTCTTTGTTTGTGAAACACTGAGGTGCAGCCGCACAGCCCGCTGGATAAGGCTTAGAGTTAGGAGTCCGACAGAATTGGGGGGGTTTGGTAATAGTATAAGGATATAAGGAAGGAAATAAATTAATTTACCCTGCGGCGTTCCTCTTGGTGTAATTGGCTCCTTTCTTCGGTTACTGGCTGTCTTTGTTAATTGTCCTTGATGCCCTTCCTGTTTCCTCGATGATGATGGTCCTGCTGCTACCTTCAATCCGCCGATCTTCTTATTCCTGTGAAGGAATGTTTTTTAACCTAATCCTTTTTGTTGTGGTGTGCTTTGCAGTGACCACTAATGTTTGTGATGGGGGGAGTTTCAAACAGATCACCCAACCCGCTTATCAATTAAATGCATAGTTGACAAGTTTGAGGAGCATGAACGATTTCTGATATTCTCAAAAGAAGATCGGGAAGACCGTGTACAGCTCTCGTGTTGAAAAGGTTTGTTGTTTCTCCACAAATATCTGCTACGCAATGTGCACGTGAAGTGGGTTTTAGCAGTGCAAGTGTACGACGAATTCTGAGAGCTGCTCAGTAGAAAGTTTATATTCCACGATTACTACACGTGATTAATGATGACGATCCTGATCGTCTAAAGCAATTTTGCGAATGATATCAGCAAATGGTAACGGAAGATCAACAATTTGTCACGAAGGTAGTGTGGACTGATGAGGCCGTTTTTAAACAGAATGGAACAGTGAATCGGCATAATTGCGTGTGCTGGGCACAGCAAAACCCATATGTTCATGTCGATAAGGTCGTCAATCTACCTGCGGTTCATGTGTGGTGTGCACTATCATCTAGGGGCTTAGTAGGGCCCTTTTTCTTTGATGGTACTGTCACTGGAGAAATTTACCTGGAAATGTTACGCCCATCAATCTTGCCAGGTGTACGTACACTTTATGGAGCTGATGAAGAGGTTTTGTACCAACAGGTGGGGGCGCCACAACATTACCATCTAGCGGTACGAGCTTTCCTGAATGACAATTTTCAGAAACACTGGATTGGACGAAGAGGCCCATTGAGTTCTCTCCACAGTCACCAGCTATAACTCCTATGGACATTTTCTTTTGTGTGAAAGATCAATTCTACCGAGGTAAGTCACGCACGCTGGAGGAACCTCGCCAGGAGATTACAGCGGCATATGCAGCAATCTCCATTGAAACATTGACTGGAGTAGTTTTCCGTTACGTGTCCAGCGGCCAACGGCAGTACAATATGTGTGATCAGTATTACATAAATTTTTCGAATTTAAACAAACTGTATTTTTTGTTTTCCCCGCACTGGCGTCTGAAAGGTGGATAATACCAACCCCCATATTATATCTCGGACGGTACATTGTGTCATGTTGGAATTTTCTCAATAATTCTTGTTTAAAACACTAATAGAATTTTCCGCCCCACTGCCGTGAGAATGATTGATAATACCCACCCCTGCATTTTATTTCGGAAACGGAAACGGTACATACCATCAAGTTGAATTTATCAGGATAATTTCCCCAATAAATCTACTTTAAAACACTAAATGAATTTTTCCCCGCACTGCGTCTGAAGGGTTGATAATAGCCACCCCTGTATTTTATTTACCCCTGTATATACTATCTAGTAGAATTTATCAGGATAATTTTCCTAATATAGTTTATACACTAAAAGAATTTTTTCCCGCACTGCCCTCTAAACCCTAAAGGGTTAGTAACACCGACCCCCTCATTATATCTTGGGAACGGTACATACTATCAAATAGAATTTATCAGTAAAATTTTCCCAATAAATCTAGTTTTAAACACTAACATAATTTTTTCCCGCACTGCCGTCTGAAGGGTTGATAATACCCACCCCTGTATCGGAAACGGTACATACTATCAAGTTAAATTTATCAGAATAATTTCCTCAATAAATCTAGTTTAAAAAACCACCCCGCTGCAGTCTGGAGGGTTGATAACATCCACCCCTCTATTTTGTGTCGGAAGTGGTACATACTAGCAAGTTAAATTTATCAGGACAATTTTCCCAGTAAATCTAGTTTAAAACACTAAAATAATTTACCCCCGAATTGCCGTCTAAAGGGTTGGTTCAACCCCCATACTGTATCATGGAAACGGTACATACTATCAACTTGAAATTATCAGGATAATTTCTCCAATGAATTTAGTTTAAAACACTAAAGGAATTTTTTCCCGCACTGCCGTGAGAAGGGTTGATAATAACGACCCCTGCGTTTTATCTCGGAAACGGTAGATAATATCGTGTTGAATTTATCAGGATAATTTCCCCAATAATTCTAGTTTAAAGGACTAACTGAATTTTGCCTCGCATTGCCGTCGTAAGGGTTAATAATACCCACCCCTATATTTTATCTGTAAACGACACATACTATCACGTTGGAATTTTTGGAATAATTTCTCCAATAAATCTAGCTTTAAAAAAACCAAAGGAAATTTTCCCTGCACTGCAGTCTGAAGGGTTGATAACATCCACCCCTGTATTTTATCTCGGAAACGATACATACTATCAAGTTAAAATTTACCCCTGCATTGCCGTCTAAAAGGTTGGTAATACCAACCCCTTCATTATATCTTGGGAACGGTACATACTATCAAGGTGAAATTATCAGGAAAATTTCCCCACCCCTGCGTTTTATCTCGGAAACCGTGCATACTATCAAGTTGAATTTATCAGCATAATTTTCTCAATAAATCTAGTTTAATGCACTAACTGAATTTTTCCTCGCACTGCCGTTTTAAGGGTTAATAATATCCACAACTATATTTTATCTGTAAACGACACATACTATCACGTTGGAATTTTTGGAATAATTTCTTTCAATTGTACAGAGCATGGAGCGGAAATTAAAAAAGAGTAGGTAATAAAAATTAAACTTTCTGTTATAGATTTACTAACTACTGACATACATATTTTTTTGCTACTGATAGAAATGAAAATAAAATAGAATTAATCAGAATTTAAAACATACAAATAAAAGTTCTGATTCTGTTTAAGGTTTTTGAATTAAAATCAGTGTATCGACTTTTTGGTGGTTCTATTTCAATTTGGAAGTAGCTAAGTGAAATGTTAAATGGTTCCTTTAGTATTAACGGCATAAATCACATAAGCGATTCGTAAACTCTTGTGCTAGGCCATCTATATTTCTTAAACATGCAGCGTGTATTATACGATTACATGGGGTACATGTATAAATTTTGGACCCCATGTTACTTCAGTGGAAATATAATCACTTGACATGTACATCTCGTGATTCAAATAATGTATAATAATGTATAATTTTTCTTAATTCATTTGCGTTAAATTCTCTAGTTAAATTTTATCCTACTAACAGTTGCCGAAAATAATTCATTATTAAAATACCACAATTAAAACTGTCTTCCTGGTACGCATGAGGGATATACTTGATGGTCCATAATTTACATGACATGGTACTGCCTTCGATTATATTCAAAAATTTGCTGAAATAATAATTTGGTTTTGTGAGAACGTTTTCTCTGTCCAGTTGATCTAAGTGTAAATGCGTTTTTCAGTATATAAGTTATAATATTAATATGTAATGAACACTACTTTCATTTATGGGATAAGATATATATATATATATATATATATATATATATATATATATATATATATATATATATATATATATATATATATATATATATATATATATATATATATATATATATATATATATATATAACCGTTGTCAAAACAAGGAATATCCGCATTTCCACAAAACACGTTTGTTGCTTAAAGATATAATTTGGTATTTGTCTTTATCTTTGTTCTATCTCTTCAATAACTCAAAATATATGTCAATTATAAAACTAGATACTAGCTGTTTAGGGTTCAAAGTTCAAAAATCTTCTATATAGAGTTCCACGTATATGTACAGGACCATCTTTAATATGCCATCGGTCACCATTTCGTATCAGATGGGATATCGGTACTATTTTTTATAGAAATTTCAAAAAGAAAAGAGTAATAAAAATAAAATTCCTTTAATTTCGGCAACATAACATTGGACCAAAAAGTGACTTCTCTCTTAATATTTATTATATTTATTCCTTAAGAAGTAAATACTACTCAATCACACCATTCTCTGTTTGTGATTTCAAGCAACGCCTGAATTTGAAAATAGTAGTCAGAGTTGATTCTCATCTTATCATTAATCAGAAATGGTAAATCGATTTGTTCAGGATCTTTATCCCTCTGTGCGAATGGACACCTTAACTAAACCGCTATCCCCGATTAATCAGTCAGACAATCCAGACATGAAGGGGTAATTTTTTTGAATAATGAGACCAGTTTTACTGCAGAAAACGTGTTTTTTAAACAGTATAAGTTCCGTGCTCTATCTTCGTTTTCCAGACCGTGGCGAATTGCAGGTGTTTGTAGAATATCATCCGATTTCATTTGTTTCACAATACTAAATTTAATAGATTCTTTACTTTTACAAATTTTGCCAAACCAAGATGCAGTGATTGTTTTTCTTCATTTCTCTAGGTTTGAGATTCTCTTTGTAAAACCGTATCTTCCTCAATTTTCTTTAAGTTGATGCTGGTGCTACATGACTTTATTTTTTTTATGCAAAGGTGGTATAATTGGTCATTTGGCTTTTTTTTATGCATGTCTAGCGAGTGTTCATCTTCGGTATCATCGATTTCCACTGGTTCCTTATTAAGCGTCTTTTCAGTTACAGGATAAACATCGAGTTTTTTAGTTCTCTCTCAAATGTTTCACATTAAAATGGCTGTTTTTTCTTCTGGCCCTCAAATGCAGATTTTTCTTGGCACTACTTTTCTCTTGCGGTGAGTGAGACACGATTTACTAATCCCAAGGTTAATTTCCTTGCAAATGGCATCTACTACTGATTTATGACGCCTTATAGATCTTGAACACTTAAGATTTCTGCTGCCTTCTAAGATTAAAGGTTCATATTCCCAAAGTAATTATCAACGATGGCGTTGCTAAGGCGGTTTTCCCTTATCTCGCCTATTTCGGAGCTTTTATTCAGCATTTGAGTCGAGAGTGGAGCAAAAGGTAGATATTTTTTTACAATTATGTCTAACAGGGCTATGTTTTGACAATAATTTTGTTTCCCTTTTAAATTGGAATCGATTTTCCATTGTAATTGGGACAAAATGTTATTGTAGAGTTTAAAAAAGGAACTTGAACCATAAAGTGTTGTTTTAGCGTATCTTGTATCAAATATGTGTAAAGTATCTAAATTAATATTTGTCCCTTCTTCGATACTCAGTGGATTGTTTACAGTCATTTGTGAAATGGCTTTAATCGAGCATCCCACAGCTTCATTGTCACATGAGCTGAGCAAAATACTAACAATGTATTGGAACCACGTGTCTAGTTGTGGCAGTAATTGAAAAGTAGTTGCTAAAACCAGAGATTGTTTCATGAACTTCTTTTGATTTGGGTTGTCACATAATATGTCAACATCCTTAGAGATTATCTTTGTAAAATGTGCACAGCACAAATGTACTGTAAACGGCTCTTCATTTGATTGACGTATATTTTCCAATGTATTCATGCATTCGCCTAAATATTCGACCAAAGTGAAATAGCAAAAAGCTTTAACCGCAGCATGAATAATAGCTAGATTAAAGTCTGATACCACCCCACGAAAAACGGGCCATTTTTTGTTCTCTTCTGAAAAATATTTAAAATCATAGAACAACTTATATATAGCATTAACATTATGTGCTGAGGATAACGTACTAAGTAATGGAAAAATTCTATTATTTAATGAAATTACTGCTGCATAATGTAACACTCGTTTACTTTCTTTGCAAGGATGTCTCACTATAGAACCGGTGACATCAAAGTGCATAAATATTCTGTTAGGTAAATTCTCGTAACAGATTTTAAAGTAAAAACCTGCTCTAAGTTAAAAAAAAAGTTGCTTTTAATGGAAATGAAAATTCTCTAACCAAAATTTTATAATCAGATTGCAGTTTCATTAAATCCAGTATATCACTTTTGTCGAGCTCAAACTGTGCCATTTTTTTTCATCGAGCTTTCCTGATGATAGCAGTAGTATAGCTAGGCCGATCCTAACTCTTTTTCTCGTACAGATTAGCCGTGTCCAAGTACAAGGTTTTTCAAGGTCAAGGTCATTGAAACTTACGTACACATTACCTGCATCAAAGTATATTCTGCAAGGTCACGTATAGCTAGGGTGATCCTAACTCACCGTGCACGTACGCGCTCCTCGCTTCAAGGTCAAATAAAAAAACATCTAGGCCGATACTAAATCAACTTTTGTTCAAACTCTGCTTAGAATTCGGATGAGTCAAGGTCACTTGTTAATTTCTAGAAGTTATTGCAATTCTTAGAAATCAATTTTTAAGGTCACCTGCAGGGGTATCATATTACAGTTCAGACAGATTGTTGTCTATGCTAAAAGGTAGGTCAAGTTTAAATGGTTCTTGTATTGGCTAAATGCTCCTCAAGTTTAGTAGTGATTAAGGGCCGGTTCTGTACCAGTTCAAGGTCACTCGCCCTCTGGTGGTGAGAAATGTAAGCTTTTGGATTTCTTCAAGGTCAAACTTTTGGCGGGAAATTTAAATTTTAGGAGCTCGAAATTGCAATGTCACCATCCTCATTTTTGGCGGTAAATTTGTCAAGGTCAGAAGCTAAAAATAGAAATTGCAATGTCATCATATTACAATTCTTAGAAGTCTAAAAATAGAGTTCTAAAGGTCAAGGATTATTGACCTACGGTGGTGTCATATTTCTTAGAAATATAAAAAGGTCAAAGCTAAAAATAGAAGTTGCAAGGTAATCATGCTAAGAAATCTAAAAGTTTGTTGAGTAGGTTAGCAGTTTTGAAAGTATGCATGTTTATAATAAAAAGGCTTCTCCGGGAATGCATCATTCAGTAAACTTTTTATTGCTAAAAATGGTGAAAGTAATAAGAATGATAAGAAGAGAAATAAATAAACAATTATTAAGTATTGATGAGATAAAGAAAAGACTCGAGGTGTTAATCAATTCAGTAAAAGATTTGCGGATAGATTTAGAGTTGTATGAGCTGAAGAAAAAAATGAATCAACTTCGAGTGAATGTGCCATGAAAAGTATTAAAAATCAAGGTGCGTTGTAATTTGAATGAAAGGCGCTTTAAAAAGTAAATAAGTAATTACAGTAGTGTATGTTATATTGCATAAAGGAAAGGCACTTTAACAGTATTCATTTGAATAATAAAATAAGGTGTGTAGGCATCTAACAAGAAAAAGTGGATTAGAAACGAAAAATCCTTAAAAAGAAGTTCCCGTATGGTGTAATTGAATTTTCATATAAAACGAGTTTCTTATGATTTATTAAATTATACAAATTATGCAGGAAGAAATGACATTGTAACCTTATAATGATATAAAATGTCTGTATGTTTCAAAGTAAAGTCCTAGAAAGATGCGCTCCTGAAAATTTAAAATTTGCACCTAATTCTCAGAAAAAAAATTTTTTTTTCCAACGCAGTTGTGTTTTATAAGTGACAATTTATCAATTTCATGTATAAATTTATCAAAATATGAAAAAATGACACTTAAATTAGCCAATTCCATTTTGAAACAACAAAAAGCACTTAAAACACACCTTTTTGTACTTACGTAAGCTCAGAAGAAACATATGCATGCTATTTATCCATGTAATGTATATAAATGCTCTTTAAATTACCCAATTCAATTTTGAAACAACAAACAGCACTTAAAACATGACTTGTTTTTTAATTTTGAAATTTTGAAAGCATTTTAAGCATTTAGCGAACATTCTATTTTTATCTGTCATCAATTTACATTACAACTTTGAAACGGGATTTGTAAATGTATGAATGCAATTGTGTCATTTGTAGATTTTAAAATTCCGAATTTATTTAACTGCTATCCTTTGCGCTATTATTTGTTTAGTCTATATACAAAAATTCGGAATTTTTGACCTAACGATTAAACTGCTATGATAAAAAGAGTATATTTATTTTAAAACATAATTTATTGTTTATTACTACATTTCATAATGTTATTCACCTTTTCTTTGTAATAGTTTTACTTATGTGATGATTATAAAGTTACATAGCAGTTTAATGGTTAAGTCAAAATTCTGAATTTTTGAATATAGACTAAACAAATAACAGCGCAAAAGATAGCAGTTCAAAAATTTCTCAAAACTAAAAAAATATGGAAAAACTTTAAGGCATTCTTTTACTGTGAAATATTACTATCACGATATAAAACGTACATTTTTAATATTTACCATATTATTTGAGCATCAAAATATTATACCAAAACTTTAACATATTTATTTGTAAATTGAAACGGGATTTGCAAATGTATGCATGGTGTAAAGTTTTTAGATTTACATGCTTTTGGGAACTGTTTTGACTTTTATTTAACGCAAGCTTTTTCTCACTTTTAACTGTACTATATTTTCATACTTTATTTATATGCATGATATTTTACAATAAATAAATTTGTAACGCAACATGCACTTAAAATTTGCAAAAAGGACTGCTTTACTTTGATGTAGAAATTTATACATGAGTAAGTCAGACTTCCAGATGTTTTCAATTTTTTCCTTAACGTAGATCATTTCACTTTTCTAGCGCAACTTGGACTATCACTCACATTTTTTAGCTGTAGTAAAATTTTTATGGATAATGAGAATAATTCACGAAAAATAATAAAAATATAAAAAACAATTTACATTTATTTTTTACAATGAAAAGATACAATAAATTCCACAAAAAAAACATATTAAACACGGCACACAGCCATGCCTTCCAACGTAAGCAATATATTTTCAGTCTTTAGTATATTTTGCCGCACACACTCTAAATATTGATTAGCCTCCTTCAGTTCTTTATTCAGTTTCCACTCGCCTCATCCCCACCACCTCACTATTCAAATAGTCATTACGAAGCTTTCGTAACCACCGAATACTTGTTTCCCTAAAGGTCTGAAGGGTTGGTGGATCCTGCTCATCATCCTGCTGTGTGAGGTGCCCTTCTATAAGAGCCAAATTTTTTCCTCCATATTGCAGGTTTCGCAACGGTGGTGGTTGTTGGGGTGTTGCTATAACCGTGGTTGCTGGCGTTATGCTGAAAAAATGAATAATTTTATTTGAACTAAAAATTCTCTATTAGTTAATGAAAGGAAACTATAATATTAATTAAAATTGTACATACCTCTCGAAATACTTCGAAAATTCATCCTCTACATCACTATCCCTGATGGATATGATGGGGATGGTCTCTTCGAAGGGTGCTGATTGTGCGGTGTTATTTGATGGGCGCACCAAAACATCATGTAAAATACAAGGTTTTGCCTGTCTTTTTAGCGAAAGTTTAGATTGTTTACTGGACGAAGCCATTACTAATGGTGAATAATTAATGAGTATTCAATTAAAACTTTAACGTTATATACACATAGATCTGTTAACGTTAACAAAATTGATAACAAGTGGAAGTGGTTAGCACAATGACCTGAGCAAGCATAGGTGACGGACTCTAATGAATGCAGCATAATCTAGACATGAGAAGGCATTTCGCATGATGTCAGCAAGGTTAAGTTAATGCATATTCTTAGTAAACGCCACAAAGTGCAACGTATGACTTCTGCAAGCAAAGGTGATGCAGCATAAGTCATGAGAACAGTATTGATGCCAAGGTTAATAGATGTTCTCAGTAAACGCTACAAAATACTATCTATGCATCTGTCTATGAACACTGAAGCTCTTGCAACAAGTTATAAGCAGTTTCGACCTTGAATGCTGGGTTTATATTACTATATAAGGAAATAAAGAGCAGTTTTGTGTCAGTATATTGCACTCCCGACTAGAATTGCAAAGGTATACCTAAAGTACTTCTATAGTTACTTTAATTTTTAATTTTTACATATCAGTTATAATAAATATAATATTTGTTTCCATTACTACATAATCGATAGCGCGTGTGCTTCATATTTTCTTGCAGTGTTGGATACAGTTTTGAAGGTTTCGAAGGTAACTATGAGTAAGTAATGATATTGTTAATTTAGCAAGAAGTATTATTCCATTGTTGAAATCCCAAAATGAATTTGTAAAGCACATCCGTATAATTAACACTAATATTAAGCTATTGCGAGATATAATTCAAAATAAAATTTATTTAGAGACATGCGAAAATTTGCTTAAACTCGAAAGTAATTTATCATTGCTAAAGTGTTATCTTATAAGAGTTAAACAGTTAAAGAGCGCTTCAGAGAAAACAGGTAGTGGAACTGTCAATGTCACTAAAAAGCGTACACGCAAATTAAGTTGGTACTTTCTAGATTCATGTTTTAATGGTAGGTTAATTACTGGAATTATAGTCAATATAGCAAACATCAAGGACCCTCTTATTTTTTTACAAAATGCATACAATAGTTTTGCACGAAAGGTTAAATTAATGCTAAGGCAATCGATGCTAAAGGTGAATGTCCTTTTAGTCTGCAATTTTGTCCATCCTCAAAATCACGTTATCGAGTTGAAGAAATTTACCATAAAAAATCATGCCATCAATATTGCGACCAATTTACGTAAGTGGTATAATGAAAACGTTTATTATAAATTACAGAAAAAATTAGAGGAGTTTTCCGAAAGGGATTCCGGTTGGGCATTACATGAAGTATTACATTTAAGGGTGAATATTAATAGATATGTCCCATTTAGGGGCGGCCTTTCAACTTATGTTAAAGTTCCCTACTTTATAGCAGTAAAACATGCGGTAGTGAATGTTAAAAATGACGATGAGTTTTGCTTCCTGTGGGCCGTTGTATCGGCACTATATCCCGTGCAACATCATTCAGATAGAGTTTACAGTTATCCTCATTTTCAGGATGTTTTGAATTATGATTCAATTCCTTTCCCCATTAAACTAGATGATGTAAAAAAATTTGAACAGTTAAACAATCTCTCCATTAATTTGTTTTACATTCAGGGGAAAGTTATATTACCATTTAAGTGAAAATTAAAATAGTGCGAGGGAACCCATAAATCTTTTAGTACTTTCTGCTAATTATCAAGCTGCGGGTGATATTAATACAAAAAATAATACTGTTTATCATTTCACGTGGATTAAAAATATGTCAGCTCTTTTTTCTAAACAACTATCGAATAAGGAGCACAAGAAATTAATTTGTTATCGATGTTTGAACCATTTTTCTTCAGATCACGTTCTACAAAAATACTTCATTCACACACAATCTTAAATAGTTCACTAGACCAATTGGGTGTATATCCTTTGGCGAAAATATTTTTAAATTTACTGATTCGTACTATGTCACCCACAGAATATCGATTCCTATCGAATATTTGTATGTTAGTGTAAGCCTATAGCTTTGTATGATTACCAACATCTTTGGGCTTCATTCGGATAGTTCTATGCTTACGATTGTTATAATACATGGTTATGGTATCAATTGTATCAATCCATTTGTATTTGCCTTGTAGGCTGAATGACTTATATAGAGCACCCTTAATGGTTCTGATAACACGTTCCGCAATTGCAGCCTTCTTTGTGCTATAGGTAGTGTAATGGTTGACTCCATAACGATGCATTAGTTTAGTAAAATGCTCATTGTAGAATTCTTTTCCTGCATCTGTCTGCAAATTGGTAGGTTTCCGTCCTTTTTTGAAGATTGTTTGCATGGCCTTGGTAACTTTTTGACCTGTTTTCGTTTTTAATCCTTTAGTCCATAAGTATTTCGAAAAACAGTCGATAACCACTAATATATACTTATAACCCTTATTTTGTTTGGCATATGTGTTAAATTCAGCTAAATATGCTTGCCAAAGATCATCAAAACCTCTAATTATTGTTCGCCTTCGTTTAAAATTTTTTCGTGCAGGTTTGTGCAATTCGTTGACGAGTTGTAATTTGGACATGGTGCTAATTTATCCACAATTTCTTTAAGTTGATGTAATTTTTCCTCCAGCGCTAGATGAGCGTTAGCGTTTCCTTTGAAAGTTTTCTGAACTGCTTGTAAACAGAAATCAAGGTATCCTTTACTTGTAGCATCACCATCTTCTTCAGGGTCAGCCAACTGTGTCAAACGATTTCCATCCAAATCGAACCTTGTTGATAAATAGTATTGCTTAGTGATGACATCTTGAGGATCTATGGGATCGGCCACATTGCTGAGTCTCTTATTCTCAATATCAAATTGATTAGCATCAATCAGTTTAAACTGAGGGGTTAGTTTCTTTAATTGATACTGGACATATGAACGTCCAAATTTGTCAAGGGGCATTTTAGTTGTGACATGTCGACATGAATGTATTCTCATTTATATTGTTTAAAAAGCGGTTGTTCGGTTTTTCAATGTATCCATCTTCATATAGTTCTTCTGGAATTGATATTATGTCATTTACAACACCTGTGTTTTCCGCTAATTCTTCTGCCCACAATACCTCCAGATCACGAATTAGTTCATGTATATCATTCCAATATTTATATTCAATGGGTCTGTTTGTTAATTCCTTAAAAAGTATAGTTACACCTCCCTTGGTCGTGGGTGATGATGATGATGATGATAGCAAGGGTTTTATTATTTGTGTATACTTTCTGCTGCGGCTTCCTCGAATCTGTGCACTTACGTCATAATATCGCCTTACTACATTCGTAGCCTCCAAAATAGTTCTATATTTTTTTCTATCTGTTAACTTTACTAGACTTAAATCGGGTTCATTCATAATAAGCAGATCATATAATCCTGGAGTCCCTTTATACGTGGCACCTTTAATAATTATATCGTCTCCTTTAATTGTGATGGGCGTATTACCAATTGTCCATTTGTCAGTTTTGGTATCATAGTGGACTCCATACATATGATCAATATCACCTTCAGCATTCTTCAAAATACGTTCAACATATATACGCGGCAATTCATTGTACTGCTCGAGAAATTCTTCTGAGGCGGGTTCATTATGGGAATCATCTGCGATACTAGACAGTTCTTCTTCCTCCGCAGTATTAATCTCTCCCACGACGGATGTATCTAAGAAAGATGGAAGACTTGGGGGAGGATTTCTTTGAAAAAACGGAAGCTGAGCTAGTGGACTAGTAGCACCCTTGCTTGAATCACCTAATGGAGTGAGGCCTGGGGTCCGTTGAACTTGAGCTAGCGGACTAGTGGGAATAGTAGCATGCTTCCCTGGAAATATGAATACGGGTGATTTTTTGGGTTTAACGCCAATAGACTCCTTTTTAGGTGTTTTTTTATCGATTTTATTTACTATTTCAGTTAGAGGTTCTATTAAAGGCTTATAAGTACTTTCAAATGTTCTTTCATTATCAATGCGAGCAGTCGTAATACTGTTATACTTCTGCTGTGTTATTTTACGAGCCTGAATAATTTTTTTCTTTAATATCATTTCCTTGTTATCCATTGTAGCAAAGCGGGTTTGCTGAACAGATACCGGTTTACCTCGAACAGATAGCTGTTTACACAAACAGATATATTCATCAAATCTTTTCCTATAGCGACCATTATTAACTTCAGCATCCTTGTTTATGACCATGAAACCAAACGGATCTACCCAGCATTTTGAACACATGTCCCGAAATGATTTCATGCTTATGGTGGGACTTATGTGATCCTCATACACATGTTTTAGGTATAATTCATCTTGCTCAAATAATGTAATTAGATTTGCATTGTCACGAATTAATTGCTTTGGAATTTTACTGTAAGTTTGACCCAAATAGAAACAGTCAGTATCGTTATGTCTACCCATAGAAAAATATACCCTTATGTTATTTTGCTTTTCACAAGCGATATCATCGAAGATAAAAATGGAGTTTGATTTTTCACAATTAGGCTCAATGACATCTTGACTATCACTGAAGGTAAAGTAACCTATATCCCTCATTGGAAGTAAGATTTCCTGTAAAAGTTTGTACTTGCTTTGATTCAATGACTTAGAGTATTCGTATACATGTTTAAATTTCAAGCCATTTTTCTCGGTAATCAGACTGATCATTGCGTTTATTTTACTACAATTGGAGGGGCCACATGTAATACCACGTATACTATTAGGAAGTAAATCACCATGTTTTGAAGTAATAGACTTTTCATCAAAGTCATGATTTTGAATTGAGAGTTTTTGTTTTTGAGCAACTACTTTCATCGTTAGTGGTTGAAATAAAACTAAACGCATAATTACAACATTTTTATTTATATACTAGGCTATATTACAATAACTATAACTTTTTCACTTCCCCAGTGAGTGGGCTGTACTGCACAATAGCGTCATGGAGAATGAGACCATAGACAACAATTCCATTATCGAAAGGTGTTAAAGATTCCATTTCCAATTTGATGTCTACTGTTGAGTTTTTTAAGGATTCATTTTGTTTAGAGCAGTCCATTACAAATACTGGACATGATTTGAATTTAGAATAGTTGATTAATGCATCTTTATCATCTTCACCATAGTAATCACATCGAAATTTCAAAAAATTGCGATAGGCAGGAATATATTGGTTAGCACTGAAGTTCAAATGCATTGTTTCATATGGATAATACTCAGAATTCAGATGTACTTTAAGATTTCTGATGTTAATGTGATCAAAATTTCCGGCCCTTGCTGACCTTGTTTACCTTTTACCTTGTTGGAATGCAACAATTATCCAACGTGGTTTTCCAGTTGCGTTGATGTTTTTATTGGCCATATGTCTGAGGTTGCCTGTTTAAAGAAGGTAATTCACATAACTCCCATTGACGAAATGGGACAGTAATAATAGAATTTTTATTGATTCCTTGAAACAAGTTAAGTTTCGCAGCATCACTAAGTGTTAAGTGCGGTACTTTCCATTGAATTTTATTTAAGGTTATTGCGGCATCAACTTCACCATAGTAACAGTTTGTATCGCTTCTAGATCGAATTAAAACCAACTCTTGACGCATATTCACGATTACCTGACGATAATCTTCCATTATTCCACATATGTGGTTCAATGGTATGCATACTGTAAAAGATTTTTCTCCATTTTGCTCATCGAATTCTACTTGTAATGGTTCTTCATTCTTTGGTGACCATCCCAAATGACTTAGTGCTTTGCTTTTGCTTGCCGTATAAGAAATATATCCCTTAAGCGTAGATGTTATTCCTGGATTTCTACAAACATCCACTCTCTGACCACCTAAACGAATTTCTTCGAAAAGAAAGTTAGGGAAATTGTTGGTTAAGCTGCATGCTTTTCTTTCATCTTCTTTTTTGAGCTCAAGCTTACCTTCTATGTACAGAAAACTATCATAAGTAGCCGTAATTAGATCTTGACTTTGAATTAAGATTCGTATTTCTTCGGAAGGTCCATATTTAGAAGATCCATATGGAAGATTAGTGTGAATGTCTGATTTAATTATAGTATCATCAAAATGTACGTTTTGAAAGACGTTTAACGATTCTACCATTGTGGTTGATAACTTTTAAACCAATTGGCGTTAAAAAGTATTTCTCTGCAGATGTTAACCGCAATGAAGGTTGGTGACTAATTAATGACTTACTGTAGGGATGATGTCTTTTATATGAGTTTTTGAAAGATGGAATTGGTCCTGGATTAATTCTCAGACCCATGTTCTTTTAGTTCTAAGCGTACAGTGAATGGTTCACTTTCACCAAACTCTATTAATTCACCCTTTTGATTAGTCAAATTAATTGTTATATTACCAATAATGTGAGTGTTTACTTCTAAATATTGAGTATTGCTTGGAGTTTTATCTAGACGATAACCTGGAAGAACTGAAACATCAATCTCATATAATACTTTAGCAGGTTTCCCGTTTCGATAAGATCCCTTTATAATGTTGCACTCTGCGTGTAGATTAGTGTGTTTAAGTATTTGGATGTCTAACTCAGATGTATGTAAAATATTTGGTTCTAATATTTTAGACTCAAACCCTAGCATGCGCGCAATACAATTTTCTTTAGTAAAATCAATCTCAAATGAACTGTTTATCTCACATTTAAGTGTATTGTTGTTTGCTCTAATGATAAACTTTTCTGTGGGTATTTTAGATTTTAGATAATCGTTAATTTCATCTAACTCATATGCACCGTGTGGAATATTAATCACTTGCAAAGGAGATGGATTTGTTCTAAAATAAAATCTATCGTTGCCTGTATAAATGTTTCTAATGCTGTTGCAGCCGTAAAATCCAACCAATCCTATAACGTATTTCTTCCCCAAATCTAGCTCTATCGGTGGATAGAAGTTGTAGCTAGCTGTGTTACCAACACCTTCTAAACTGAATGTTATTGACATAACTGAGAAAATTTGATGTGCTGATTATTTATATAAAAATTGTAGGCATAGGTGTCCGCAAATAATTGTATTAAACTCTTGATCTTGGTTGTAATTATAATATATTTTACACCCCCGAAAGTAGTTAATCACTTCGTTTGGTGGTCGAATATTACCGAAACTATCGTAATACCATACCTTTTTACCACGCTTTTTGTGGCAAACTCAATGGGCACCTGGTCCTCTTTGGCTATCTAAGTTAATAATTCCAGATTCATTTTTCCGTGGCAATTTAGGCATGCTATCTCTCATAAAAATATCCCTAAAGTACGGTACGTGTTTGGAGTATTTCTTTAAATCAGTATCCGTTAACGGTCCTTCGGGTAATCTATTCAGCTTTTTGGAAACGGTTTTAAGTAAATGCACCACCACCAGATTTGTTTGGTTTTAAATATAGTGCACCGCCTTTCTTATTCATGGAGCCTATAGCGACCGATTCCATCATGCGATTATGGGGCGATGTCTCTTCCTGCAATTTTTTAGCATTTTTAGCATCATTGACTGCTTTAGCAATTCCTGATGCACCGTCAGCTAAAGCACCGATTGCTGATAATCCTGCGAATAACGGAATAAGAAATGGTAAAAACCCTCCTTGTTTAGGTAGGGGAATTACTCTAGGAACTTTAATGTTTCTCTTTCCTCTTAAATTTTTCACCACACGTTTTGCCGTTGAAAGCGCCGACTTTATTGTGTCTGTGAAATTTCCGTTAGGTTTAATTTTTTTAGCTATTGTTTTTCGTAAATGCAATAAATTTCCACCATTGCATTTCTTCTTCAGATTGGATCGACATTTACACCCCATTCCCAATTTTCTCTTTGCTTTCATGATGGTACTGACTGCTAAAGCTGCAGTTCGTTCACCAAACGTTGCGTCTAATGATTTAAAGCGCTCCCAAGCTTTTTTTTTGCAAAATTTTATCTGCTTTATGTCTACTTTCTAAATCTCGGTAATCTCTGTAACTGATATCATGAAGTTTGCACTGAGCATCTAATTGATTAATACCGGGGTCACCGCGTGCGAGTCGTTTTTCTAACTTTGTACCAGGACCGCAATACTGGTAACCAGGTAAAAGCAATGCAAACGGAAGTTTATTGATTAGACCATTCACTAAACAACCACCACCACCTACACTCTTTCGCTTCTTAACTAGCATTGTTTACCTGGGTATTTATACCTAAATTGAGAAAAACAAATCATAGTTATTGCTTTATTCAGTAAATGCTATACATTAGATAAGCAGGACGATAATACAAAATTTCCATTAAACATACAGTGTTATGTGAATTAATATTATACTTAGCATTTATAACATCATCAATATCTTTATAAATGTCATCATCACCACCACTATGTGAGTTGAATGTGCAAGAACAGCAGTTGTATTCTATCATAACAGTTTTCAAAATTCTGTCATATCCTTTAATTAATTCCCAATTGTAATAAACACTCAGATTGCTAGATAGAGATTCATAATGTTGATCATAGATTATATCTTCTTCTTCGTTTACATTTGACCGGTCAATTTTATTTTCAATTTCTTGGGATCGGAAGTAAGTGTTGTATACAAAATTTTAAATAATAAAAAGTAAGTTATAAGATAATGATATAATGAGTTCTCCAAAAATACAAACCTTACACCACTTATAGTTGTGCCTTTGACTCAGTCGGTTGATTCATAGGGGGGGTTCAAATAAAATGATTTGCTTAATTATTTTCACTTACCAACAATAATAAAAAATGTAAAAAATTAATGAAGTTATCTCGGACGCCAAATTGTTTTTTTTTAAATTATCGGTACAATCAAACCTACTTTACAAAAATGTAAAAAATAACAATATACAGACTATGTTTAGTGAATATTAAATGTAATGATGAAATAATGAAGGTCTTAAAATTATGCTTAAAATACTAAAACACTACATAAATACCTTAGAAATTTTTGTACACAAACTTTTCTTTTTGACAACCTCTGGTATCTAAATATGATTACGGAGTGGTTAACAAGATGAAGTCATTCTTACGTCATCATGGTGCAATCTTGACATAATGTTATCAACCGCACCCCAAACTGAAATTATCATTATAAAATCCGTATAAATTTCTTCTTAAAACTTTTAAATCCACTTCTTATTGCATTATTTGGAAGTATCCATTCAAAAAATTTGCAATCATAAAACGAAAAATGTACGCAACAATAAAATCAAATGATGAAAGTGTAATTAAAGTAAAAAATGGTATAAAAAATACGTAAAGAAAGCGTAAAGAAAACGTAAAGAAAACGCCACCAAATTGATGGCGCTTGCACATAAATTTAGGTAAAAATAAAAAAGAAACAGCTTTCTGCTTCGACATTAAAACAGGAAGTGAAAATGATGGAGGCTTTCGAAGTAGATGAAGCGGTTCAGCGCACAAGATAAGAACCGAATACTTAACGCAGACGCCTTATGTATCAGATAAGAAATGAATAAAAATTGAAAGCAGGATTATAAATTTTTACGAAAGTATGCACTATGTAGATATGCAAATTAAGTTGCCTACCTCATACCAATATCTCAATAATTAAAATTTTCTTGTATTTAGAACTAAATGAAGGAAAGATCCTAAATTGAGGTATATTTTATACAACACGAAAAAGAGTTGTTACAATCTTAGAAGCTCATTCCATTCCTTCATATCCAACACTACATTATTGCTTTGATCACAGTAAGCACACCCAACCCAATACGCACTACTGGTGCAAGCTTGAGGTGCGTACTGTATCCGATTTCCATATGTTTTGCATGGTGAGTATCGTTCGATAGTTTATAATAAATACAATCGATTAAGTATTCATTAGCTGCTTGTTTATGCACCTCAGATAAATCATGTGGCTGTCTGTCAGTGTTAGAAGAATAACCTTCATCATGTTTCTCTTCATTTTTACTTCTATTACCACCATCACTATTTTGACAGCACCAACAACACAAGGTAAAATTGTTATTGCAACTATGTGGGGTATCCATATATAACGGTGAACTTCTGAGTTTGGATCGTTCCAGAAATTATGTTACTGCTGCCTGCATTATAACGACTGTACTTGCTTGCAATTGCACTAGGACTAA
This sequence comes from Vesta saturnalis, assembly GCA_036346205.1. Classification (NCBI taxonomy): domain Eukaryota; kingdom Metazoa; phylum Arthropoda; class Insecta; order Coleoptera; family Lampyridae; genus Vesta; species Vesta saturnalis. Next base: position 351,484 of record JARFJB010002396.1, on the reverse strand, counting down.
ACGCTGTTTAAGAAATGATTTTAGTTAAATCATGCGGGTGGGGTTGTGGTACTACTATTAAAAACTAAATGTTATGTTTGTTGTTTTCCCGACTGCACCCAAACTACTCATGAAGACATCCCTCGTGTTTAGCTGCGTTTTAAATCCTTCCATTCGATTTTCTTCTTTCAAGTACTCATAAAAGCGTTGAGGTAATATACATTTAAAATCATCCGTTTCCATCACTATACGTTCACTATACTTAGTATTTATTACTCCCACATTAATCACTTTATACCTTTTTGATATCTCGAGGTCACATGCACTTTTAAAAAGTTTGCAGTGGGTGCTTTGGTTTAACCCTGCTAATTCCATGTTTAACAATTACAAGTTGCTAACTGACTGATCTCAACACATCTCGCTGTGGTTTATATCACAAAAATGTGTCCTTGACTTAAGTACCTATTACAACTTGTTAAATACACACACCTACTTTTAGTTTAGTAAATTATTTCACCTTGACCCAATTTAATAAGCACCATTTGACCTTGGTCTGCTTTTTAGCATAGACAACGCATTCTTCTTGTTTCCATGAATTGATTCTATTTTTATACTTCTAAGAAATGTCATACGATACCCCTACAGGTCAATAACCTTTGACCGTACTATTTTTAGACTTCTAAGAATTGTAATATGATGACATTGCAATTTCTATTTTTAGCTTCTGACCTTGACAAATTTACCGCCAAAAATGAGGATGTTGACATTGCAATTTCGAGCTCCTAAAATTTTAATTTCCCGCCAAAAGTTTGAGCTTGAAGAAATCCAATAGCTTACATTTCTCACCACCAGAGGGCGAATGACCTTGAACTGGTCCAGAACCGGCCCTTAATCACTACTAAGTTCAAATTCTTGGAAATAGCAAGATAAGCATTCCTAATCAATGACCTTTGTATAAGTCTTAGAAGTTATTACAATTCCTAGAAATCAATGGTCACCTACAGAGGTATCCCGATCTTATCTGATCTTATTCGATCTTATTCGGTCTTACCCGATCTTATCCGATCTCATCCAATCTTATCCGAACTTATCAGGCCTTACACGATCTTATCCGATCCTACTCTTCAAGGTCAAATTCTTGGAAATAATCGTTCCTAATCAATGTAACTGGTTTTGCACACGCGCGGGTATCAGCAGGGGCAATTTTTAGTTCGCGGAAATATGAAGAATGAATGTTACTGGTTAAATACTCCTGGCACACGTGGCTGGAAATTTTCAAGGTTACGTTGTTCAATCAATTCTTAGAATCAAAGTTTCAATGTCCTGTAGAGGTATCCCGATCTTATCCGATTCTTATCCGATCTTACCCGATCTCATCCGACCTCACCTCACCCGATCTTATTCCATCATAACCGTAAGTGTGTTTGTGTGTGTGTGTGTGTGTGTGTGTGTGTGCGGTGTGTCTGTGTGAGTGTGGGTGTTTGTGTATGAGAGAGAGAATGTGTCAAGACCACACTCCATTCAAGGTCAAGGTGGGTAGCGCGTGGAAAATCAAAAAATAAAACTGAAAAGGCGTATATGTGACTATCCGTATCCATGCAATCCGATCTTATTCAATCTAATCCGATCTTGAAATTTTCAAGGTCACCAACTAATTATTATAATTTGGCCGAGTCAAGGCCATATATGTTAATTAAGTTATTACAACAATTTTCAAGGTCAAGCATTGTTAAGGCCGATCCTAGCTCACCGTGCACGTACGCGCCCCACGCTTCAAAATCGAGGTCAAAATTTTGTTATAGGTACTCGAGATATATAAACCGCAGTAAGCTGTGTGTTGAGATCAGTCAGTTAGCAAATATGGAGCAGTGTTAATCCGAAGCACCAATTCCAAACCCTTTAAAAATGTGTGTGACCTCGAGCTATCGAAAAAGTACATAGTGATGAATGTGGTAGTACTTAATACTAAGTACGGTGAACGTATAGTATGGAAACGAGTGATTTTAAATGCGTATTACCTTAGCGCTTTTATGAGTATTTCAAACAAGAAAATCGAATGGAGGAATTTAAAACGTTGCTAAACACGAAGGATGTGTTCCGAATCACCGCCCATTGCTTTAACTAGAATCATTTCCTATATAGTGTTTAATCGTAGTGCAATTGCGGGCAAGTAAAGTCATGCAAGCAGCAATAAAATCATTTTTGGAACGATCAAAACTCAGAAGTTCACCGTTATATATGGATACCCTACATAGTTGCAATAATTTGTGCAGTTGGAGTGGTCAAAATAGTGATGCTCATAATCATCATTTCTAGATAAGGATGAAGTGTATAATCCAGCAGCTAATGAATACTCAAGCGATTGTGTTTATTATAAACTATCGAACGATATTTATCACGCACTTTTGTCACTAGAAAAGTAACTAGATTTGAAAAGAGTCACTATAAAGGTCACTAGATTTGAAGGTTAGTAACATTGCCTTCATCGAAGTATATTCATAAAATTCAAGGTCATTGAAGTAACTAGAATTGAAAAAGGCACTAGAAAAGTTACCAGATATCCTTCAAGGTCATCATCCCCGCTTCAAGGTGATGTGGCAGGAAATGGTCGAGGTGGCTTTCATTGTCTATCTTAAAGTTGATAGAAATCATCTCATCATACAACTTGTCGTTGTCTATGCTAAAATGTATGTCAAAGTTTTTGTTTTTGGGCTAAATTGTAATAAAAAGATTATGCTTACAGTATGTGGATTCATAATGCTACTACTATCCTAAACGACCAGGATGAGCTAGTTTTCCTAGGAACCGGATCCGTTTCCCAAATATAGCTAGCGGGTTCGCAACACAGGTCCTACAAATTAACCTGCAGAGGTATTCCAATGCATGGCCGGTAAAGGTATATAGAAGGATGCTCGTCAAGGCCACGTATACTATAGGAACGACTTTCTCGTTTTTAAGGCCATTGCGTACACACATTGCCTGCGTATATTCGTCAAGGCCACGTATAATGTTCCCCTTACTAAGTTATTAAGGAAAACCCGCAAGTGCATTAGGTCAAGGTCAGGAACACTTTCCCTGCATATTCTTGGTCACACCATTGAGAAATCAATTTTCAAGGACAAATGCGATCCATTGTTCAAGCAATTCTGGTCGGGTCAGGGTCATAATTCCTATAAATCACTTGCATGGGGTATTCAAATAGACTTTGCAGGATGCGGAGGATTCTGCTTTTCAGGATCAGGTCACCAAACAATTCATGGTTGAGGCCATGTGTCGGAAAAGAAAATATTCAAGTCAGATTTAGCAGCATTCCTAATCAATGACGTCACGTGGATTTCAAGCAAGCAATTCTTGGCTGAGTCATGGTCACGTGCTAACCTGCAGAGGTATCCCGATCTTACCCAACCTTATTCGATTGAAAAATTTCAAGGTCAAATTTTCAAGGTCACCAAGAAATTAGGTCGAGTCGATGTCATGTGTTTAAAAGTAGGTCAATGGTTTCAGCTTCCCCAAGAACTGGATCCGTTTCCCAAATGCGGATAACCGTTTCCCAAATACAGATAGCCGTTTCCCAAAACAGATAACTGTTTCGCAACACAAGTAGCCGTTTCCCAGCTGATTAGACGCTGGATTCTGCATGTTGGTGGTCAAGCTGAGGATTGGCTGAGTCATGGCCATGTGCCTAGAAAGCGATTTAAATTTCAAGGTCACTCCATATTACAATTCTGAGATAGCTAAAAGTAGAATTTCCAAGGTCCCGATCCTGTCCGATCTTATCCGTATTTTAACATTGAATGCAATTGATGCATCTATATAAGGAGACTGCAATCGCCATGAATAATTTTATGGTAAAGTGCGGTGAAAAGCAATGAGATATTAGTTATATTTGTTAAAGTTATAAATAGATGGGAAACTTATGCTTCGAATTGTGCGGTTTAATTAAACTATACTTTAAATTCTGAAATTGTGTCCTATTTCCAAGCGATTTTGAAAATTGTGCATATGTTTTGCGAGTACTCATAAGTAGTTAAAAATTAGGTACGGGGTCACGTTGCAGAGACGATGATTGTAATAGTTGATGTACAGGGATTCAAAACCGCAAAACATGTATTTACACCTAAAGAGCTAGCAATATATAATGAAAATTAAGCTGCCCTTTGGTGTTCAAACCGCTATTTCCGTGGCACGTCTTAGATGTGTAATTTCAACGACAAGCCACCTAGCTAATCAATAATGATCACTGCATCAAATGGGGATCTGGATATATATATATATATATATATATATATATATATATATATATATATATATATATATATACACATCTCATTCCACATATACTTCGTGAACTAATATCGGTAACAGGTAATGTGTACGTTAATAGGCGAGAAAAAGTCGATTACATTCGAAGATATTGAGACAGTCAGTTATAGAAATTGAAGAGCAACCATCTTTACCCAAAATGAAAACAACTTGTTCTATTTCATATACAAACCACTCGTAATTGTGCTTTGACGAATGTAAACTTTTTGTACAATAACTTGTAATAAAAAATAAAAATTGGGTGTATAGGTTGTTGTTAATAATTCCACCCCTAATATTGCTTATACACCTAATAATAAATAGAAGATTTTGTGCTTTCAGCTCAGTCGGCGATTAAACGGGACATGCCCTTAAAACTTGATTTGATTTGATTAGAAAATATGTGTGTGGTTAGATATGTTCGCTTCACAAAAAAAAGGTGTAACTTCAACCTGCAAATATATGTTAAAATACCTCGGACGCGAACTTATTTTATGGAAAAGAAGTAATCCGTAAATGTGATAAATGTAAAATTGGAAACAATAACAAGGTTTATTATAAAAATATTTAAGTAAAGTTATAAAGTAGGAAATCTAAATAATTATGTTAATAAATCTGAATTAACTTAAAAATACCTTATAAACTAATGATTAGAAAACGTGTAGTACTTTTAAATTTTGGTTGTCACTGGTATACTGTTACTGATAGCGAAATGCTGACGAATATACGCTTTCCAATTTTGGTTGTGCAATTAATCTTGAAATGGAAATATAACAAGGTTTTGATATTCGTTGATCCCGAATAAGTAAATTCCTTTACAAAACGGCCAAACCTGGTTGATTTAAACGGGTTAATGCACCATTTATTTATAATTCTGCATAGCAACAAACTTCTACTGCGTCATCCTCGTTAAATTGAAACGTAATAGTACAATGAAATTACGTAAAACGTAAATTTAACGTTATAAAAAAAGAAAAAAAAGAAAAAGAAAAGTGCCTAAAAAAAGGTAAATACATCAAACAATGAAAAATAGGTTTAATTAGAAATTACCGTAAAAATATACGACACTTTTGATAAAAATATTCAAGAGCAAATATGGACGCTTTTTGCTTTCATTATCGTACGACAACGACCTCCCAAAAAGATGTCTGCGCACAAACTCAAAATGCAAAACGAAATGGGCGTACAAGCTCCACTTTAAAATAACTAACGCATGCCTTTCAGCCACCAAGGTATGCAATTCAGATGACACAAAAATGAACGAAGTTGCCTAAATTATTTCAAATTTCAACACAACTTAATAGGTTTGTTACAAACTGTAAGATAATAGGCGTGAAAGGTTTATGAAGGAGAGTGCTGATAGAGTTACAAGTAAAGGGGAGAAGCTTGCAATATTTACAATAAAATGCAATTATATATTTTTTAAGTATTTTGTTTCATGTAAAGCTACATCCTCTGATGCGAATTCTTCCTATGGGTATATCCCACCCTATCCATATAGGGAAACAATATTAAAGAATCAAGTCAAATTTTAGCATTCCTTGGAGGTTCAATTCTTGGAAATAGCAAATAACCGTTCCTGTTGCTCAATTCTAACAATATAATCAGTTCGTGGAAACAAGAAGAATGATCGGGTTGTTGTCTATGCTAATATCAATATTCTTGTATTGACTAAATTGTTGTTTGTAATAATGAAAGGATTATCCCTACGTGAGTTGATACTACTGTCCTAACCGCCAGGATGAGGTAGTTTCCCCGAGAGCCAGATCCGGTTCCAAAAACAGGGACCTGTTATCCAGCAAAGGTAACCGCCCCCCCCCCCAGAAAACAAGTCAAATAGCTCATTCATCATAGCTGACGCTAAATTGAACTAGGCTGTGTAAGGACAAAATCATATTACGTTTCTTAGAAATCCATTTTCAAAGTTTACGTTAGAATCAGCTCGTGAGGGGTATCATATTACATTTCTACGAAATACATGTTCAAGGTTATTGCTCTGAAGGGCGTCATATTCTTAGAAATATGAAGGTTGTATCCTAGTACAATTCTTAGAAATCTGAAAGTAGGTCAAGGTACTGATAGGGGTAGTTTTTATATTATAGAAAAAGCTGGATAATCCGGTTAAACCACCTATTTTAGGAGGTATTTTTCATAGGTCGATGTACTGACAGGGGGTAGTTTCTATATTATGTAAAAAGTTGGATTATCCCTTTAAATCACCTACATTTAGGGGTAAAGGGTAACCTTTCCAATGGTGATAGATACTGGAATAAGTCGACGGGGGTTATCGTCTAGAGGAGGTCCTTGAATAAGCTGGTTCTGGTTCGTTTTCGAGCCCTAAATCATGTGTAAACGTGCTTTAACTAGAATCATTTTACAGAAGTAGACAAAGAGTGTGCAAAAATTAGGTGTAATATGTATTAGGTTTAAGGAGCGGTATTGTATAATTAAAAAATAAAAACTTTAAGTGCTCTGAATATGGTGTTATTTTAAGTTAAAGAGACGTAGACAGTAAAATAACTTCAGGAAGCTTCCGTAGTACTGGTTTTCGGTATTCTATCCTCGTGCAGTCAACCCATCAAGGTTAAACGGTTCTTTATTGGCTCTGCGTATCGAGGTTTTTTGACGTTTGGGTGCGAGAACTTTTTGACAAACGTCTAGTCATTAGGTTTGTATTAGTACAGAATACTACAGTTCTAGGATTTTATCCGTTACCAACCTTCTTTCTCCAGATGGGAAGGTCATACATACTATGTACTTTAAGCTGTCGAAACACTGAACTAGGAATTAAGGTTTGATAGGAATTAGTTCTAGGAAATTTTATGTAAGGGTGTACCTTTTTTAACTGACAAACATCAAACGTTTATATGAATTTAGTACATTGGCGGCATTAAAAGCAATACTGTCCCATTCCATTCTTAAGCTAAAACCAATGCATACTCTCGTTAATACAAGTAATACAATCCCCCATAAGGAAATAGAGCCCTTTTCCAAGCCTACATACGTTGGAAGTGGCTTTAATGAAGCAAAATTCAACTGTATACAACGTATGAAGGAATAGTATGCGGATTTATCGGAAAAGAACAATGACATTGCTTTGCATAAAGTGTAACAGGAATTGGAAGACATTAAAATTGGATGTACTAAAACATCCTGGTGGTTAGGACAGTAGTGTGAACCCACGTAAGCATAATCTTTTTATTATTACAAACAACAGTTTAGTCAATACCAGAACCTTGGTATTGGCATAGACAACAACTCCATCATTCTTCTTGTTTCCACGAACTGATTATATTGTTAGAATTGAGCAATAGGAACGCTTATTTGCTATTTCCAAGAATTTAACCTCCAAGGAATGTTAAAATTTGACTTGATTCCTTCACATTGTTTCCCTAGATAGAGAGGGCGGGGTATAACCATAGGAATAGTTTGCAGCAGAGGATGTAGCTTTACATGAAATAAAACACTTAAAAAATATATAATTGCATGTTATTGTAAATATTACAAACTTTTCCTCTTTACTTGTAACCCCTATCAGCACACAATTTCATAAACCTTCTACTTCTATTGCCTTACATAGCTATTGTACAAAAAGTGTACATTCGTCAAAGCCCAATTAAAAGTGGTTTGTGTATGAAAGAAAAAAGTTGTTTTATTGACCTTGACTAACTTCAGAGTGGTCCAGAAATCGGTCTAATGACCTTGAAAATCGCTTGCTAGACACATGGTCATGACTCATCCAATCCTCAGCTTGACCACCAACATGCAATATCCAGCGTCCAATCAGCTGGGAAGCGGCTACTTGTGTTGCGAAACAGTTATCTGTTCTGGGAAATGGCTATCTATATTTGGGAAAGGGTTATCTGTATTTGGGAAACGGATCTAGGCCTTGGGGAAACTACCTCATCCTGAGACATGCAAGAAGCCATTGACCTACTTTTAAACACATGACCTCGACTCGGCCAAGCTTCTTGGTGACCTTTTAAATTTTAACCTTGAAATTTTTCAATCGAGTTAAGGTTGGATAAGATCGGGATACCTCTCCAGGTTAGCACATGACCTTGACTCCGTCATGAATTGCTTGCTTGAAAGGCACGTGACCTCATTGATTAGGAATGCTGCCAAATCTGACTTGAACATTTCCCAACACATGACCTCAACATGAATTGCTTGGTGACCTGACCCTGAAAAGCAGAATCCTCCGCATCCTGAAAAGTCTATTTGAAGACCCCATGCAGGTGATTTCTAGGAATTATGACCCTGATTCGACCAGAATTGCTTGAACAATGAATCGAATTTATCCTTGAAAATTGATTTCTCAGAGGTGCGACCTTGAAAAATATGCAGGGCAAATGTTCCTGACCTTGACCTAATGCACTTGCGGGTTTTCCTTAATAACTTGGTACGGGGACCATTATACGTGGCCTTGACGAATATACGCAGGCAATGTGTGTACGAAATGGCCTTGAAAACGAGAAAGTGGATCCTATAGTATACGTGACCTTGAAGAAAATTCTTCATATACCTTTACCGGCCATGTATTGGGATACCCCTGCAGGTTGATTTCTAGGATTTGTTACTTCGAAAATTAATACCAATACATTTCAGTCATTGACCTAGATAACAATCTATTCGATAGCCCTACATGTGATTTCTAGGAATTATGACCCTAACAAGAATTACCTGAACAATGGCTCGCCTTTATTCTTGAAAATTGATTTCTCAGAGGTGTGACCTTGAGATGGTGGGAAAACGGATACCTGTGTTGCGAATCCGCTCTGTATCTGGGAAACGGTTATTTGTATTTGGTAAACGGATCCGGTTCTTAGAAAAACCAGCTCATCCTGTTGGATCAGGATAGTAGTAGCAATATGAATCCACATACTGTAAGCATAATCTTTTTATTAGAATTTAGCCAATACAAGAACTTTGACTCACAATTTACCATAGGCAACGACAATCTGTATGAGACTCAGACCTTGAGAGATGATTTCTAAGAATTAACTTGTTCACTCAGCCAGAAATTTTTACACGTTTTGGGCCATTTCTGACCATTTCAGATGATTTTTCGGAAAAAATCTATCGCTGCAACGAAAGTTAACTATGGAAAAATGTAAAAATGATACCGCATCAATAGAAACACATAAAGTGGATTTATATGTTTATAAAAATTGTACTTTTATGCACATATTTACACGTTTTCAATTTAATAACTAAATAACTGTATACTGGGTGATTATGATTATTTACTTTCTCTAACCAACTTTTTCAATCGTGATCATTTTTGTACAGTACGTCAAGCTTTATACATATTATTTAAATAATTACTTAAATTTAAGATAATGTGTCTTGGTCGTCATATTTAATTGTTTCTGTCGGAGTATTACGATTTTTTTAATAAAACAGTTTAACAATTTAAAGATATGAAAAAACTACACAATTTTTAGTAGCAAAAAAAAACACAGTACACTGGTTATAAAACATAAAATTTTTTCAATTTTACTTGTGCTTGTTTAAATTATCAATTACATTATATTGTGAGGTCATGTGTTGCACACAGGATTTTTTATTAATTTTAAAGGAAAACCTCTGTGATCGATATGCAAAAAAAACATTGCTGTTCAAAAAGAATATATTCTAAAACGACCTTACGATAGCGAGCATAAAGCAAAATTTGCATGTCTTGTGACTAAAGGTCCAACAAAACAGTTTTAAGACTCAAGTTCACAAGAACGAATCCGGTGTACGTGCCTGTATAAGGGTAACAGAAATCGTTGCTAAGTCTGGCCGCCCGTTTACTGGAAGTAATCTACTAAAGCAATATGTCTTAGTTATGGCTGAAGAAGTAGGCCCTGGCCAGAAAACAAATTGAAGATAGTTTATTTACTAGAACCAGCACTAGGCGCACTGAAGGGTTGGATAGTGATTTAAGCCAGCAACTTCAAGAAACCCACGACTATTTAAGTGGTTTTCTTTAACGAAAGATGAAGGTACTAACGTTTCAAAATATGAGCGGACAATAAGTAGAAAAACATTTAAAATGGAAGAGATAGGTTGCGATACCTTATTTATTATTTATTATATTTCTATTGCATCATCGATCAAAAGGTATTACGTTCTGTCGGGTATAGAAGCAGATCAAGGAGAAGTTCTGCATTATTCCGAATTGAGATGGTTAAGAAAAGGCTCGGTATTAAAAAGATTTTTCGATTGAAGAAAAGAAATTTTATAGTCGAGAAGGTAAAATTGTCACAGAACTTTCACAACCTCAATAGAAAATTGATCTAAAGTTTTTAACGAAAAAAAACAAATGAATATATGCGTAAAGGGTACAGGCAGGAATTTAAAACGTGATGCAAACTCTTTCTCAATTAAAAGGAAGCTGCCGAGCAAGCTGCACTTAATTTCGTTTTGTGAATGATAAAAATGAAAGCATTTTATTACAGCTACAGAATGAGACAGACAGCAGATTTAGCGATTTTGGAAAGATTTCGGACATACTCAGAAGTTTTGTAAACCCTTTTTCAGATAATATTAAAGGCATTTGTAGAACAATTTGCACGCATACACTCACCCACACGCATAAATACATACACCCACACACACACACTCACACACACCCACACACACTCACACACACCCACACACACTCACACACACCCACATACACCCACAAACAACCACACACACCCACACACACCCACACACATCCAAACACATCCAAACACACGCACACACACCCACACACACCCACACACACCCACACACACCCACACACACACACACGCACGCACGCACGCATGCACGCACGCACGCATACACACACACACACACAAACACACACACACACACACACACACAATGTATGTCAATTGGCCGTAACACCCTAACATAAGTGTAGTCATCCTTTTATAATTTAAACATCAGGTAACTGTTAATGCAGATTAACCAATACAAAAATTGATTAGTTTCTGGCGGTTTATTAAGTGAAAATCATATAAAGTAAAAATAAAAAAAAATTAAAAATAACTACAAAAATAAATAAAAAAAAAGGATAAAAATATAAAAAAATATTAAAAATTTAAAAAATATTGAATTAAATTATTTTTATAAATTTGGAACACATGCATACCACCATACACGCACGCACGCACACGTACACACACTACGCACATGGGCGTATGCAAGCATGCACGCACACAC